>LJPJ01000831.1:0-170476 GCA_001430935.1 Amauroascus verrucosus
AAAAAAAAAGAAAAAAACGGTTAAAGAAATTTTATACCCCATTGTTTGGGCTAACACCACCTCTATCAATCGCCTCCATCACACTCCCTTTCTCATCAGCTACATTCCGCACCCAGTCTGTCTTCCCGGTTGCGACAAGCACATGTGTCGCCCACCCTTTAATATGCCCATATAGTTCGTCGTCGTAGTCAACGTTGAACTTTGAGGGATACTTTATTGTGCAGGAGGCACAATCATGGTCGCAATCTTCGCCGTCAACGGTGGGATCGACAGGGGTGAATAATGTGGCCGAGGAGGAAACAGAATTAAATTCTCGGCTTGGGGTAGGTTCCTCTGTTGTAGTATCTACATCGTTGGCGGACGGAGCGGGCGAGGCGGATGGAGAAAAGTAGTCGAGTCCGCGGCGGAAGATGGCGGTCATTGTTATTTGGGAATTACTGCTTAGTGGGGTAAACCGGGAAGAGGCAGGTTTGTCTAGCTGGTGTATCTTAATCACCACATACCCTATGCAAGAAAATAGTGCTTCTCTTTTCAACAATCCCAACTTTACAGAGGAAAAATGCCGCCTAAAGCAGAGAGCCTCGAGAAAGTTATCAGATCGGATATTCAGGGCAAATTTAAGTACATAAGATTATCTTATCTGATGGGTGGCTTCGGACTTAATTTCAGCCCCATCTTAGTCAGAAACGCGGAATTAAAGGATATCTTCCCCGGAGACTTTCGATAACTCCGCGCGCCCAAGGTCGTACCATCCAGCACGTTTCATCAGGATAAGAAAAGGTAACACCAGCAAACGAGCAGGCCATGGGCCCAGATCGAAAGTGAGCCAGGGGTGGGAAAGGCGGTTGGAACCAAGAACTGACATGGAATCAAGCATAAAGCTAACGATCTTCATGATGTCACTTACTCCCATTCCTATGTCATTAAAGCTGACGTTCCAAAATCGTACTTAGATGCGGGGTTGGCAAAGGAGCTTTGAGCTCCTTCTGTGATGTGCGATCATTATGGCGTTATTTTGAGTGATACTTACCCCGTTTAGAACACTATAAAAGTCTTGATTTCTGGCTCATTTTCTTCGCTCAATCAGACAAAAAAAGGAACAATGGCGTCCTTCAGCTCTCCTGAGATCCGCCTCGCCATCCTCGACGACTACCAAGGCATTGCCCCACCGCATTTCGCCCAACTAACCCACCGACTCCAAACCACGAGTTACGACAACACCCTGAGCCCGTTTAACCCTTCTCAAAAGGCTGCGCTGATCGAACGGCTCTACCCATACCAGATAATCAGCACCATGCGTGAACGTACCCCATTCCCGCGAGAACTCATCACTGAACTACCCAATTTGCGATTTCTCTTGACGACAGGCACAGTAAATCGTTCAATCGACCTTGCCGCGTGCGCTGAGCATGGGATTATAGTAACTGGGACCACTGGTGGAGGTAAGCAGGATATGAGCCAACCACCTCCCCCGAGTTCGGTTATACAGCACACTTGGGCTCTTATACTAGGTATAGCCCGAAATATTGCAAAGTGTGATGCAGTTGTGAAAGATGGCGGATGGCAGGAGTCTATTGCAACTGGCCTTTCGGGTAAATTATTCGGAGTCCTGGGCCTAGGCCCACTAGGCACTCAGGCAGCCGCGGTTGCTGTTTTAGGGTTTAATATGAAAGTCATCGCTTGGTCAGAAAATTTGTCTCAGGTTATTGCTGATGCTCAGGCGAGGAAAATGGGTCTCCCTGTGGGTACGTTCCGGGCTGTCTTAAGCAAAGAAGAGTTATTTCACGAGGCAGACGTGTTAAGCGTGCATTACGGGCTGTCAGCTCGGAGTAAAGGGATCGTAGGTCGCAAGGAACTTGAGGCGATGAAACCAACTGCCTTCTTTGTGAACACATCTCGTGGGCCGCTAGTTGACGAAGATGCATTATTGGATATTTTACAAAATGGAAGAATAAGAGGCGCAGCCTTAGATGTATTCAATATCGAGCCTTTGCCCTTGGACAGTAAGTGGAGGTCCACTTTATGGGGCAAGGATGGGAGAAGCGACGTTCTGCTATCCCCGCATATGGGCTATGTGGAAGAAGGTATCATGAATCGTTGGTATGAAGAACAAGCAGATAATGTTGCACGATTTCTTGACGGTGTGGAAGTGAGGACAAAACTCTGAAAATGAACATTCAAATAGTTATCGTTAGTTAATTGTAATACCAGGCTAAAGTGCGAATATGAATTCACCTGTCAGTTATCCTTTTTAATAAGACATGTTTCACTTATCGAGTGCAGGTCTCTCGTTTAGTGAAGGAAACATTACATCATTCCATAAGAAACGCAAAAGGCATAAAATATTTAACCATTAAAGAGACTTAACAGAAGGGGTCCGACTTTGACGAAAGCTCCTGAAGCTCTGCCGATCAGATCGACCATGTAGCCGGAAGCTCGACGAACTGAATGATGGAAATCTGTAGGGGCCATCACTGGTTCGATTAACTGAAAGAAAGGACGAAGATGACTGCCCACTGAACGAAGTAGCGCTGTCGGAGGAACCATCTATTTGCGCGCTTGCAATAATCCGCGGGTCCAGTGGTGTCATGCCACGTAGAATCTCAGCAAATACCCCCATCATGGTCCGGAACTCCACCTCTGTCAGTGGACATGACGAAAAACGCGATTTTTCATACAACTTTAGAAAAGAATCTCTCAAGTGCGAAGGATTGATTAGCCCTAATTCGTTTAGATGGTCCACGTAGTCCCGCAAGCACATGGATGATGGCCGCTGTAAGAGTTTCACGACCCGCTCGTCTGGCATATACTCCGCAACATCACGCTCGATGAAAGAGCCATCAAGACTTTGTTCCGGATCTGACGGTGAAAATCTCGGATCAGGAGGCGCTAAAGAGACGGCTTTCGCCTCGATTAAATGGGGTAGTTCCTTGACGACTGGCTCGAATTCCTGTCCAGGCAAATCATCACAATCCGGAGCAGTCCACCCAGGGTTAGTAACAACGCCCCACGGCGGTGGACAGTCCGCAGCGATGACTAGGCTCTGATCCAATAAGCTATTGTCTTCTCCTGAACGATCTCGCGGCCTGGCTTGTTGGGCAATAATCGCACTTCTCGTGAGACTTTCCACGATGAGGCGACGAACGCTCTTGTTCACGTCGGGCTTCTCAACTGGAATCCATGCTTTGGGTATTCCGGCTAGAGTGCTCCGATTGGTGAAGATGCGGCTTGAGTATATGAGGATGACCAAAAGAAAAGTGAATATGTAGACGCCGGTGACTGCAAAAATATTCCCAAGGCGATGGTTGGAATAGGATTGATAGATAAGGTCTCCGGGCGTCAATAGAGTAAAGGCAAAGAGGATGACGGAAAGGATGGTAAAGAATGTAGTGTAGAAGAACTGAGACGGAATGATGGATTTATTTCCAGCCATGATCTGTGACAGGGCTGTTTCATGCCCTTGTTTCTGATGGAGATTCAGTTTCCATCACGTTTTATAATACAGTAAAGCATAATTCCACAACCAGGCTGGCATCCAGGGCAACAGTTTGCTTCCCAAGCCCGCCCACTGTCGTCCAACAGCTGAAGGAGTTGTTGGTGACTTGTTGGTTGCAGTTTGTTCTTGGATGGATGAGGTGACTTTGCTGAGTCAGCATGGTCAGGGGGTTTTGGCGAGTTTGCAGTTTAAAGAATGCAAACGACAGATCAATGTACAGAATCAGCCCTTCAGACTGTCAATGTTGAGGCTGTGGGCATGGATTTTGCAGTGTTTTGATATCGATTGTTGACTTGCCGAGAGACACACCTATCTAGCATTATGTGAGCGATATTCATTTTTCCCCTCTTGCTCGCCTCACCACCCTCTCAATCCCATCCATCCCCCTTTCTAATACCACCATTTTCGGCCCATAACTCACCCTCACAAAATGATGACAGGGACTATCGAATAAATCCCTCCTTTTGGCAGGATTCAGGTCGAAGAAGATTCCAGGCACAACGATAACTTTTTCTTTCAATACCGCATTGAAGAAATTTAGCCCATCCGATATATTAGCTGATGCTGGAAGGGGTGGATCGATGCTGGTTAAGTCTAGCCAGATATAAAATGTTGCTTCCGGTATTATCCTTATTTGAAAGCCCATCTCCTTGAGGCGGCCAAGGACATAGTCTCGTTTGTCACGAAAATGGACTTGAAGAGCTCTCATTTCAGCACGGACGAGAGTCGGTTCAAGCATTGGGATAGCTGCTTCTTGGAAAGGCACGTTTGCACCCCCATCTAGGTATGATCCGGATGCTGCCATCGCAGAAATGAACGCTTTGGGCCCGACGACCCACGCGATTCGCCACCCAGGGAGTCGGAAGCATTTGGTCAGCCCATTAAGCAGGAGCACATCTGCGCAAATAAATATTAAGCAAGCCGGAGTGAGCATCAAGCATGACGCCAGGAAGGGAAAGAGATTAGGACTTGAACCTACCATCACCATCGACATCAACAATATTTTGAGCTGCACTAGTAGTCCTGCCATCGCAATCAGTGGTGTAGTTGTAGCCAGAATAGAATTCATCCAAAAGGAGGGTAGCTTTCCCACGACAAATATCTTGGATTTTGGATAATTCAGAATTCGGTATAACATGCCCGGTAGGATTTCGAGGGTTGGAAGTCAATATAACTGATGTGCCTCGAGCAATCTCCTCCGCAATCTTATCAGGATGGATTTGATATCCATCTGACTCAGACAAAGGTATAGGAAAAGATGCAAACTGCACCCAAAACAAAATCATTTAGTCAACCAAACGCAGGTTGTTTTTCCTTACTATGGAATAGGGACTTAGCCTACATTCTTGAACAACGACAGCATCTCCGAATATGCCGAGTAGTCCGGAATCGGAAATGCTAGGTATGAACTCCCCAGGATGGCAGCAATCCTAATTAACCCTGCCCTTCCACCCGGTACAATACACACGTTCTCCCATGTGTACTGTTGCTTTCCCTGGCGATGTAATTCATTGTATAACTTTGCCACTGCCTCGCGCAGCGGCTTGATGCCGGCAGTCGGTCCATATTCCTTGCCCGAAGTGCTGATGGGGATGGATGTCGGTCGAGAAAAGCTGCCTTTAATGTCATCCTCCGCATCTGGAGCGCCCTGGCCGAGATTCGCCCAGGACGAAGGATCGTCCTCAAAGCCATGATCGCGGGCTCGCTCTGTAACCCATATTACGCCTGTGGAAGTTCGGGAAGCATCGAGCCCGGCATGTGGACGATGGCCTTCATGAGACTCACGGAACTCGCGGTGGCTTTGAGAGGCGCGTTCTACAGTAAAAATATTACATTAGTTCAATGCGCATAAGTCTTCAAAACAAAACAAGAAGACAAAGAAGAACACCGTAGCACCGGCCAGAAGCTAAGCTTGTTTCAAAAGACTCATTTCAATAATTGAAATGGTGCCGGTGTCAGGGCAATTGAAAGAAATGTATGCACCGTTCTTGGATAGGTCTTTGTTTATAGAAATGGATGCAGCGCTCTGGGGCTGAGATTGCTGGCGAGGAGCACTCATTCTAGCTGAAGACCGAAGGAATAACGTCAATTAATCCGTCAATAGAAGACAATTAGCTTGAGATATGGGGGATTTGGGGAGGCCAGAAGCTCCTTTCTTCCCGTGCTTCTGAAATGCAATTGTGAAGCTGATGACGTAGTTCAAGCCCCAGGTTCCCGGTCGTCGGATCCTTTAGATTAAAGACCTCAATTTCCGTCTTGCCTTACGTCGTCCTGTTGGGAGAAAAAGGATTTTGTTGTAAAATAGGAGACCATCATCCATGAGGCCCAAATGTCAATTACATCTAGGTCTTTAAAATAGGCCTTGATTTAGTTATACATTATGAAAGGCGCCGTTATGGGAATTCAAGGTCTATTTTGCTTCTCTGACATAAACAGCTTGAAATAACTAGGCTGGTCAGAACGAGTTAAACATAAGAAATAGCTATACCTTTCTGTCGCAATTCCTCGAGATATGTCAGAGATATGTCAAATTTTAAGCTCAAATAAAATCACACGAATATCTATCTCCACTTCTTAAATTATTTGCACAAATGCGTTTGATCAGACGCACCATAGGTATTGGGACCGTTAGTAGGGATGGGGTAATAGGGTTAGAAAGTAAAAGAGGAAATACATTAGGGTCATACGGTCGTGTCTTAAAACAAATCAAACGAAAGCCGAGGAAATCATTAGAAGGCCAAACTCCATACAGCCCAAAACCGCGGTTAAGAAGTTAGCTAACCAAGAGCAAACAGCAAATGAATCTTAAAGATTCGTGGGTTCTGGATCCGCAGTGGGGATTATATGGGAGCCCCATAAACAAGGAACGAAGTTGCCTTATGGTTCGAATATATTGATCGATATCGATGTCCTGTGAGATTATTGATTCAGGGAATGTAGCTAAAGAGCAGGGTGACCCGAAGGCCGTCCTATAGAAACCTGATCGCTTTCGCGACAGCCACAAGACAGATTTTGTTAAAGGTAAGTTCGGTCAACAGGAATGGGAATACAGTGTAGCTCGCTCTGTGGACGCCATGAATGCAAAAACAATAGGAGCAAGCCTGCAAATAAATTTGTTCTATTTAATTCTCAATCGGTTGGCAGAACAGCTGGATTTCTCCAACCTGTCCGTTCGCCAGCATGTTTTGATGTTGCTCACGCCACTCCATGATCGCTGTTTGGACTGCTTCATCGCTGTCAATGGTTACAAAATCACCATCCTCGTCCCGATAGCGTAGTCTTGCTGACTTGCCCCCAATCGAGCGCGTAGTGAATCGGGCCAGTTTTGCGTCGACTCTGTCAGTCAAGGAGCGATAGAGGATATTACTTGCGATCACTAGCGTCACATAATTATCGTCAAAATTCACCTTGGCTTTCAGTTGAGCTGGCATGCTGTTGTCGCCCTCATGGTTCGGCGGAAGACTAGAAGATATAACACGGTTCGCTGCTAAAAGAGGCTGGGAGCGAGGAGTTTCGCGGCCTTGCGCATATTGAGGTTCTGTAAATCCTGGACGCAATAACTGGGGAGGCGGCATATTTCCCGGAGAACTGCTTTGACTTCGACTAATAGGAGTTCTCATGTTGGCAATATTTGCCGGGATGGGTGGAACTGGCACGTTGTCCACAGTTTGCATCGTATGGCCGTTCAAATAGCGGCGAGCCGATTCGGGAAGATTGTGGTTGTGAATATCAGGGCTACTAGCGGAGCGCATTCTGGATTGTGCGGGATTCTGGGGATTCTGAGATGATAGCGGAGGTAGTGAAGGGCGCTGAGCTACGCGAGGCGGATTGCTGTAGTATGGAGAAGACGTAGGCCCGTCTCGCGACCCTGCTCTTGGCATCGCTGGAGCAGTATAACGGTTAGAGTCTTCGTTCCATTGGTTAGACGGCGTGCCTTGTCGTGAGTAGGAGAATGTAGTTGATGAACTTGACCTCGTAGACGATGGTATTTCAACGACAGGAGAGAAATATGAACCGGCAAGCCGCTCTCCAGGAGATAAAGCTCCAGGAGAAAATTGCGTATGGAGGGATAGTGGCGGTTCAGGCATTGGGAATCGAGGTGGCCTTGTGGTAGGTGGGCCGGATCCTCCACTTCCACCTGTCCCCGACCGAGCTCGAAGACTTGTGCTAGATGCATTACGAGACATGGAGATTTCAGAAACTGAAGGAGCGAGGTCTTCATCTGCATTATACTCTTCGGCATAGGGATTTTGCATCTTGGGCGCATTTTTGAGGTAGGTAAATTCGGTCTCAGAGGTACCAGTGCGGAAAGCGTTTCTCTCTTCGACCTGAAGAGCCCGTTGAGTATCAATATCTTTGTACCACTTTCGCATGCTCTCCTCATCGCGGTACCGAATGGAGAAGTTATCCACAACACCGGGATCACCTTTCCAGAATATCTGAATCTTATAGGAACCTAGAGATTGTTTGTTAGATCACTCTCCGGGGTACGATGATGGCGGCACATACCTGGGCGTTGAAAGGACAGTATTTCAGTCACGTTTGCCATGTATATCCGGCCCTTTAACTGAAGACGAGCTTTCCCCTTTTGAGCGTTCGCACTTGACTTATCCTTTCCTATAAGTTTCGACTTCTGCTTATTCGGATTTATGTCTTTACAGCATAAAAGGATTCGCTCGAAAAGATAAATGTGATACTGCATCAAAGCAAGCCATAGCCATTAGTCAACATGTCAGGATGAGCGATTAGAAAACCAATATGTTTCCTTTAGAAAGAGAACCCTGGGCTCTGGGAAAAAACTGGAATGCAATTTATCTCCCAATACAGGTAAGAACTTGCAATTTGGGGATTATTGAATGGGACGCAAAACCGAGGCAGAAATGTAGCCCAAGCTCCCTTTCTACTGCAAGTTCATACATTTGCGAGTATCATTATTAACATTGCCATTGGGAAGGCCGCTCGTCAGGCTATTTGTCCTGTTGGAGGCCAAGCCGTCACCCGAGCTGAAAGCTTTGAGCCCCGGCGCTATACGTCCAGATAAAGATCTGCTTTGGAACCATTGTCTCGGCGATACAGGCAACAAGTGGTTATTCAGTACATCAACACTTTCCTGGGATTGTGGCCTGGATGGAGGTTGAGATATAGGAGTAGAAAAAGGTTCACTACTCCTTTTAGAGCTTGAAAACACAGACGAAAGTGACCTCTTTGCTCTAAAAGAGAAAGAAGGCGGGCTTCTCCCGTCCAACCCGCTAACAGGACTAGGTGAGCCCTCTAAGGCCTTTCCAAACAAAGTAAGTTTAACTCCTTTAAGGCTGAGTAGCGCTTGGGTATTTGATTCAGGTTGAAGCGCTGAGGCCGCGGCAGGAATCCAAGTTTTCCACGGATCATGCGTGAAGAGCCTAACGGCTGGGCTTTTTGCATGTATAATCATTCGACATGGTAGATTCGGGTCCAAAGGAATCCTAAGTCGTAGCTCCAATGGCTGGGATAATCCGCGGCGTTTTGTCCATGGCCAGAAATATTTAAAACGAAGGGCACTGAAAAATATACGAACCTCTCTTTCCGAGTCTTTGCCAGCGTCACCCTTCATGACTATAAAGGTACCGAACCGGAGCAATTCGCCGAAAGCCTCCACGCGAAGTGATTTCCAATCGTCCACCCGATTGGACAAATCTTGAACTGCAGAAGCTAAGTGTTCTTTGCCGACAGCGCTGTTTGCACGATCTAAAACCAACTGGGCGATGTCGATAGCGGCGGTTATGTCGGCACTAAGATCTTCACTTTCGGTTTGCTTTTTCAATTCCTAAAAGGAGTTAGTGGGGCAGGATCCAAAGCCAATGACAGACAATCTCACCATAAGCATTAAAGGGTACTTAGTCAGGCGCTGGAATGGTTTTACGAAGAAGCCGTTTAAGGTTGATGGCTGAGCTACCATCTGCTGTAGGTCAAGTGACCTTGGAGCGGTATGGATTTTATCCCATTCGCGGAGACAAACGGCATCACAACGTAGTTGATTGGCTATGAAGGGTTCATATTGTCGGAAGCCTTCTTGGTGGTTGATGAATAGTTCACCCCAATTCTGTGACTCCTCAGGGAGTGCGTAGTGCTGTTCCATACGGATAAGAAACCTTTGCGCAAAGTCAAGCAAGTTGTTCAGGTTGAGGAAGATTTGGTGACTTGAGTCACCGTTGAGGGCTCCGGTTTCTTCTAATTCTTTCTTAAGGGCTTGCAAGTTTTGTAGATGGTGAACATAGTCCCTTTCGGTTTCAAGCATTTCCTTGAGAATATATTCCCTCCGTGTAAGTTTGGTTCTTTGTCTTTCAACAGGACCGGAGTTTGGAGCAGAAGGTTTGTAAAGCTGGCCTTGCATTTCGAGAATGTCGAGGACTCGGTTAACCATTTTTATGACCTTCACAGCCAGTCAGTAAGTAGTTCTAATAGCAGAGACTGTTTAAAAGGGATAAGGTAGGGATGAATTGCCTTGACGAAGCCAGTAGTGTTGTCGCCGTAGAGATCGTTGATGAGAAAGCATTCCTGCTGAGGAAACTCTAGGTCTTGCAAACAAGCTTGTAGAAACTTGAAGGTTGCCGCTTTCGGTATTCTGTGTGATTTAATCTTGGTTTCGTCCAATGTCAACGGCTCTGGGGGCTGAGTAGCGTTGAAGATCGTCATCAAAGGGTATCCATTCTGCAAGCAACTCCACACAGATGCCACTGGATCGCTAACTTCCTGACTTTTGTCTAGAGCTTCCATCTCCGCCAAATATGGTTCAAAGCCAGGGACCTCGGCGAGTCTCTTTTTCAAGTGGGCGCAACTTTGGTACAGCGACTCGCCTCCTCTCCGATTGATGATATTATCCTCAGCCACAACATGGCCTGGGCTTACCACCGACTCCATTCTGTTGCAATATGGCACTTATAGACCGTATGGATGGTATCGGAGCTGCTTAAGCTGTGGAGAGTGTTCCTGGCCAGGATTCCTGGGCCGTCACGACAACTACGAGCATGAGTTTTTTGACGATCTGGAGATAGACAAGAGCGGAGACTACGGCAACGTGCCAGCAGGAGAAAGAGAGGGGATAGAGCGAATGATAATTGAAAATGGGCCTTGAAGCAGTTAGCAAACACAACCAACACTAACCGAACACAAACATTGACACTGAACGGGTGAAATGGGGAGCGAGCTTACCCCACTGCGTCTGTGTTAACTTGGGGCCAGAAACTGGAAAGGTCGGATGTAGTAGAAAAGGCGGGTTAGGTATTCCAGAATCCTCAGAATAGAGGTTGGTTATAACGCGTGATGCAGCCAAAAAATGAGACTTGTGGGGAGCTGGAGCCCAAGAAGCTTCTGGCACAACTCAAAAGTAAAAGATGGAGCAGCAGCAAGGGGAGCAAGGTAGGGTCGGTGATGAGACTGAAGGAATCAACAGAAGCAGCAAGCATGCAGGAGGTAGCAAGGGAGATGTTAAGGCCAAAGATGGAGAAAGCCAGTGTTGGTTGGGCTGTTTCAGGAGGTTGACTGAGCATTATCACGGAGTAATACTTCATTCACCTTTTGTTAGCGCCAAACCCTTTTTAGCCTACCGTTACAGTTGGGCCCCGGGCGCACTAGTCTGAATACGGTTAGTCTATTAACCCTGGTACCGTTTCGGGCTGGACCAGGAAGGGAAGGAGCACTCCAAGTCAAGCTGATTATGTCATCGCATTCTCCTCCTCCAAACTGCTCTCACCGTCGTTTTCTTCACGACACTGCATCTAACCCTACTTCTGTATGCAATGGTGCGATAGTAGGGTGCACGGCGTCTACTGGGAGAGGGTTGTGCGACACAAAAGACCTGAAACCGACCGCCTGGCCCTGTGCGCACGTCGACAGTTCGACGCTTGGACATCCATCGCTTACCTAATACAATGACAGGCCGCTCTAAGGCGACAGCGACAACGACCAACCGTCACGGCCACGGACACCACTCCATCATCCACCGACATCCTTGTCACCCAGTTACCCAACTGGTGAATTTAAAACATCCCTAATATTACTTTTGGATACCTTGAATGTTTCGTTCGGCCTGGGTTGTCTTGCGCGATTGCATCCATCCTATCCTTCCCTAATCTGACTAGCCTTGTTTGGACTCGCAATTCCTTGACTGACTATCCGCAACGGCTCTGGTATTAGCCTCTCTCAAGAAAAGGCAAAAAAAGGCACAATCCGCAAATGCTTGCTACGGTTCCTTCTGGTCTTTGATGCTGACCTTCCCTTGGCCTCTGTCTTCGCTTTTCTGACCCGCACCTTGCTCCCGATTCTACAAGCCCGATGGATCACAACTCGGCGAACCCGGTGGATCCGCCACTTCTGCGAAAGTTACGATCGGGGAAATATAGAGTAGCGTTTTCAGCGCCATCTATTGGAAATCCTTTTAGGCTGGACGAGGGGTATTCCGATGAGATCAAGAGTGAAGTAGACAATGATGGATTACAGCCTTTAGGAAATGGATTGACCGTCCCTCCTTGGCTGCTGGAGCACCCAGAGCCGGACCGAGCAGGTACTCCTTTTATTTTCGCAGATATACTGGCTTGACTTGAAATAAATTCCTAACTGTAGTTCCAGAACTGGCGTTTGCCCTTTTAACCACCTTGCGGACTTCTACCATTGCTAGTGTCGTCGAGAAGCTCACCCCGCTTCTTCATATGGACCCAGTTCAAAAGCTTCCCCCAGAAATAACCGCCGAGATATTCTCATATCTCGATCCAGCTACTCTCCTTACTGCCTCCCTAGCCTCGAGAGCATGGCGAGAAAGGGTTCAAGATTCACTCCTATGGCGCAAGCTGTATTTGCGCGAAGGCTGGAAGTTGAATGCAGAAGAGGTTCGAGCTTTCGAACGGCAACGCGTTGAGGCGGTGCAGTCAGCCATTAGGAAAGCCCGAATGAGACGTTCGGATGCAGAATTTGGGCAGCCAGTCCAAAAAAAACGTGTTCCACCTAGCAGGGTTAATTCTACCTGTTCCAATGAGAGTATACCGGAGGGTGAGATGTCAAGCTCTGCGCCATATTGTCCGCCGGATGCAGAGGGTGATTGTGAAATGCGAGATGTCAGTGGGTCTGATTATTTCGCGCGGAATCCCTCAATTGACCAGACCTCGCCCTTGTCACCCTACAAAGAAACTTTTTTGTCGCCAGCCTTGCGTCTGGATGATCCTACTAGGCTGAATTGGGCGTACTTGTATAGACAGCGACGCCTATTGGAAGATAACTGGCTCAAAGGCCGCTTCAAGAACTTCCAATTGCCACACCCTTTATACCCGTGGGAAGCTCATCGCGAATGTATCTACGCCATTCAATTCAGCGGAAACTGGTTAGTGAGTGGCAGTCGGGATAAGACCATAAGAATATGGAATTTAGAAACGAGGAGGCTCAGATCTCCCCCACTAGTTGGTCACGGCGGCTCCGTACTATGTTTACAGTTTGACGCCAGCGAGGAAGAGGATATCATCATTTCAGGGAGCAGTGACCGAAACGTCATTGTTTGGCGATTTTCTACTGGCGAAAAGTTGCATGAGCTTAGCCATGCCCATTTTGATTCAGTGCTAAGTTTGCGCTTCGACAAACGATATCTGGTAACTTGCTCCAAAGACAAACTTATAAAAGTTTGGAACCGTCGTGTATTACGGGCTTCCGATGAGGACTATCCCACATACTTCACAGGTGTCGGGGTGCGTTATCCCTCTTATATCGTGGACACCTCGAGCATCCCTCCGTCGGCGTTAGAGGCTCAAATTGCGAACGAGCAAATCAAGACTCTACACCCGTACTCCCTACTAATGACGCTTGATGGGCATGGGGCCGCTGTAAATTCGATACAGATTGATAGCAACGAGATTGTGTCAGCGTCTGGGGACCGCCTTATCAAAGTATGGGATATTCGTAGCGGGTCTTGCCTTAAAACCCTGGTTGGCCACCAAAAAGGAATTGCTTGCGTCCAGTTTGATAGTAAACGGATAGTAAGCGGCAGCAATGATTTTACTGTACGAATATATGATCCTGTTTCTGGTGCGGAAGTCGCCTGTTTACTGGCTCATGACGACCTGGTCCGAACGTTGCAAGCTGGGTTCGGCGATCCCCCGGGCTCTGAAGAGACTTTAAGGCTTGAAGCTATGGCGGTTGATCATGATTATTGGGAGGCTCAACGTAGGGGTGATGTCAACCATGAACGTGGTCGCCAACGGTTTAGCCGGATGAGAAGTACAGGATCAAGGCGGCCACAAGACATCATGGCTTTGGGAGCGAAGATTCCCCCCGGTGGTGGTGGAAGTAAATGGGCACGAATCGTGTCCGGTTCTTATGACGAGACGATTATAATATGGAAAAGAGATAAGGAAGGTAAATGGGTGGTTGGACAGCGATTGCGGCAAACCGATGCGGCACGAGCGGCATCGACAATTGACGATTCAATGGCCACCGAGTTTCTCACGCAAGCGTTCGGAGCGACCTTGCCAGGTATACATAGGCACTTCCAGGCTGTATCTCATCATTCCCAGAACGATGCTGTTGGTGCATCTTCGCAGAGCGTAGCCGCAGCAGCGTCTACAGGAGTCACCACGGCAACCCAGGTTAACACTAGTTCACCTACACCTCAACCAAGCCTCCATTCCCAAAATGCCTTCGCTATGCTTCAACCACAACAACACCAATACCAAGTCTTACAACAACAACCTCTAACCCAACCGCCTGCCCAAGCCCCACATATTCAACTCCCTCCTATACTTGCCACTTCTCAAAACCAACTGCACATTCCTACTTCTGGCCCAACGCAACCAGCTACTCTCCAACCGCCACCTCAACAATCTCAGCCTCAACCCCCCGCCCTTCATCCTCCAGTTGGTCAGCACCACGCCGTCCCGGAACAGCCCAATATCCAAGGGCAAGCCCCGCCACACCACCAGCACCACCATGCAACGACTAGAATTTTCAAATTGCAATTCGACGCCCGAAAATTAGTCTGCGCTAGCCAGGATCATATGATTGTCGGATGGGACTTCGCGAATGGTGATAAGCACCTAGAGGAGGCGTGCCGTTTTTTCGTGGGCCTATGATATCGCCCAGCCCATTTGATAGATATATTTGGCCAGCACCGAGAAAACCTCCCCTTTTTTGCTTTTCTCTATAGCAATTTGGTTATCTTGTGCTTAAGTACTGAACTTTACGCTTAGCACCCTCATACGGGATACCATGATCTATTGGAGTTGTACTAACCCCCTATCATTTTGCTTGCTCCGTCAAAACAACCGATGCACCAAATTGCATCAGGAACAACTCGTTGGGCGCTCCTATAACGGCTGTACAGAATATTTCTTGGACATCTTTTGTATTCATCTGATATTTTTTTGCTCTAGTATCTTTTTTTGGGCGGTATCTGGCATTGGACCTTGCATATTTGCCTAACATCTTATGACTGGAACATTGAACATGTTATCATAACAACGGCCGATACTTTACATTATGATGGTAATCTGGTTACCAGCACATAATATAGTACTAATAAATATTTGTCTATGTATTCGACTTGGGTATCTTGCTTCTTTCAGAATTCTTTGAATTGCTATTTGGATGGGCAAATTGTAGGGATCCCATTTCAGCACCCAAAGTAGTCGATTTTGTTGGCGAACCGAGAACATGACGTAAGTTTATCTAAGTCTCTATCACGGCCAAAAAATAAAGTAGCCATAGCCAACCCACCAGCCCAGTTAAACAAGAGGAATAAAATAAAAGCACAAACGAGTAATTCACCTGGAGCCGGGTTGGTGATATCCCCAAGCTGGAATCCAGGGCCTCGATGCCTTCTGTCCGCGCTTCCAGAACGCTTTGAAATCCAAACAACTTCGATGCTTAGCACTATCATTCACACCATCTCCCAAACTAACGCCATTGCCTTCGTTAAGATGATGGGCGAGCCACAATCCACAACACTCTGCGAGACAGGTGATGATTGAAAGATGATCCCAGGCTTTGCAGTGGTCGGCGACGGAAGAGGTCGCCGAGGACCTGGTACAGCTTTGAGAAGATCGAGTTCCGCTACCTACGATGGAGAAAGGACAATCAACAGTCGCACTAGCACCAACTCCAGTAGACTGCTCATGAGATGGAGATGGTTCACTTATAGGTGCTGGCGGGACGAGAGAAGGGTGTATAACATAGGAAGGAATAGGAACGGACGAAATATCGTTTGGGGTTGTACCATCAACGAAATGGACTCTGCGCGGAGCAGGATAGTTGCTGCTTTGTTTGGAAGTAGAAGACGAACGAAGCGACGAGGCTCTGGGAAAAGCTTGCGGAGACGGAGAATCATTACGGCAGCAAAGGGAACCTTGTCCTCGATTCTGATTCACTGATTCATTGTGTTTTATCTCCTGAATGCGTGCGACGGGTAGCGACTCGCGATGAAATGGATGGTCCTCTAAACCTCCTGCACCGGGACCAACGCCTACACCATGCCCACTTTGTCGTGTGCCAAAACGCCCACGAACGACGGTTCCATCGTCAGCACGTGCAATTGCTCCAGTTGGCAAAGTATGCATGCGGGTTGCGGAACACGAAGATAAGCCAAGGAATCGGCGCAAACTATGGAAGCAACAAGTACAGTCATCGAAATCTGGATCATTTCTAGATTCAGCGTTCCGTTGTGAAGTATGAGATGAAAGGCGATATTGGATTGCTTCCGGGGATCCAAACGACGGAAGGCCGGGGGGCGTAGCACTCCGAACAGGAGGAGGATATATAGGCTCAAGCGGGCCAACAGGAGAAAAGCGTTCGCTAAGCCACAGCAGATCCGGGAAACTTCCATACGAGGAAGACAGCCGGTTTGATCGCCGAAGATAAGCAGGAGAAGAGAATGAAAACATAGGACGAAAAGAAGGAATATCAAGATCGTCAAGGGAATAAACCCGGTTCCCATATCGATTTCCAAGCGGCGAAACTCCACAAGACCCCTTTGACCTCAGAGAAACGGTACCTGACTGTCGTAGCTCCTTGGATGCGGGGGAAGCAGAGCTCTTGAGCGTAGATGAACTTGGATGCTCGCTTATGGGTTCGAGGATATGAGGTTGCCATCCGCTGTGAGATATGGGATTTGGTGATTTTCTCACACTACTCCCGTCAACAATAATCACCTGCTGCCGTTCTAAATCGCCCACTTCCTGGTCTCTTTTTCCCTCCTCAGCCGGACTTCCTTCATCGTATCCATCGAAACTAGCTAGAAAGCCATCATGGAGAGAGCTATGGTCACTAGGAGCTGTCTCTGATGAGTCCAAATGCGCATTGACTGCTCGAATAGACACAGTCCGGCGAAGCCTGCTCCTTGGAGAGCCTGTACCTTCAGAAAAAGTATGTGACCGCGCGTGATTAGCGATGAAGGCGCCTTTTCTAACGAGTGGTGGCCGTCCTGAAGCCATTGGTATTTCATTAGGTAAGTAAACGAGCGAGGCCCCTTATTACAGGGGCAAAAGCGATATGAAAATCCTTTGGGTTATAGAGGCCAACCAACTCCCAACAGTCTGAAAGTGATCGGTATGGTTTTGATTTGAATTAATTCAAAATGCCCAATAGCTCTCAGCGGGAAAGAACAGTGGCCAGTAAGGCAAACACGTCCAAAACCCGGTCAAAAGGAAGGTATGATGACGCCCGAGTCATACAACTTTTCACATCCCCAATAGCGGACAAAATGCTGGGATAGTTCTCGAAATTCGCCATTTTGACAAGGATAAATGGTCCATATATACCAATTTTATAGACCAGTATGACAGTGCATCTATAACCCGAGACATCATCCGCCAAGTTACACCGTTGAGTGAATTCCAATCCCAGACGTATAGGTAAAAAAAAGAGCATAAAAAACATTCATGAAATTCATGACGCTACGATACTCTGGCCTAAATTTGATTTTCCCGCAGATTGCGGGTCCTTCTTCAAAGTTCGAATGAGAACCTCGAGTCGGCGCCGTTCTTCTTGTTCGGCCTAGAGGACAAAGATCAGCAGCAAGCCGGGAAATAATATACGAGAGTGAGACGCCATACCTTCAGGGCCTTCAAATTCTCCGCCCTTGTATCTCTCATCATCTTTTTAAACTCATTCTTCAAAACCATCATAGACGTCGTTTCGGTCGGCGTGCCGTCTCCCTTTCGAACACCATTGGCCCCCAACGCTTGAATTCTTTCGTCGCCCAACTGCATCTCCAGGGCCTCACACCGTTCGCGATAAGAGTCTATAATGCTCTCAAATTTATCTCTTTCCTTTTCAAATTCGATGCTGGCTTTGGTCATGGCTTCGTAATCGTCTATCGTTTCACGAAGCTCCTTCTCCAGCATTTGCACACGATCTTGGAGCTCGGGTGATCCATCAACATTTTTGCTACTCTGCTGACCTTTCAGAGTAGCTAGCTCCTCGATAAGGCTGATATTACGCTGTTTTAGCTCATCCATCTCTTTCTGGATAGCCGGGTTTGCTGCAACTTGCGCTGCGCGCTCAGCCCGACTTCCATAAGCCCCGTCGAGCTCGGCTCGTGCAACGGTAAGTTCAGTTTGTATCCTAACCATTTCACTTTCGAGTTCGGAGTATTCGGATTGAAGTTTCTGTAACTTTTGTCTTGAATCGTCAGATGCCACACGAGCATTTGCAATTTCAGCATCCTTTTCGGAGCGCAATTGCTGGAGAGTGTCCTGTAAATTGGCAATTTGATCATCCTTAGTTACTAGATCTTGTTCAACTTTTTCTAATTCTTGCGCAAACCTCCGCCGAGCCTCTTCGAGAGTGGAGATTTCGGTTTCCTTCATGGCTAGCATTTGTTCAGACGACTGTCGGACCTCTTCAAGAGCTGCAATTTCACTTTCTTTTAAAGCCAAAGCTTGTTCGGCCTTCTTCCTGGCGTCTCTCTCTTCAGTTATAACTGACGACTCGCTGGTGGATTGCTGCTGCTCACGAATCATGGATTCCTGACGGGAGGCATCTAATTGGTCCATCACGATGGTGAGTTCTTCTCGCATATCGTCAGCATCCTTGCGTGAGATACTCAACTCCTTTTGTAATTTTGTAACTTCTTCAGTAATATCCGCGATATGGGCGTCCCGCTCTGCGTCGGATTTGGAATTTAGTTCTCTCTGCTGTTGAATTTGGGTTGTGAGAATTGTTTTGTGTTCAGTAAGGCTGACTATTCGCCCATCAACGTCTTCAATCGCCTGTCCCAGGTACTCAAGCTGTTCTATGAGAATTTTTCTGAACGATGGAGTGCGGGGGGTAAGTTGTTGTCGGGTTGAACCAGCAGCAATGAGGATCCCATCAAGTCGCTTGTTGAATATTTCCAGTTTCTCTTCTGCATCGTATAACGAGCCTTCCATCGCCTGTAGCACATTAGTTTGTTGAAAGGCCATCGACTCCAGGCTCCTATCCAAGGTATCAAGGCTTGTTTGCACAGCAATGACTGGATCCGCTGGGGCGCCATTAGAATTCTCTTTGGGACGGTCAACTTCTTCATTTGGATTAGCTTGTAGTATCATCTGTCTCATACGAGAGTTCAAATCGTCAAGTCTTTTTTTAGTGTCATGGAATGCCGCCAAACTTATGGAATTCCTTTCTCCGCCAATCGCTGCTGAAAGATCGCGCCGAGTGTGGCCACCGTGGAAATCGTCCAAGTACTCTGGGGTCCGGTAAAGGCTGCGGTCGTCGAATTCAACGATATCTGCATTCTTTTCTTGGCGAAGTGCGCCCTTCTTTTTAAGACCTTTGTGAGTCATTTGTAGAACCCCGGCAGTGTGCTCTAATATCCTTCTTCGGATCTCACTAGCCCTTCTTTCCAACTTCCAGAGCTCTTGAGCGATGTCTTCACATCGGCGTACACTGAGTGAAAATTCTTCATCAGACTTATTGTGGAAGCTATGGCGACCGAACAGGCTTATCCGTCTACGATGCGACTTGGGAGAAGACTCGGGGCTGGTGTCTGAGCTATCCCGTCTACTGCCTTTAGACTCATATAGTCTGCCTAGAGAGAACGCAGCTTCTTGCAACTTCATCTCAAGGGTCAACTTTCGTTTTGAAGCCTCAATGCGATTCGTCAGGAGAAGCAATTCCTTTTTCAACTCCTCCACCTCCTCGAACGAGAGGACCTCGAATTGGATACTGTCGGTGATGGCGATTTCGGCGAGCAGGTGCATTGCGACAGGATCGTTGGCATTGAGGAGGACAGAGCTTCGCGGGTGTGAATAGTTGAGCT
This sequence comes from Amauroascus verrucosus, assembly GCA_001430935.1. Taxonomy (NCBI): domain Eukaryota; kingdom Fungi; phylum Ascomycota; class Eurotiomycetes; order Onygenales; family Onygenaceae; genus Amauroascus; species Amauroascus verrucosus. The sequence goes on from LJPJ01000831.1 coordinate 19,749, forward strand.
AAAGGACAAATAGATATGGTTAGCACAACACAAGTGGAGTTTGTAGGTGCATGCTTACGGGATTGTATCTCGGGGGGCCATCTTCGTTTGTGTCAAGAATATTCCTATATCCTTCAAACAAAGCTTTTGACGTCGGGGCTGGCATTGTTGGGACGGAAGAGGAGAAGTATCGAGGGTCCTGATACGAGGACTGACTAGATCGATAGCTTGTGGCGTTCATGATTGCGAGTGGGGTATCGAAAGATGTAATAGAAAGGAAAAGAATTGCTAGTAGAAGAGCGCAACTAGATGTATCGTCTGCAAACCATGATACTCCTCATGTGTTGATCATATGGTGGGTTGGGCCATGGCGTCGGTGAATAGGGGGAAGGTCGTAAATTTTGTTTTTTTTGTTCTCAGTTAGCGAACGTTAAAAAAGCAAATTGGCAAGAAAACGCGAAACTGCGAGTTTTGAGCAGCGAATATATCTCTTGTGGGAGAAGGTCAACAAGATGGGCCTCAACGCCATCCGCCACCCCTGTACAGCCCCTTGTTCAGCTATTGAGGATCGATGATGCACGACGAGCGAGAGCTTTTTGGACGCGAATTCCATGGATCCTGCCAATGCTGACCTAAGCAGATCCGGAAAAACCTTGGCGCCGGGAGAAACAGCGCAGAGACGCAAAAGCAATCAATTGAACAAAGAGAAGACGAGGAAAAAGACGAAAGCAGTGAACGGAAGATGAGACATCCAGGACACTAGCATCATACAGCTCATATAGCATCGCTGTCCCGTCTGTCTTGAAAGCTCGACTCAGCCTTATAACTTTCAATGCTCCAATCAGGGCCTGTGACCAGCATTGTTTAGCCAAAGTCTGTCTCGCTTGTGGGCTATCGTGTGTTGAATCTACTGGATCTGTTTCAAGCCTCCAAAGGGCCACATGGAACCTAGTTGTCCGTTTGTCCGTGTTTTGAGTTCTGCTCAAGGTTCATGATGTACCATACACGGAGGACTCACTCAGCAAGGGAAGGATTGTGCCTTTGGGTTAACTGCGCAAGCATTCTTAATGGGCATGGTACCTTTTAGGTTATCGGCCTTAACTCATCAATGGTCGAGAATTCCCATGTTGCAACCTACATGTCCAGTTGTTTCCAAGATACGTGGAGAGCTGGGAGCTCGGGTTGCAACAAAGCCCAGTTATGCTCATCGTCTCGCAAGAATAGATAGGCGTCCCCAAAGCCAATGAAATCCACTGAACCTTGCCTGCAACGGAAATTGGAAAAACCTGTTGTTTCGGTGGGAGGTAGGATGACCTTGTGGTCTGAGCTCAGATACGGCACCTGTAGGGTCTTTCGCTTTGGACCTCCATACATTATTGTATCCATCATACCAATGACATAACTGACATTTTTTTTGATATGTTTCATGAATATTCAATTCGAACTGTTGCGAAGCAGGGGCTATTGTCATTCTCGCACACGGTTTCTAGGCAGACAACGACTTCACAGTTTGTAGTTAGTAACTTAAATAGTCACCATTCACATGTCTGAAGACGGCTCGTTTGCTCGGGATGGTTTTCATGGTCGTAGCCGCTTCACTAGTGTCGAGACCAATATCCTGTGTTTCTCCTCTCCGCTTTAACTAACTGGAGTCGCGATCTAATTAAAGCCAGATCATTGCCGTCCTCAATGCCCAACATCTTCCTACATACTCCAGGCATGTTGGTAGTGACGACAACATGGACCCAGACCACAAGAGCGACGTGGAGCTAGGCCCAGACTCCCTCGATATGAAGCCCTTAAAGGCCCGCGATGTGGAACCGAGCAGTGCGACTACCACAGGAACGTCGGTCACTCATGACGAAGGAGGCTATCGGGTGTACAAACGGCGCTTTTTCGGACTGGCGCAGCTAGTGCTATTGAATATTGTGGTTAGCTGGGACGTATGTTGATTCGAAAGAGATCCCCGTCTGCAAAGGGGGAAAGGGGGGATAATTGATATCCACCCTCCTCTCCATTCGTTATCCGGGTTCCCAGAGGCTGACGTGGTGCTACAGTGGCTCACATTCTCTGCAGTCTCCAAGACCTCATCCCAGTATTTTCATGTCTCTGAAAGCGCCATTAATTGGTTGAGCACAGGATTCCTCTTTGCTTTTTGCGTTGCGAGCCCGTAAGTCTCTTACCTTCCCCAGATCTCTCGATTTTACTGGGCAGATGGGCTAAACAACTGGAAATTATAAAAAAGTGCTGTGATATGGACTTTAAATAAAGGCGGTCCTAAACCCTCAATCGTCGCGTGTGCAGGATTACTTCTTGTCGGGAACTGGGTTCGCTATGCAGGCACAAAGGCCAAAGATGGGATCTTCGGCGTCGCCATGTTGGGCCAGATCATTATCGGATTCGCTCAGCCTTTTGTACTGACCGCTCCAACACGATACAGCGATGCATGGTTCAGTGACCGCGGGCGCACCAGCGCTACTGCGGTTGCAACTCTAGCAAACCCGCTCGGCGGCGCGTTGGGACAATTGATCGGCCCAATGTGGGCAACAAAACCCAGCGAAGTGTCGAATATGGTCCTCTACGTTGCAATACTCGTGAGTTTCATCTATTGTACTCCTTTCACCATCCCAATCGCTGTATATATACGTGTTTTTTTTATTTCTAACAAACCCCCTCTCTCCCTAGTCGACCGTCGCCTGCATACCCTCATTCTTCATCCCTTCCCTTCCTCCCACACCGCCGAGCGCCGCCTTCAACGTAACCCGCATCCCTCTCACCCAGAGCCACCTCAGTCTCTTCCGCACCCTCGAATTCTGGCTCATCTTCTTTCCCTTCGGCATCTACGTCGGCCTCTTCAACAGCATCTCCTCCCTCCTCAACCAAATCCTCCAACCGCACGGCTTCTCCGAAACCGATGCCGGCATCACTGGAGCCCTACTAATCTTCGTCGGCCTCGCCGCAGCCGCAATATGCTCCCCCATCACCGACAAACACAAACACCACCTCGGGACCGTCAGAGTCCTCATTCCCATCGTCGCAGTTACTTATATCGGTTTCGTCTTCGCCCCGGAATCACCCAGCGTAGCGGCTCCTTTCGTGGTCGCCGCCATCCTAGGCGCTTCCAGCTTCGCCATTCTCCCCGTCATTCTCGAATACCTCGTTGAAATCACTTATCCCATGTCTCCCGAGATTCCTAGCACTCTCTGCTGGATAGGCGGGCAAATCTTCGGCGCGGTGTTTATTTTAGTGGAGAACGCACTCAAGGCCGGTCCTGACGCGGATCCCCCTAGAAATATGAAGCGCGGGCTTATCTTTCAGGCGGTGATGGCGGCTGTGGTGGTTCCTGCGCCGTTTTGTTTGGGTTTGTTTGGACGGGAGGTGAGAAAGAGGAGGTTGGAAGCTGAGCAGCAGGGAAGAGATGAAGCGACGATGACAACGACAACGACAACGACGAGGAGGATGATGGATGGTAATGAAGAGCGCATGGCTTCTGGTGTATGTGTGTCTGCGCCTGCTAATGGGGAGAGTAAGACGGCTGGTGTGTTTTCAAGATGGTTGAAGTGAGAGAGATGTGGATATGATAGCCGCGTTATCCCGCTTGTATTTCAGGTTCAATTTTCTGTCCAGAATTTTCCCCTTTCGCACCACCCGATTCACGAGGCGGATATCGTATCCTTTAACAAACGAACGCCTGGTGCTCCAGAGTCGCTCGACTGGCCCATATATAGCCATCTAGCTATATCAACTTGCTTTTACACATATTTCCTAATGAAGACCACCCAAGATTCGATGATGCCTTTTTGTGCCGTTCAGTCAAGTACTTATATTTTTTGCAATCTATCAAGAATAATACACTGAGCTGGCCGAAACCCACCATTGATATCTCATGCTTATTAAAACGGGATAATTGGAAAGCGAAGAATGAGGATCTACCGTTCTATGCTTGGAAAAAAAGAATTTCCATATCTGTACATAATTCGGGAGAGTCTAGCCGGTATAAAGGGACGACAACGGAGGTAAGATAAATGCCAAGGGAAAGTGAAAGGAAAAAAAAAGGAGACTTATGAAAACCCCGTATATGCACGTACACATCACCCACTGACAGATACACACGCAAAAAAGCCCGGGCGTTAAGCCCGTTGCGGAACTTGACATTATTCAAGTGGATATATTTCTTTTCTTTTTAGTCTTCTTTTGTCTGGCAACAGTTGTACATGTTTACACGTTTCTTCTCCATCCACCATCCTGAAAAATACCGAGGCGTTTGGATATCTTAGCTCACACTTTCCTATGGTCAACGTAGGAGTTCGAGGGCAAGCCGCGGAACGAGATTTTCGAGAAAGGCAAAGGGGAGGGAACGAGTGGACCGCCGTAGGTTATTGTCTATTTGAGGGAGGCCCAGAGCTTAGGAGCAGCGCACTGGGTTGCGCAGTGCGTGAGATGGAAAACTGTGTGCAAATTAGCCTTGCGCATATAGAAAGCCATATTTATTCTATTAACAGCATCGCAAAGAGCCTCCTTAATCCCGGTAAACTTTGGGGATATGCTCATGCCAAAATGCTAAAAAGATGAAATTTGTTTGGGATTGGCAGCGGTAAAAGGACTTACACTCCTCAACGCAATCTTCATGGGGTCCCTTGAAGTCAGGATCCTCGGTATTCCGAGTGACTCGCTCAACACACTCATCGTAGTGGTGCTTGTATGGAGCACACTGCTTGGAGTTGGCACACTCTATAAAATGACATATAGGTTAGTTCTTCTACCCCCAAAATGGCATATGACTAGACAAAACCAGCAGACATCAATTGGCCAGAAATTTCTCGCTCCATACTCTTCCCGTCTTCGTGCCCAGATTTAACCCCTCCCAGGGATCCCACGGCACAAAGGGAAAGGAAAATAAAGGGGAGAAGAAAGAATAGAGTGACAACCTACCTTCCTCCAGCTGCGGCTTAATATCCTCTGGTTCCTCCTCTTCTTCTTCCTCCTCCTCCTCTTCCTGCTCCTCTTCAGCCTCCTCCGCAGGGGCTTCTTCCTCCTCAACCTCTGGAGTAGGAGCAGGAGTATCTTCCTCAGCAGGCGGAGCCTCAGCCTGGACTTCCGTGAAGCCTACGACGCTCACGAAGTCAGCGTAAAGTTCTGAGAGACCCATTGTCTGGGAAGTTCGGAGGGAATTGGCCGGGTGTTTGGCGGAGGAGAAGTAGTGAGATTAGGAGGGCGGAGTCGCGTGGAGGGGAAAAACGGGAGAGTGCAATTGACGTTCGGTCGAAGGTTCAAAACAGCGATTTTGCGGATGAAAGTCAACGTTGGTTTGGCTTGTGGTTTGCAGGTTCGGGTTTGTGAGGATGACTAAAGAGCTCAAAATGGCTGATGGTAATTCCGAGGCACGTGATTGGCTAGTGAGTAATAAGGTATTTCTGTGCCCAAGGGGAAGAGTCGGAATTCAGGTTGTTCCTTCCCGATCATCTCCATCCCTCAGCTGCTGAGATTCAGAAGGAGAGAAATGGCACTCAATGGGACTGGCTGTGGTTGTATTTAGTCCATCATGCCCGCCGCATAGGCTATGTCAGGACCTTGGACTAAATAGATATGGTATAGCTTTATTATCAAAGTCGGACTGTGCACACGCACACGTATATACCGCGTCGAGGTCATTAGCAACATAAAATACATGTCTTTCCCGCTATGCATAAATTGTACCAGGGGAATAAAAGAAACTACCTGTTTATCTAACTGATATTAAAACGAAGAGGCAGCCTTGCTTTAGAAAACATAAAGGGAAGCCCACAGGTTATCGAGACCGACGAAGCTGGTCTTCAAGCTCATTAGCTACTCCTTGCTGCTGTGCTTCTTCGTAGCCCGGCGGCGGTCCGGTAGGTGGATTAAATCTTTCCTCGAGTGGGCTTTGCTGTGGATTCTGACCCGAGTCCACGCCATCACCTAGGCTCGATATTTCAGAGAACGGCGGCGGATTGAAGGTCGATGTCGGACTTGGGCCCTCGTAGGCCGGTAGCTCGTCAAGGTGGACATTAGTAAAATTAACCCCGCTGTATGCACCACCCCGCTGTGACGGGTCTCCAGAGATCATTCCGGTGTCCCGAGCCTGCTCAACGACTTGCTGCAATCGTTCTTTTATTCTTTCAAAAGCGGAATGGAAGTCAAAGGCCCCGCCATCTTTGAACGTCATCTTTAACTGAACAGCTATGTTTGACGGCGGGATACCGCCACCAACTACTGGCTGAACAACAGAAGTCCATACGTTTGGTCCGAAGAAAGGAGCCGAAACACGAGTGTCGTGGAGATTCAAAAGCGGAGCAGAAAATGATTGGAGGTCTGGCGTTGGGTGTGCTGGAAGGTAAACAATCTACTCCTCGTCAGTCTTCCTAAATCTGACACCGCTTCACATGCAGTCATTTGAAAGATGCATACTCGTTGGTTCGTAAGATGGACGCAGCCTGTGTTGCTTTGTAAAGACAACGGCTCGTCACCCGGGCGCGGATTCAGGGTTTGTATACTAAGGCTAGTACGGGGCGGAGATGTATATATCAGTCGCTCGTTTGGCAGGCGGACGAAGCCCTCTGTTTCATGGAGCATAACCCAGCTATTTGGACGTAGCCTGCTTAGTATCGATCGTTTTGGAGCTTCCTTCAGGGATGGAGGACGGCCCATGATGTAATGTGGAGCGGGATATATGATGTACAGAGACAACAGTACGCAAGATCAGAAGCAAACAAACAGACTAGTAGGGGTATCAGTGCAGTGTAAATCAAAGGGGAAAAACTATGAAAAAAAAAAACACCCCAATGCGACAAAAGCGAATTGGTTTATTTGTTTAATATTTATTTTTTTTTCCCGCTCAAAGATTTGCGAATCCGAGGGCAAGGGACGATGATACGTACTTTATAGACATGGTTAGGGGAGCCTAGGAGGACGTGCACTATATGAGCTGGGTGGAGAGGGGCAAGGCTTGTTGCCGTTGGAGGTCCCAGAAGTGCGCGTGTTTGCGTGTGCGTCTTGACCCGTTTTGCGATGGTGTGATGGAGGAAGGGACTGTGAGTTTGATGCTATTAAAGGGTGATTTGCTTGCACCGAAGGCGAGGTTAACGCGGTCCAAATCCACGGGAGGTTGAGGCCTGCTAGATCACTCTTAGCTGCAGGACTAGTTAGCTATAAGTTACTAGGTTGCGCGCCCGATTGCTTTCTTGACCTCACTAGCGGGAACTATGTAGTTAACTGGACGGAGAAGCCTCGCAGGGTCAGCGGAATGTTGGGAATGAAGTTTTAAACGTTTTAAGGACGGTGATAGTGGACAAGGACGGATGAGTGTGGCTTCCTGGCGAACTTTATCCACGATGTGCGTGCGTGTGAGAGGCTGTATTCCCATCGAGTGATCAACTTCATTCACTATGTAGTCAACGCAGGTTATGGGAAGTTAGTTAACTTATGGTGAAGGGTACTGGATAGCCCAAGTGCCAGTCGGAAAAGCAACCTAGGAATTACCAGGCCATGCCGCACATAACCACGTCCAAGGAGTTACTTGCACAGGTCTGAGGGTTGAGAGTGGCAGCAGGGGTTCAAGCCGGTGATGCTCGCTAAACTACAAACTGCAATTTCGTTATCAAAGCATTTTCTCTCTTCTCCATTTACGGCCCCATTCAGAGATACTTCCGAGTTCTTCGTGTTTTGATGTCAGAAAGGGTCTGGGAACCTTGATATCTTGTGAAGCTACTTTCTTCATCATTTATTACACACGCAAATAGGCTATGATGTATTCCGTAGCACGATCACAGGTTCGTCAGGCAAAGTCCAGTCCGCATTCGTGTAACAAAATGGCAGAATATACTTAAGAGTCGACGAGTATCAGCTAATAACATCAGCGATTGCAATATGCCACGCACATGTAAATACAGTTTATCCGTTCAAGAAACGAAAGCATGATCGGCACAACTCGTGCAGATTATTCTTGTCCAGTAAAAGACGCCTGATTTATATAGCTATCACGGTAAAACGGGTAGGCCCTGTTGTAGTTTTCTCTGGCATGCCAGTCAACTAAACTTGTCGACAGTTTCGACTTCGCTCCGGCGCCTTTTTCTTAGCTGAACTTTTTTCTGCCTAAGGTGCCTTCGCAAGCCCTAGAGTTGGAGGAAACTGAGGTTAGCTAGCCAGACAGACCCATTTGGCATTCGAGTGTCAGAGACGGTCAAAGACGAGGAGCAACAAACCCATCTCACCTGAAGTTCGTGTCGAGCACTCTATACCAGAGCCATCATCTTCCCCTGCATCTTCACCAGTCCAAAGTCTCCCCACGCGGCCAAACTCTTCCTCAAGCCTGTGCACGGACATCAGTCTCCACTGTGGCAAGCCAGTCGTCAATTCATCGTTCGCTCAGCGCGGCGACTGCAATAATAGAATAAAATAAAATAAAATAAAATAAAATAAATAAAGTCCTATCAGAGGTGGGAAATGCACTGATACGAAGGATGACAGATGGAAGTAGTAATCGTAAGAATTCGAAATTCTGATTGCTTCATCACACTCCATCTTGTTGTCTTGGGCGTGATGACTTTTCACAATTCAACCTTCATGTGCGCCTTCCACCTTCACTCTTGACACTATTGGAGTTTGAAGCGGGACTTTTCAATTCATGGTGCTATCTAGTAGTTACATGCATCAAAACCAACTAATGCGACTTAGCCAGCCGCCGGAATGACAAGCGCTTTTCAATCCCAGGAGAGCAGACCGCATTGCTAGAAAATGCCTATTGACGTGGACACCATGTTGATTGTCATGTTGAGCGTGTTACAGGTTATTGTTTCTACCACGGTCTAGTTTGCTGCTAGTTGATATGTTCCTGATCGATGGCTTCTAGTTACTTCCCATCTTGCGAGAAGGCACTCGAACTAAAACTGTTGACTCTGATAGGCACATACCTTCAAAATTCAGTGTTTTTTTTCCAAGTCGGGGAATCAAATCCAGCTTTTCAAGGTGATTCATATCCCCCCTCTACTTCCACAATTCCTGAGCACTGATGTATTGATTCTGTAGACTGCTCCTGATGACTCATTGCCATACCATGGGTCGGCTGCAAACGGCCACCTCTCCCGTCCAACGGGCAGCTGGAAATATCTCTGCCTATTGCTCACCCCTGGAAACCAAATAAACGGAGACAGCCCTCTAGGCTCAAAGTTCGGGCGTTCCTCACCAGCCTCACACAATCAGACGTCAGTGTCGGTGATAAAGGTCATCTGATTCCGGTGAGGACTACCCGTCGACCCGTCGACTGTATAATCCATCTGATTCCGCCTTGTAGAGCCGCAAATCGTCCGACGGGCCATACCGAATACCGCGACTCGATACCACCCGGATGCCAGCATACCCAGCTTGTGCCAAACATATATGTCATGGAGACCACTGCTTCTCTGAAAAGCCACGTCGTTCCATTGACCACAACTGGGATAAGATAAAGGTGACTGGGAATAGTTACCACGTCGCACAAGACTTGACATCATGATATCACCATTATTCAACATCTTTTCAAATATTTAATAGAGCTCTTTCAACTGAAGTTCCACAGGGGCTCTTTATTCCCATTTTTATACCTTTCTCTCTAAAGCTAAATTTTACCTTTATTTTCAATTTACTCTTCTGGGCCACTATTTCATCTCATGTCATCCACTATAGAAGGCTTGCCTTTCGCCACACTATACTGGTTCCCCCTTGGCCTGATCATCGTTGTAGCCATCATGGCCACAGCGGTGTTCGCCATGGCTTTTGAACGAATTTTTGACGGGTTGAAGATGCATTCGATCGCGAGCAACATCCGGAGGGTTAAAATATCATTCACCCCAAAGAAGAACCTCAGGGCTCAAGAAGGATGGATCGAGTTCATGAATGATGCCACCTTGAAAACCTTTCAGATAATCCAATGGAAGGAATATATCAAACACGAGATCCTACACTATACAGAGACAGCGGACCACATTGAAGACTCAAGACTAAGAAATTTGGTTGAAGAGTTAGCAACGGCAAAAAAGAGTCTTTGGATCATGGAGCAGAAAAAATACAGGAAATATCTTGAAAAACCCAAAGGTCCAAAAATCAGGGAATATGAGATGTCAACCCTCCGACGGGACAAGCTCCTTGAGAACGACCCAATGAAGTTCATCTTGCACTCGAAAAGAGTGAATGACTGCAGACTTTCCGGTGGGTGTTGTGGGAGAGGGTGTGGATGCTGTCAGAGGCCACGGACCGTCTACCCCGATGGGAAAATCTTTTACTCCCATTGCACAACCGACTGTGGATGTTGCATCCTGCACCGGGGGTTTGTAGAATCTCTTGAAACCTCTTTTGGGGAGAGCTTTTCTCCCAAAGGTGCAAGGGTTCTCGACTGATGCCCTGTCTCTCAAAACCTGCTTGTTGGGGTATCGGAGAGTTCTAAAACCGGAATTATGCGACAGGTTTTAATGAGGTTTTAATTGGGCTTGGGGAATGGTGAGTCAAGGTGTACCCAGAGGCCACCCGAGTGAGCTTCCTAGCCTAGCGTTTTGAGAACGCTTTTACCCAAGTCGGGAGCGCTGCTGACTTAGGCGGACTTCTTCGGACATTATCGACGAACTGTTCCTTTTAGCCCTTCCCCTCCTTACTGAACATATATTCGCGGCAATCAATTAATATCGCTCGCAATCAATCCATGCTTCGAGAGCAATGTCTACCAATGGGCTAGCCTTAATATCTTTCTAAGACTGTCGCCCCGGAACTCGGTAACGCCATGCGGTAAATGGCAAGCATAATTAGGGGTGCCTAAGTCATCGACACAAAGTTGCTGTTCCAACCCTCGGAATATAGGAGCTTATGGAATATCATAACTCGTGGCTTCCAGTGCCACCAAGCCACCCATATTGATCACACTCCTTCTACCTTATCAGAAGCGAGACAAAAAGGTCAATTCTCTTATCCGCTGTGCTAAAAGAGAACGTCCTCTAAAGTAGCTTCAGTCACTAGAGATGCTAAGGCATTTCCTGTACAGGTCCTCCGATTTGACAGGCCCGGGTCCACCGTTAACCTTACTACGACTACCGGGCATCAATGGTTCCGGTATCCCTATAATGAAGAACTGTTATATCATCACTGAGGACAAGCTCAATACTGTACACGAACACTACCTTAAGAGATAGATAGGGGAGCATACTGGAATAAAATAATCGACCGATCTGCTCTACCGGCATCCAAGAATTTGTTTGTAGCATACCTCGATAGATAGATAATAAATACTGCTTGCTTCTCTGTCCATCACAACATTCACTTTCGCAAGCAGAACGCCACTTGCACGTATTGCAAAGAGTGGTTAAACTAATAGCTCACTCTCCACGTTAAGTCTTAATTCCCAACTCGTCGTTGAGCCGAAAGGCTTCCCTCAGCAGATCGGTTTGAAGAAAACATTTGTTTGACAATGAGAAAAAATACACAACGTCACTGTCGCTGACGCCTTGCATGCAACTTGTTGCAACAGCGGTCTAAGACAACACCAAACTAAGCCGCAAGGCTGCACTTTTTCCTGACTAACCGCGGATCTGCCCCCCGCGCCTTTGAAACTTCTCTCTATGAAGAATATATGTTCAAACTGACTGACCGATGGGTAAATGGTATTATTTCTTATTATTGGATCCTGATGCATCAGAGCAAGTGCTGATCTTAGGAATGGAGCTGCCTGGAATCGCCTATATTATCAGATGTCTACTTTTCTGAAGCTCCAGCGAAGATATTCCCTACGCCAGTGCGATGTTTGAAGGATTGAAATGATTCTGATCAACCTGAGACCTCCCGAATTTTTTTAACAACAAGCGTTTCTCTGCCACATGATAGATCAAAAAGACGTTTGCGGAGCACGATCTTGTCTACTTAGGCAGTATTTGGGATGGAACCCTCGCGAGAGAAGCAGGAGGCGGGACCCGACAACTCGTCCCACCCTAGAGCCAGTCCTATGTCGACTGAAAGGGGGATGTTTCCGTGGAACTTTCCACCGCCCGTCATTGAACCTGTTAATTTTGCATCACGTCCAAGTAGAACATCTAGCATCGTGTCTACGAGGACAGGGTTGACTATTGGAACCGTGCAAGAAGAGACGACGAGTATCCGCAGCGTCGACCTTGTGCTCGGAGACAGATTATTCCATATTAACCGAGATGCATCAAAGATAACGATTTTGGGACAAAATGATTTACCACCATATTCACCTGCGCAGCATGGATTATCTCCGCCTAATCAACGAACGGGAAATGCTAGTCAGGGAGATTCGATACAACAGCCTGTCTCCAATTCAATGATAACTCCACACAAACCAGCGGATCAGGATCAGGATCTACAAACAAGGAGCGAAGAACATCAAACTGTGGGAAGAAGCCTGTCATTCAACCCCGGACCCGACATAATTTCCGTCGTACCCAAAAGGAGGACCGCCTCCCAAGGCAATATACCGGATTCTGCGTTTAGCCAGAGTAAACACTCCCTCTGGGCCCTTCGTCGGTGGAATGGAGTTCGTTTACCTAAATTATTCACGACGATGCCGCACAATCACAATACCCGTTCGGCAGACGTCACTCCAACCGGTAATGAAGGCGACAACATCCGCGCTACGCGCTCGGCCGGACCCAGGATCGGCGGCATTGGAGGATGCTCGATATCTCCATCATATATCGAACGAAATGTGAACGGCCAATATTTCCTCTACTTTCAGCCCCCAACGAGTCCGGACACCAATACAACACCCCGGCTAAACCAGGACACACCACAAATCCTAGTTCCCCACAGCCCAGCCGAACTTGAAGAGAATCACGCGGAAGGGATTACTCCCCCACCAATGGACTCAGAAAACGATATAAGCATCCACTATTGCCGTCTAATTCGCAGCATTGATCGTGACAATCGAAAAGCGCTAAATATTCGCGATAAAGAGCTAGCCGCGATGCGAGAACGATTAAACGAAGTAGACCAGGTTTATCGTAAGGAATTGAAGTCACGAGATTTTACTATAGACGATCTCCAAGAACGACTTGAGTGTTTAGAGGAGCAGATGCAGACGCAGATTGAGAAGGCGCAGAATATGGTAGAAGAGCAATGGGAAAGTCGATGGAACGTTAGAGATCGGCATTACATGGAGAGAATGAGGAGGATGGAACTGGATTTTCAAAAGCAATTGGAACAGGCCGTGTCAGATCGAGATAATGAGTGGGCAGCTGTACTGAATGGGATGGCTGATGGTACATTTTTAGTCGAATATTAGAAGCGGTTTGGCGGATTAAACGCGCATGAACGATGTATCAGGGCTGCAATGGATTTGCAGTGGGAGAATATCGTACATTTATAATATTATGTAACTAGTAAAATAATGCCAGAGCGCAATTAATAACTGCTTGATACAATCAGATATAGATTTGCAATGAACCCTCTTTTCCTTTCGTCATGGGTTTCAATGATTGTTGACCAGGCATTTGATAATCATGGCGGTGAACTCATCTCCAAACTCAGCCGCTATGCAAGTTTTCGGGGATTAGCCTCTCAGGCAGAAGCTTTTGCTGAAAGGTGAGCCACATATGTGCCTTGAGCCACCATAGTGCGCATGCCTCGCCGATTGAAAAGTTTACATCACCAGCCAATCTTTGTTCTAATGAATTTCGTGTCCTGGGGGTTTTCTCGCGTTTTGAAAATCGCCAGACGAATGGAAAGCACTCCTTCAAGCTCGTGTGCACCCTCAAATGTCGCGCTATTTGTGGCATTGGGGGTTTCTATGCAACTGGCATTAGTCTGGCAATATTGTCACCGAGATGGGTAGAATCTTGTGAGTTCAATTCTTCCTTTTCTCTCAACAGAATTTAAGGAATTTTGCTTGCAAATTGGAGGCATTCTCACACATTGAAGTAGAGTGTTGAAGATAATGGATTTTGGTGACTTGCTTGGGGGTGGATTACGTTAACTAGTTACTAGTTAGCGTGATCCCAGGAGAAGATTCGATGGTGCAAGAAACACCAGGGTTGAAGCTAGCTAATAGCTGCTGCATAGATGAACTGCAAGGATCTCTTATTTGTGCGTTTCTGAAACTTTTTTGCATTTCCAAACTTGGTCTCATTTTTACCTTGATCTGTTTCCATTGCAAGATCAACAACTTGGCCTGTTGATCAGACCAGTTTGCCACCTAGATGCAGGTGTTTACATCATTTACTCGCACTAATCTCAGGCCCTCGGATGGATATGCCCAAGAACCATCCAATCTTATTCTCAGCGGACCTCTCACTTCTTTTAACTGCATCTGAGCAATAATAACATCAATGACATGCTTGATATCCGTTATCTTGACCTAATACTCTCACTTTGCCCTGGTTCTCTTCCCTCTTGTCCAGTTACCCGAAACTAAACGCTCGTTTTGCCTCCAATACCGCCGGGGTACAGGTTCTAGAATCGAGCCTTTTGATCCTCGTCTAAAATTCCACCTTTGCTCGGTTATTTATATATATACGAAGGCGAAGGAACATGCAATTTTCTGTCTTTCTCCCTTTCCACCTGTAGTGACAATTTAATTGAGCGTGGCGTTAATTCATCTTTTTCTCCTCTCGCGCAGTTCCCTCCAGAGAAAGGCGGCCGCTCTCGTGTTCTGAGCAATCTTCAAAAGACCCTGCCTCGATATTCGAGTATCCGTGCATATAGTAAAATCTTTTTAATCTCGACCGCCGTCACCGCAGCTTGCGTAGCTGCTATCGATATTACCGCCGCTACAATCCGGAAGAATTATCGGAGATAAGAAGCATAGGCGGGCAGAAACACAAGAGTACATGGTTTGTGATAAGGAACTGAGATCGATTATAGCCAAGCCTTGAGGATTCGAAGTCAAAAAATAAAGAAACTTTCAAGATGGCGAAGGGCTCGACGTACCGGCCGATGGTGGCGTGGGTATACGACACGATGCTGTGGTTGTTTTCGGTGCTCGTCGATCTGTTCTTTCGAGAGGTGCATCCGCGAGGATCGTGGAAGGTTCCAAAGAGAGGTCCAGTTATCCTTGTCGCTGCACCGCATGCGAACCAGGTGCGATATCTTGCCTTTCTAATATGTGTTTCTCTCTCAAGCAATAAGTCGCTAACGGGATCGCGTTGTTCGCTTCCCGGTAGTTTGTCGATTCGCTAATTTTAATGCGCGTTATGCGAAGAGAGCTCCAAAGACGAGTCGCTTTCCTTATCGCCGAGAAATCTTTCCGGCGGAGATTCATCGGGTTGTTGGCCAGGACTGCTGGTGCTGTGCCGGTCTCTAGGGCCATGGATAACATGAAGGCCGGCAGGGGTACTATATACCTCCCGGACCCTGTGAACAACCCTACGTTACTGAGAGGGGTCGATACCGAATTTGAAAGTCCGGAATTTCAGGTCGGTGGCACAATTACGCTCCCAACCATAAATGGGCAGGCTGCTAGTACCGATATTGGGGAGATACGTGGGCCACAGGAGATTATTTTGAAGAAGCCATTTAGGACTAAGGATGCTATTTACCAATTGACTGGGAGAAGCGATATTACAGCTAATGGAAAGGTTATTGCCGAGGCTACTAACGGGGTCGCTTCTGACTTCAAGGGCTCCAAATTCAAAGTAGCGCCACATATTGATCAAACCCAAGTTTACCGTGCTGTTTTTGATACCCTGAACAATGGCGGGTGTATTGGAATCTTCCCTGAAGGCGGTAGTCATGATCGCCCGGATCTTCTTCCTTTGAAAGGTATGTCGTAAAAGGAGGCTGTTTTAGCTCTCAATAAGCTAATCGTATGAATAGCTGGTGTGGCATTGATGGCTCTCGGAGCTCTGGCTGAGAATCCACATTGCTCAGTCAAAATTGTGCCATGTGGAATGAACTATTTCCATGCTCACAAGTTCCGTTCTCGGGCAGTGATAGAGTTTGGAAATCATATCGAGGTCCCTCCAGAGCTCGTTCAAATGTACCGGGACGGGAATCGACGTGAAGCCGTGGGATCATTACTGAATACCATCTATCAGGCACTTGTCTCAGTGACAGTCACCACCACGGATTATGAAACGTTGATGGTCCGTATCGTCCTCGAGATTTAATTTACACAACATTTTGTTTTGATTTCTGACCTCAAGATAGTTAATCCAAGCTGCAAGACGCCTGTATAATTCAACAGGAAAGAAGTTACCTCTGCCCGTGGTGGTGGAACTCAACCGCCGTCTAGTCAAGGGGTACGAACATTACAAGAATGATCCCCGGATCATAGAGTTGAAGAAATCTGTGATGGACTACAACAAACAATTATGGCTCCTTGGAGTCCGTGACCATCAAGTCGAGTATGCCAAATTCTCGATCATAAAAGTTATTACCACTTTGGTTTACCGCCTCATTAAGTTGGCAGTCATGACTATTGGAACATTGCCTGGGTTAATATTATTCGCCCCTGTTTTCGTAGCTACCAAGACAATTTCTAGGAAGAAGTCAAAAGAGGCGCTGGCAGCGTCGAGTGTCAAGATCCAGGGCCGTGATGTAATGGCTACTTGGAAACTTTTGGTTGCTTTGGCATTCGCGCCAATACTGTACTTGTTCTATACAGTTGTTCTCACGTATTGGACTTACCACAATCGCGTGCAAGGATATGTACCGCAATGGGTCCCACTTTGGATAGTGGTATTCTTTGGGTTTGCATTTTTCCCGTCCATTACGTTTGCAGCGCTGCGCATTGGTGAAGTTGGGATGGACATTGTCAAGTCTCTACGGCCGTTGGTCCTCTCACTCAACCCGACATCTGCAAATACGTTGCACAAACTCCGGATTAGGCGAGCACAACTGTCAGAAAAAGTCACAGAGCTCATCAACACCTTGGGGCCGGAGCTTTATTCCGATTTTGACTCTTCTCGAATCGTTGCGGACCCATTGAAGGAGGCTCTGTTCACGGATGACAAGGTCGAGGCCGAAGAAGAGCGAATTCACGGCGAAGCAGCACATTCCGGCGTAGATGATCAACTCCCTAGGAACGAGTCCTTCCACGATCTTGCCAACTTTGGCTTTTTCTCTACGCGGCCGCCTAGTCGTGATAGCCATAGCCGAAGCAGTTCCAGCGGTGGCTTGGTGGGATCCTCAGGGTTCCCTGTGAAGTCGTTCACCACGTTGGACAGCAAGGAAAGTTTCGAAGAGGTGACGAAACGGATCCGAGGAGCGATGCGGGAACGAGGTCGCCAGCGACGGAAGAGTGAGGATAGTGGGTTGTCGATGGCAAGCTCGGGATCGCTCTCACCAGTTCGGGTGGATGTGAAAAAATACAAGTAAGGGAGACCAAGATTATATATATAACGTGTGGCGCGACTAGTTCCCCTGGCTTGACATAAGTACACCCTCTCTTTATGAGTGAACTTTTTTTACATTTTTGTTTTACCCTTCATTCTGCTACGTTGGGTAGTCATCCTTGGTTGATTTTTTTTTTCTCTGGCTTATTCTTTTTATGAACTGCCACATATGTATGCTTAACGGCCGTTTGGTATCCGAGCAGGCGTTTTCTTTCTTGGTTGACATTAGCCTATAAAAGCACGCTTCCAGGCATTAACAGTGAATGTATGTTTGTATCATCGAGTAGTTGTCACCAAAGCCAGGCGTTGCAACCACCGGCTGTGTCGCCTACGTACAACCCCAGGCTGAGCTCAATCTGTTGACACATTATAGACGTCAGCGCCAAGACGGGCTTTCCAGGGTTGCTTCCAGAGTTTCCAGCGCCTTCATCTAACTTTAGCATCAGCTTGCTCTCAAGGAGAAAAAAGAGTTGCGTTTTTGGTGATGAGGAGAACACGTATGCTTCAAAGCCATTGAAAACTTCTCCCTTCTAGAATAATAATTACTTCTAGCTCCATCACTTTGAATTATTTTATCGCCTACGAAGACTCCGAGGGCCTTCTGTGTACAATACTGTCTAATTCTCAAAGGGAAAAGGGCCTCTCTCCTGCCGCGGCTCCGCTTGTAATTCCAGCCCCCCCTATTCGAAAGAGACGCGAAGGAACGACGACTTATTAACTATTAGGTATTGCCTATCGGTTAGTCCCTGTCCCGATCCCGCGCTGGTCCGTGACCGATCGATTTTACCCATCTATCCTACTACATATTAATTTAATTGTTTCGAGAGGACTGGTGCGTTTGGCAGTGAGCTGATGCTTTGAAAGAATTCCTTCTGGTTTGCTTGGCTTCTTGCGAACTTGTACCTTCCTGCTGCCATCTTGTCCTGCCCACTGGGGTGCCGTAGAAGCCGTGGGATTTTCACCATCGAATTTTCCAATCGAAGCTCCTCTTGCATCTCTAATTTTCCCTTTCGCACACCATGTCATCGTCAATGCATCTCTCTAAGATGCGAAAATGGTTCGCTTCATCGCCGCCGGTTGAATGGGGGATTGGGCATATTAGGGAGCTGTTGATCGGAGCTGTGAAGCAAGGACCTATCCCGCGACACGTAGCGTTTGTGATGGACGGAAATAGACGGTTTGCGAGGAATCATGCTATAGAAAGAGTGGAAGGACATAATTTGGGGTTTGAGGCATTAGCAAAGGTACGTTGCGTGCCACTGGAATTCGTTTTTGTCCATGTTAGCTTTATGAATGCTGACACCTGTTTTTTTGTTTCTTTTTGCATCTATCGTAGATACTAGAAGTTTGCTACAAAGCCGGTGTCAAAGTGGTCACGATATACGCTTTTAGCATTGAGAACTTCAAACGATCAAAATTCGAGGTCGATGCGTTGATGGAGATGGCGAAAGTGAAGCTATCCCAGCTATCCCAACACGGCGATCTTCTCGATAGATATGGTGCGAGTGTCCGGGTGTTGGGTAGAAGAGAATTGGTGAAGGCAGATGTTCTAGAGGCAATCGATCGGGCGGTTGAGCTTACAAGTCGAAATGGCGATGCTGTCCTTAACATCTGTTTCCCTTACACATCAAGGGATGAAATTACATCTGCCATCCGCAATACGGTGATTGATTACAGTACTCCACTTGATCGGTCCTCGTCAAGCGGAGTGAAACGGCAGTTTTCAAAATCGCGAATTGCGCAGACTATCCGAGAACAAACGCCGAGCGCGGAACCTAACCATAAAGAAATGGAGCTGGCGTCTGATGAGGAACGTTCTACTGTTGAATCGCCCTCTTCTTTTTCTTCAGCGACAACTTTACAGCATACCCAGACGATAACGAGACCGTCCACAGTATCCGGGCCCTACACGTCCTACCCCCCGAACAGCGACCAACTAATATTCCTCTCTCCCGAAACTATCTCTACTCAAACACTCGACAACCACATGCTCACCGCAAATAACCCACCCTTAGACCTCTTGGTTCGGACGTCAGGGGTAGAACGCCTAAGTGACTTTATGCTCTGGCAGTGCCACGAGAATACCGAGATCGTATTTCTGGATACCCTTTGGCCGTCGTTTGGCCTGTGGGATTTCTTACCGGTCATTTGGGAATGGCAATGGCGAGCCCGGAAGCAGGGCCGGAGACGGGATTACGATAGTTCTCGTATGGCCGGACTGCGGGATACGTGTTTCCCAAATACGTCGAACGACTGGTCGTCTGATGAAGAGCAATTAGGAAAGGTCAAGAGTCTGTAATTGGGCTTTGCCATGCTATTGAACGGGTTTTGTTCTCTTCTTTTCTAGGGGCTTAGGTTTTGAACTTGCCAGTGAGTTGTGGGAGAGCCTTTTCCTTCTTCATCCTTCTTCATTTCGATCTGCACGGCTAGCGATAGATCAGACCCCTTCTTGTTATCTTATGTACGAGCTACTTCATCTCAGTCTTTTTCGAGTTCTATTTTAGAATATATTAGAAATGATATACCCATTCCCATTCTGTTTCTCCTGCTCTCTCGCTGAGTCATCCGCCGTCACCTTGTTATCTCTGTCGAACGGCCTATCGGATGGAGTTGATAAGCCGCGAGGGGAACAGAAAAGTCAAAAGTGGGGGAAGTCCAAACTGCAATCATCAACCTCTCTCAATCTACTCATCTGTCCTGGTAGTTTGTCCTTCTATCCATAGTCTTCTCTACTAGTTGCCCATTATGCCTCACTCTTACGAAGGCCGCAAGGTGTTGCTGTAAGTCTTGACCTCAATGCTCACTTGCGACATCGGCCCCAATTGCCAGGAGTCTTCATCCAGGTACTAGTTTCATACTGATCATAGCCTTTTCTACACAGTCTTGGAAGCGGATTTGGTACGGCATGGCCTTTCGGAGAATGGATCTTGTTGAGCGAATGTAGAGAAGGACTAATTGTTTCAATCGACAGTGACCAAGCCTACTGTTGAGATCCTCAGCGATGCCGGAATCCACGTCACAGTTGGTATATTTTCTGGATGATACGCTATGTTGTCTTTTTTCAATAAGCTTAAAGAGAACAATCTTGAGGCTGATTATTTACGTGTTTGTTTTGTGAGATAGCTTGCCGCACCCTTGAATCTGCGAAGAAGCTTT
Source organism: Amauroascus verrucosus (assembly GCA_001430935.1). NCBI lineage: Eukaryota > Fungi > Ascomycota > Eurotiomycetes > Onygenales > Onygenaceae > Amauroascus > Amauroascus verrucosus. The sequence continues at coordinate 40,208 of LJPJ01000831.1, forward strand.
GCCAGGGTATCAAGAACACCACTCCGATCTCGCTTGACGTGAACAACAGCGATGCTCTCGACGCCGAGTTGTCAAAGAATGACCTTGTCGTTTCCTTGATTCCATACACTTATCATGCCACTGTGATCAAGGCTGCTATTCGCACCAAGAAGAATGTTGTGACGACCTCTTATGTCTCGCCTGCTATGCTGGAGCTGGAGAAGGAGGCTAAAGAGGCGGGAATTACTGTTATGAATGAGATTGGTCTTGATCCTGTATGTTCAGTTAAACAGGGAGAGTGGGAGCGGGTATAAGAAGTATCTTTGTGCTAACGATTTGGGTCAACAGGGTATTGACCATCTTTATGCCGTTAAGACCATTTCTGAGGTCTGATTGTCACAAACGTCCTCATGTCTCTTGAATAAGATGACTGATGATCATTCTAGGTCCACGCCGCCGGCGGCAAGATTACTTCCTTCCTTTCATACTGTGGCGGATTGCGTCAGTACTCATAACTGATCCTTTGTGAAACTAGATCACTTACATCCCAATTAGCTGCGCCTGAATGCTCTGACAACCCATTGGGATACAAATTCTCTTGGTCCAGTAGAGGCGTCCTTTTAGCCCTTCGCAACGACGCAAAGTACTACAAGGATGGCAAGATTGAGTCCGTCTCTGGCACTGAATTGATGGGCACCGCCAAGCCATATTTCATTTATCCAGGATTTGCTTTTGTTGCATATCCCAACCGCGACTCGACGATGTACAAGGAGCGCTACAACATTCCTGAAGCCCAAACCGTTATCCGTGGCACCCTCCGGTTCCAGGGATTCCCTGAGATGATACGTGTACTTGTGGACATGGGATTCCTGAGCGATGAGCCTAAGGAATTCCTGAAGACACCTATTTACTGGAAAGAGGCTACCAAACAAGTGCTCGGTGCCTCTTCTTCTGATGAAAAGGACCTTGCTTGGGCTATCTCCTCGAAGACACAATTCCCGTCTACTGAAGAGAAGAGCCGAATTCTTGCTGGTCTTCGCTGGATCGGACTTTTCTCCGACGAGAAGATTATCCCACGCGGCAACCCCTTGGATACGCTCTGCGCAACACTGGAGCAAAAGATGCAGTACGGCCCTGAGGAGAGAGATATGGTCATGCTACAACATAGGTTCGAGATTGAGCACAAAGATGGCAGCAAAGAGACTAGAACCAGCACTTTGTGCGATTACGGTGACCCCAAGGGTTACTCTTCTATGGCTAGATTGGTGGGTGTGCCGTGCGGTGTCGCTGTTAAGCAGGTACTGGATGGAACCATCAGTGAGAAGGTATGCGCAAGCATTTGTTTCTGTTGTTTTGTCGGAAGATGAATTTCTAATTCTCGATGTAGGGCATCTTAGCGCCTATGACCATGGAGATCTGCGCTCCTTTGATGAAGGCTCTCAAGGAGGATTACGGTATCGAAATGATTGAGCAGACTATTTGAGAGAAAGAAAATACCCATCTCATTTCGGTAGAACTACCTTTAGGCTAAAATTTCTTTAAAAGCTATGGGATAGACTTATAGCTGCATAGAGATACACAAAACGAATCAAAAGGAAAACGGGCTCATTATATCTTACGACGTTGCAGATTCGTTTATCATCAATCATCATTAAGCCGCAGCAAATCCTTCAATCTGAGACTTTGATTACGACCTTGCCTTTGGCATGTCTCCCTTCGACTCGTTCAAAGGCCTTCTCAAAGTCATTGAACTCGTAGACAGAGTCCAAGAACGCCTTGCACTCACCACTTTCCAACAGCTCTGTCACGCGGGTTAAATCCTTCCCACGAGCTGCATCCATGATAAAAAAGAAACTGGTAATATCCTTGGGCTGGCAACCCGGCGGCTTCCTACTCTCCGGCGGCTCGCATATGCTGATCAACTTCCCACCGTCCCTGACAGCGTTCCAGGCATCAGCAAGCGACCCTCTTCCGAAGCAATCGACCACCAAATTAACCTTCCTATTATCCGGGTCCTGCGACACCCACTCCGCCAAACTACTTATCTTATAGTCCACTAGATCCGTCGCACCCAGCTCCCTCAATAATTTCTCCGTCTCCTCATCCCCACCATACAAGCCGACAATTCTCTCGAAGCCCGCAATTCTCGCAAGTTGCACACACCACATGCCTATATTCCCACTCGCAGCAGTAATAGCCACTTTCTTTTTCTCGCTCCGTATAGTCTCATCGTTCGGACCCTTGAACCCCGCCTTCTCGAAGAGCAGCTGCCAGGCCGTGAGCGCACTCATCGGCACAGTCGCGGAGTGTGCGTGGTCGATATTCTTCGGCGTCAAGGCGATTTCGGACCCGAGAACGATGGTATATTCTTGCGCTGCGCCCTGGCGGGACCAGGGAATTCGCGCGTAGACTGTGGCTCCGGGTTGAAAGGGGGAGGTGGGAGGGGCGAGGACGATGGTGCCCGCAACGTCTTGGCCGGGGATGTGGTCGGAGGGGGGTTTGGGGATGTCGAATTTCCACCAGGTGAGTTCGCCGGCGCAAGGGGCGGTGGTGTGCACGCGGATAAGGTGTTCATCAGCGTTGAGGTTCGGGGTCGGGGTGGGACGGTCGATGAGGGTGAGGGTGTTTTCTTGGGGGCTGTGGAAGACGGCACGGGTGGTGCTGGGAATGGAAGATGTCATTTTGGGGTGTTTGTCTTAAAGAGAGAGTGTGCGTTGGAGGTTAGTTAATGTGGTCTAGAGAGAGGAATCTTTTCGTGTGGTGGATGTTGAAGCAGATAGTGTTCCTTCTTTGCTCTAGGCCGCCGACGATTTTATAGTGATTCTGCTGGGCCTTGAGGTCGGCAGGGTCGGTGCCATGCTCGCCGATGAGTTTGGTGAGAACTTGTGCAGAGTTGCGCGTGTTCCGTGTAGGTGTGTTGATTAGGCTATTTGCCATGGGAAGAGGAACGGGCCAGGCCTGAAAAGGTCGTATTCCCAACCCCGGTGTCACTCTGGCCTTCCACTCAATCGGACTTGCAAGTTGCAGTGCCATCAGGATTGTTAAAGTTTGTCGCAATTGCTTTGTGCCCAGCCTGGCGGATTCATGATATACAGAGAAGGATAAGGGGAGAGTAGAAAGCCTTTCAACGTCTTCGATCAAAAAGAATACATCGCAAATGAGAAAAAAAAAGAAAGCGCGACACCGCTGTGATTCGAACACAGGATCCCGAAGGAATTGGTTATCTAAAAGAACTGCTCAGTGGAAATCACCAAACAGGCTTCAAGACCAACGCGTTAACCACTCCGCCACAGTGCCTGCTCTTGCTTTCTCTGCACAGTCATTGAAATTGTCTCTAGTCCTCGCCTGGCCTCGAGTGGTTCCACAACCTCCTGCAGTTGATGTGATCAAGATTGAGCTCGAAATCTCGAGGTAGAGGGAATAAGAGAATCACGATGAGGTGTTCGTTACCTACTTTCCTTGTCTCCATGAATTCGTTCGACCAGGTGGGATCAGTTTCGCAAACTAGGCGAGCCTGCAGCCATAGCCACTTTAGTTATAAAAGCAACGACCAACACCTCCATCGCTAATTAGGACAAGGAGAGACTGAAAAAGAAGAGCAAAAAAAAGAGAAGAAAAAGAATAGCGACACCGGCTGGATTCGAACCAACGATTCCGAAGAAAATGCGTATCAAAGGTACTCGAGTTTCGCCGTTCGAGCGCAACGCGTTAACCACTCGGCCACAGTGCGAGCAATATCCAAACTGCATTTTGCTGCTTTACTTGGCGATTTGCGTTCACTACTTCATCGAGCTCCTCAGGGGACTTTTGCTCTTCCTCGTCAAAGGAGAGAGATAACAGCCATTGCCGTGAGCCTGGTGATGTGGGCTAGGCTGGTAGATTGGTTGTTTTGATTTCACTCATTCTTTCCCAACACCCATACTGCCCCCATCTGCAATACGTATTCTCCAAAAACATCGCCCTCGGTCTCATACAGGTCTAAGAACTTGGGTACTATCCAGACATTACGCCACTCTCCCTCATAATGCGTGTGTACAGCGCCTTGAATACTCTCAGTACTCTGGGTACCAACCGGCATGGGTCCAATCAACGGGAGCGATAATACGGGGGGAATCTGTTGGCGAGATAATATGTTACCATGATGCAAATCCCCATGGGTCAGCTTGATGGCTGCATCGTCTGGTAAGTAGTCACGGTAGGGGGTCCCGATATCTGCGTGATTCAGGAAGCCAGTGCTGAGGCAGAGAAGAGAACCAGTCATTGAATTCTCTCACGTTCTTAAAAGGTCCCTTCTCAGGCATGGTTGCAAATACGTAGTCGTGTAAACATTGGTGAGTGATGGATCCTACGATTATCAGCACAACTTCATGAAATAGTGCAAAGGCGTGCGTACCAATAAACGGATCCATTGGATCCTGTTCAACCTGGCGGAGTGAGGAAACAATCTCCTGAAGCTGATCACAGATCGAGGCCTTACCGGGTTCACTTAGAGAATGCTATCGATCATGCAATGTGTCTCCTTGAATAGTACATGGTTGGCATGGACTTTCTAGCCATATACCTCCAGGACGGGTATCTCGTCACGGAACGTCCTTCGAACCGTGCGTAGGCAGAGGGCTTCGTCAATCACCACAGCTGGACCAAATTTGACAAGAAAATTGAGATGATAAAAGATGTTCTTGTGGGAGAGATATGCAGACTAACTGCTAACTAACAACGGTAACCTCACCATGGATGAACCTCTAGCTCTCCCACCTCCATACAAACAACACCCCTGCAGGTCGACAGCTATTAATAGTTAACCAAGTTAGTTGATGGCTAGCTAAGCAGCTAACTGGTTAACTTGTTGGTTCACCCGCATCTCCAACATCAATGGAAACGCTTTAAAGAGACAACACCATATCCTGTTCTCGCTTCTCCCTTCTGGCGAAATTTCTCAGACTTGTACTCACTTTGCCATGCAATTGGACTCGGAAAACAAGCCTGATGTTGCGCATAACAACGACACAGCTGTGCCAGCCCCCATTCATGGCAGCGACAGTGACAATGGAGATGCCAACCCTGTCGAGTATCCCAATGCTTTCTGGGCGGCTTGCGTCTCTGCCGGAGCAGCTCTGGGTCTTTTTCTGGTACTGACCTGGCCCTTTTTACTGCCGTAGCTAATTGCTAACTCTACCCCCACAGGTTGGGTTGGATTTGGTACGTGAGCCTTGCTTCAGTGACCCCCTCTCCTGTCTCTGACGCTCGTCTGTCTGGTCACTCTTTCTGTGCTAGACCATCATTGCGGCCGCTATCCCTCGCATCACCGATGACTTTAAAGGAATTAACCTCGTTGGCTGGTACGGTTCGGCCTTCTTCATAGTGCTGGCGTGCTTCCAACCATTCTGGTAACTACACACCCATCTCTCTCTCCTTTTCTCTCTCGCCTATTGCATGCCAGATCCTAATATAGGATCCGTAGGGGCAAAATCTACCCCTTCTTCTCAATCAAGTACACCTTCTTGGCGGCCGTCTTCATCTTTGATGTAGGCTCACTGATTGCTGGTAAGTGCTTAAACGCCACATTCCCATGGGAATCCACATTCCAGAAAACTGAGTGTTTCTGTTTTAATGAGGCATTGCGCCGGATAGCGCTACCCTCATTGTCGGCCGAGCTATCATGGGTGCAGGTGGCGCAGGCATTGCGACGGGCGGATACGCCATCCTGGGCGTCGTCGTGCGGCCACAATTTCGGCCTATTTACACCGGCTTCATCAACACCATCTATAGTGTCGCTAGCGTGCTAGGCCCCATAATAGGCGGCGTTTTCACTCAGCAAGCTACCTGGCGCTGGTGCTTCTATGTTAACCTACCTGTAGGCGGTGTTTCTGCGTTAGTTATCTTCTTTTTCTTCCATCCTCCTAAATCTGTCCAGCGGACCAAGGCTCCGTTGAAGGAGAAGCTATCACACATGGATCCCATTGGTATTGTGCTCGCCCTTGCCACACTCATCTTCTTCACACGTGCACTTGAGATAGCAGGCATTGACAGGCCGTGGAACTCCGCTGCCGTCATTGGCTTCCTCGCTGCCTGTGGCGTTGCCTGCATACTGTTTATTGTCTCACAGTACCTCCAAGGTGATCATGCCCTCCTTGCATCGCGTCTCATCAAGCGCCGTGTTGTTGCCACGGGCATGGCCTATGGCTTCTTCCACGAGGGTGCCTTCGTTCTCCTGCTCTACTACATCCCTATCTACTTCCAGGTTGTTATGGGGGTGTCGCCCTCTGAGGCTGGTGTCCGTAATCTACCTCTGCTCATCAGCTGTGGCGTAGGCTCCTGTCTTGCCGGCGTCCTTGTCTCTCTCTTTGGTCACTACGTTCCTCTCATGTTGTGGGCTAGTGCTGGCGGATGCATTAGCACTGGACTTATCTATACCCTCAATGCTACCTCTTCACCCGCCCAATGGATCGGCTACCAGATTTTTGCCGGGCTCGCCTACGGGACTGGCCTTCCACTGGCTGTCATTGCGGCACAAGCTGGTGCTGAACCTGAAGATCTCGCCTCAACTACAGCAATGCTGTTATGTAAGTAAAGTCCCGCACGCTTTAATTATGCCCGGTTACCAAATCCAACTTACCCTATGCCTCTAGTCACATTTTGCGTAGGATCGTCAACTTCTTTGGGCGCCGGTCAATCAGTGCTAAGCAATCTCCTCTTGTCGAAACTTCCATCCACGGCCCCTGATGTTGGCCCGCTCAGAGTTATTGCCACGGGCGCTACCGAAATCCGCCATGTGTTCCCTGCCAACGTTGTCCCAGGCATTGTGCAGGCGTACCTCTACTGTTTGCGTGCTAACTACTTGATTGTCACGGCCTTCGCCGGTGTGGCAGCCTTTTGCGCACTTGGGAATCGGTGGAAGAGGTTAGAATTGAAAAAATAAAAGTAAGTGGCAGTATAAGTTTGGAGAATACATCATTTAGATTAGACTGTTTATGCGGGCAGAGTAAGGAGGTTGAGTGTATAAAAAAGAATGGAAAGACTCCCCTCATATATAGCAATACTTCTTTATAAACCGGTCTTCGCTATATGGTGCTTCGCCACCAATATCGGCCATTCTCAGCCTAACTAGGATGTATCTTACAAGCTTGTAGCTCTGGTCGTAGATGGGAGGAGTTGAAGCGACTTAGCGGAGTTTTCACGCATCTAGATCGACTTATGTAAAATTATTGCGTATATGAATTTGGACGGACAGGCAGGTTTGTCAGAATTCGATATACAAGGCATCAGGTTCGTGACTTCATGTTGTGACGGCCAATTTACCAATTTCCCGATTAGGCTCAACTAGTGGATTATGTGCTCTATTTTGCCCTGCTAAACTCTGTATGTTGTACCTCCTCATGTTTGACCCGGCTACAAACATGGTCACGATGCAGTTTGGAGACCAGCTCTCTGTACTAACTATAGCAAAGTAAAGTCACATCCACTGACTGATTCAGCTTTTGATATGCTAACTGAGAGCAGGGAGATTTCTCTACTCATACGTTTTCAAGATTTGAGAACCAAAATTGCTACTCTGCCCTACACTCAAGCGTATAGGAATCGCAGCGGCGAAAAGATCGTCGCGCCTAATTTCATTGCAAATAAGAATATCTGATATACTCTAGCCCTCCGGATCTACCGGGCTCCTTATGTTGGTATTGATAGCACCTGCCATGTATGGATCTTAGTTGTTCCGCGCCAGCCCATATGTTATATAGCTTCCCGGGAATCCAACGTCAACCATCCAACTACACACATTATGAATCATATATGATGAACGGTCTTTCATTGCCCATTGCTTCTATTAGTGTAGCAATATCAATGTCGAGTAGCCTTTTTGGAAAAAGTTAGCAGATACGTCAGTCCACATTGACCAAACAAAAGACATTACTTATTGACGTTCTGATAAAAAGCTCGCACTAACTCAGTTCAAGAGAATCGCGGAAACATAGTTTGAGCTTGACAGAGAGAGGGATGAGATTGAAGAATGCCAGTAATTGTATGAACAGGCCGAAGCTCTCTAACTATGGCCAGAGGGATAGGTAGTATGTATCATGAAGAGCAGTAAAATGTTTCTTTCAGGACAGTGAGGCTCTTCTCATGAGCATATATAATTCAATCAGCAATAGAAACACCGTCCAGAAAGCGACTTTAAATCAACGCCAGCTGCTCCTCAGAACGAAGGAATAGACTCCACACTTCCTCGGGATAGCGTACGATCGATTCGGATCACTTTCCCATACTATTTTCTCGTCATCATTCTTTCGGATATATTTGTACTCAAATTTAGTTCCCGCCACCAGCTCGATTGTAGTATACCATAGCGGACAAGTATCATCATACTTGTCCGCTTTCAAAGGCTTTGCTGCCCCGGGATTCCACGAGCCCAGTTCAGGGATAGACCCAACGATGAAAATATTTTCGCCCCATGTAGTTTCTGTGACTGACTCGAATGTGACTTTGACGCTGGTTGGAATTGGGCATGGCGCCGATTGGGTTGGGGTCGGAGTCAATGTTGAAGGCCACCCAGTTATGGTGCCGGTTTGGTATCTTCCGACAGCGGACGTTGCTGAGCAGGTTGTTGGGATGTCGTGGGCCGCCTTTTGACCCCAGGAACGTGGTATAATCCAATCTCGCCTCTCTTTGACCGTGAGAAGAGCGGCGTATGACCAGGTAAGATCGGATGCGGAGAGTGGCTTGCCATCGACTTTTGAGAATTGTTCAGAAAGTGCACCAGAGCACGGCGTGTATTTTCTCTGTTTTCGTTAGATGCTTAGCGCACTTTGGGGTTTATCTTTTAGTTTGTGATGCCTTACTGCAATATTCACATATCCATCCGCATAGTCTTTGGCACGGGAAGCAATCTCCCAGAAAATTGACGTCGAAGACGGATATGTTCCAACCTTAGCTGCTTGGTAAATGCCCTTAAAAAATGGTAATGATACGTCGGTGATGCTAATTTTGCCAGTATAATTCCACTGGAAGATAGCATCATATAATAACTCGGCAGCAGCGAATGTTGTGAGGTACCACGGCTGTCCTTCGTAATAAACATCTTCAGCGTATCGACCAATGGCAACGGCTTGGTCGCTTGCAATACCAGAGTTTATGGGATAGAGTGAGCGAAAGGAGTCTGTGACTCTCTTGTGATTCGCAAGCGCTCTCGGAGAGCATGGCTGGAATGTGCTATCATCGCAATCTGCTTCTGGATCGAAGTTGTGTATTACTCCAAGGAGCGAGTTTGCGTCAAGGCCAGATCTATCTCCGCCGAAATTTGCAATTATATTTGATCCGGACCAAAATGACTGCAAGAAGCACAGTATATGCGGTGCTTGAGACTTGCATTGAGAGCAGGACGTTCCGAGCTGATTCGCAAGGCTATTTCCTTCCACAAGAGCGCGATACTGCGCTATTGTAGTAAAGAATGACGAGCCTTTAACTTCTTCCCATAAATCTACTTCATGTCAGCGACTGGCCCTCCTTATTGGCAAAATAGAGCTACATACCAAATGTCGTAGTATTCCAAAACTGGCCAACGTATGAGAGATCATTTTGCACAACTGGCCACACGATAGATTTCGCAGTGTCCATATGCCCATTATCCTAACCGTTCGAAAGTTAGCATAGTTTGCAAAAAGGTTAGGCAAAGCAGGATTTCTTACAATAAGCCATTTGGCATATGTAATCATCGCAGTAGCCCTCAGCGCTGGCCCATCTGCCTGTGGTCGACCCCAATTCCCAGTGAACGCCGTTTGATCGACATGGAACTTGGGCTCACCGAGACCACCAGTTGACAGTGTTCCAGATGGATTTGATACGGTCTGTAAATGAGCTTGTGCGGTAATGTACTCGTGGATTCGAGCCTGCAAGTCATGGTTGCCAGCCGCGAACGTGTCAATGAGTTGTTTAAAGACGAGTGCCGAGTCACGGGTCCATGTATAAAAGTCTATCATCCACATCAGCTTCGTGGGCGAATGGAGAGTTTCACATATAAACAGGAAAGTGTTTGCAGTATTTCATAGAGAGAACAATATCCATGGTTGCGTAGCTTACAGTCTGGATCAGATTTGCTGGGGCTCGCTACCACAATGCCGGCATGAGCACCTCGAACTTTCGCCCCGTCGGACCCAATGTTATCAAGAATAGATTGGAGAGCATAAGTGCCCTCTATCTCGAGCCATTGGTCCAATGTCTCCTCTTGTTGCACGGTAAACTTTGCCTGCGAGCCGCTTACGATGCCGTAGAGCAAAGGTATAGCGCATAGCGCTTGGAGCGTAGAGTAATACACCATCGTGGGCAAAGCGCTAAAAAAAAAAGAGAGAAAAGTGAGATACAACAACTTTTCCAATGGACAGGCTCTTTTCTCAGGAAGAGGCGAGCTCGAGGGTAATATGAAGGTGCAACATCAACGCCAGTCGATGATGAATATCACCGAGCAGTTATCAACAAGCCCTGCATGTATCGGGCACTGGGTATTCGGCGAGACAAAGAGTAGTTATTCGCCGGGCTTCTTGATTATTTTCAGCCCATCATCTGTTCTTCATGATTAGATGGTGTATAATGCGCAAGGGTAGTTACGTTCCGTCAGCCCGGATGGACGCCAGCAGTGGAGAGGACCAGATCTACATTGGCTGCTACCAGTTTTTGGTGTCACATGCCGCCGAAGCCTCTGAAGGAATCAACATCCTATGACTGCTGCAAGGATCGTTCGATAGTTCGATAACTTGTAGGGAACCCTCGACCAAACTTGAGCATCGAAGTTCGAATGCAAAACAAACGCCCAGAAAGGTGTGGAGTCGTAGGAAGTGGAGATCCGATGGTAGCCTTTTCAACTATGAGAAGGATTTTCAACGAAAGCCGAATACCGGTTGTATAAAAAGGGAGAAAGGTAGAGACTTAGAGGTAGTTTATTGTTCATAAGGTACATGTTGCATTTCACATCAGTCATATTCTCATTCCTGAAAAGCTATCTGCCAGTAACGGCCACATAGATCCTATCTATCCCTCCAGCTCCTCGAAAACATCATGCTAATCCAAGGGCAAAAACAATGATAAACGCCTAAACGCTAGAGCAAATGCAAAGAGGCTAGATGGCCGGAAAAGCCAGTCAGCTAAGGTTTATGTTTCCATTCGGAAAGTCTAGATGTCTATTATCCGATATGGAATTATTTGCAGGACAGATTTGACCCGATCAGAGTATAGTGCCAAACCTATAGCGAAGAGTAAGCAGCAGGTCGAGTATATTAAAGTGTTGTATAGAAAACGCTTAGGGGTTATAGTTGCAGCGGTTGTTTGAATTCTAAACATCTGTTGGCGAAGATGGAAATGAAGGTAGACATGTAACGCGATAAGGCGGGATGAACTTAGGACAACTTACCCAAAAGCTTGCTTAATACTTCTGACGTAGTACACATCCCAATTGCGCCGCACCACGTCTTCCTGGCCGACGGGAACGCCCTCCCATTTGACACGCAAGGTGGTGACGCAGTCAACATCGTTTTGGTCAAAACGAATTTCCAATGTGCTATAGTGGTCCTCCGGCCACTGTGCAAGACGCCATTTTTGCGCGATAAGTGTTGGTTTTTCAAGCTTAACGAACTCGCCAGTAACGTTTCCGTCAAAGATGGAGAACTGGCCGCCAACTTGGGCGCCGTCGAAGCGTCTTGGGGCTGCACGGGTGAAAACAGCAACGCGCTGAGGATCTGTGAATGTAGTATACATCTCCTCGGCAGTGGTACGGAACTCATCCGACGCAGTGACAGTAACTGTGTTCACAGCCTGTTTGGCACTTGTGGTTGTTTGCATCGCAGATCTCGAGGATGACTGTGTATTAGTCTGGAGGTAGTTTGGCGTAGCGAAGCCGCTTGACGGGTTGGAGCCTGGTGCATGCTGGATATCCTTACCGTGCTCTGCAATCAGGGCAGGAGCAAGTTTGACAAGCTCCGTACGTAGTTGCGGCAAAATCATTGAACGAACCAGGTCTTTCACCGGCTGCTTGGACGCAGACTCAGAGTAAAGGCTGATGTCAAACTATTAGACCATGGGTTAGAACTTGACATGTCCATATCACAAGATTTGACGTGGGCAGGGTTAAAAGGGAAACGTACAACATACTCATTTTCCTCGGTGTCATGCGCAACCTCTGGGATCTTGATGGATCCAGTCACATTGTCTTCCTCACTTGTCGAGCCTGTATAATAGGGGTCAGTCAATACTTGGAAAATGTAGAGGAAAAAAAGAAAAAGGCAAATTCTATTCGTTATGGGCAACATACCCTCAAATTCTAACTGCAACTTAACATCGAAAAGCGTGATAACCTTTCCCTTTCTCTGGCTAACATCCACATCACCGTCCATGCTAACAACCTTAGATATCTTCGCAGTCACGCCATTTTCTTCTGCGGAAATGGTAGTGAGCTTTTGCGAAAGGTAATCCCTCGCCCACGCCGACACATCCTTATTCACCCAGTGCCAATTGTTGGGGTTATGAAGCACCATGTTGATGTTATACTTGAGGCTAATTGACTACGGAAAAAGAAGCGATTATCAAACCTGTATCTTTTCGTTTTAAACCAAGTCAGTACAAACTGGATAACAATGCTTCCCATGAACCAAAAGGTGAAACAGCAAATGAGGACTCGATCAGATTAAAGGCATTATAAGCCAGGGGGTTTATCCGCAGCAAACAGAGTACAAGTCTTTCTAGGACTGGTGCCAGCGAAAGTTTTTCATCATAATGAGTGCAATTTCCAACGGGACGAACAGGGAGGGATAGGAGCACTTACAATTCAAGGTAGAGGCGCACAATTGTACGAGAAGGAGGAGGAAAAGGTTAGAAGGAGGAAAAGGAGAAATGGAGGAGAAAGAGTTGAGGTGAAGGCCGATTGATGTCTGGAAGGAATGTTTAGAAAGCTCTAGAAGATCGTTGACCTCGCGAGAAAATTGCAAATCGGCACTCTATCACGTGATCAGGACTTGAACGCGCCAAGGATTCGAGTGACGACCAGCAAGAGAGAGGGTTGGACACTTAATATGTCGTCGCAAGAAAATACTCCCAAAACCAATATTGGATTAAATAAATAAGTAAATAGTTCACTCGTTATCGTCATAATAATCGCCACGAGTAAAAGAAAGAAAAAGCTTCGTCAAAAAGTGAAATTTGAATGTATACAAGCGAACGAATAGGGGTATCTCTCGCAGATGGTCATCGCAGTCATCAAACAACAAACATTTGTGCCGCTCCAGTACGTTACAATAGGAGGGAGAAATAAGAAGAGGTGGGAAAAAAAATAAGAAGTGGGAGAAACGAAAAAACACCAAAAACACCGCTCTTGTCTATGTTTCCTCCATTTGCAAAATACCATCCCAACCACCATCCTCCTCGAGCCACTTTTGGACTCTCCTCTTCACACTCTCCAGTTGGGAGCCCAATGCCTCCTGCCACTGGCCTTCAACCATTCCCACTTTCTCTTTCAGATCAGCGGTGAGAATCCTCTCTTCCTCCGCCAGCGATTCTTGCATCTCCAATGCCACTAGTTCCGCTGGCTCTCCCGAATTGATGCGCTGAATTTCCATGCACTTGCCATTCGAGCTCATGAGGCCAGATTTAACTTCGTGCAGGAGACAGAGAAGATTGGTTTGTGACTCAATGAATTGGTACGTTGCCTTCTCCGCATGGGAAAGGAGCGTGTACAGGTATTGCAACGGGTATTGATAATAGCTCGGGTTCTCATTGTATTCCTTTTTTGGGATCTTCACGGAGAACCCACGAAGGTCCTCTGGAATCTTTTGTAACACGGCGAGGAGAGACGGGGCAATATCCCAAAAGGCACAAAGCTGGGCTTCGACTCCTCGACTCACGTTTGACTCGATAACACTCATAAAGTTCTCAAACCGTTGGAGTGTCTCTGCGGCGAAAGTAGCCTTGCGACTTTGTCCATCCCGAATGAAGAAGTTAGCTGTTTCCTGAAGTTTCTCACGGTTATTCGATTGCCGATATGGCAAAGAAACGACCGTTCTAAACTTCTCATTGCATTTGGTGAGCAAATCGTATTCTTCACGGTGTAGCTGCTCTCGTGCTTCGAATAGCCACTTGAGCTGCGTTAACTTTTCAAGCAGCTCTGGTCGTTCATCGCCTTCTTCCTGCGTCTGATTTGGACTTTGGTTTTCCGCGGAATCAAACAGCTTCTCTTGAAGTGCATCAATACAGCCACTGACGACCTTGATCCGATCTCGAAGGACACTCTGCATTGGGCGGAGAACGTCCTCTTGATATGAATCAAATTCTTTCTGTGCTAATTGCTTCTCCTGGTCATTTGACTTTGCTTTGCGTTTGGCCTCTGCGTCCGCGGCTTCTGCGTATGTTATTGCACCCTCTTCAATTGCTTGGTTCACACGAAGCCGGAAATCCTGTTGGTCCTCCTGGACTTTTCTCCGGTGATCCTCCCAAAGTTTCTGGAATGTCGATTCATGGTTCTGATATGCATCACGTAACTCGGAAAGTTCAGTTACAGATCTGACGGTCGTTCGATAAAAGCCAAGATCAGGATGATTGTTGTTGACGCCAGGATAATGTCGTGGGTACGGTGGAGGGAGTGTAACAAGCCTAGATATATCCAAGTTTTGTGCCTCGCGATTTAGAGATACCTGCCGCATGAGCGCTTGATTGAATTCTCCGTTCCACCCAGCCTTCTCCGGAGGATACTCATTGGGACCGTAGTTCAAGAATGGATTGTTAGAGTATCCTGTTGGATTTTCCGCGATTGGGGATGTACCGTAATCCTGCTCCATAACTTCGCGAATGGGAAAGCCCATGTATTTACTTTCTCGCTTTGAACGGCGCACACCTTGGGAATTTTCACCACTCTCGGATGGCTGTGATTCCCACCACCGGCTTGGGGGTCTACCGCGAGAACTTAGTTCATCATTGCTCATACTTGCTATAGTAGATAATGTCGGCTTATAGTTTCCCCGATGCATAGTTTCACCTCTTTCTAGTCGGTTACCAATGTTGAAGGATGGCGATCCAGGGATTGGCATCTCCTCATTTGCGTTAGCTGGTGGTGCCGCCGGTGGTGGCGCAAATAATCGGCCTTCTATTCCTTTGACCATAAAAGCCTCATCCTCCCATAAAGATGAGTAGCGTTGACGCCTGATATTTGACTCTGAAATCAGGAATTCGCAAAAGACATCGAGAGCCTGCGAGTTGGTTCGCGCATCCATTTCCTTCTCAAGAAATCCTCGATATCGACGTTCCGCATTGCGAAGAAATGTTTCATCCCGTGCTCCGGACAAAGGGGGAGTGAAAATAGATTGAGGCGATCTAATTGGAATCAGCGGGGCGCTTGTCGGAGACTCATCCACAGGTAAATGAAGGAGGTGCGAAATCGGCCTGCCCTCCGTCACTAGGGGCACCAAACCAGACGCAGCACCTGGTTCTCTTAATCCCTGGGAGGGAGGTGTGGACACCTCCTCGGATCGCAAATTTTGCGCAGTTTCTATCAGCGGAGTTGAGGCTTTGGGTCTCCGCGAAAGAGTCAATGGAGAAGTTTGCGGGTTTTCCGACTCTGACATAGCTCTGGGAGTGGAGAACGAAGAGGTCGGCGAAGTCCTTTTATTGAGCGGACTGTTAGGGAACCCCGCACTGTCCTGGCCACCGGAAGGAAGACTACGGGCACTGCGTGGCGCGGATCTGGTTACTGTTCGACGACGCATCAGGCCGGGGCCTCCCGGATTTCCCAAGACAAGGTCCGATGGCCACGAGGTATGCGGCTCTGGGCTCCCAAGATTGTCACGTTGATTCTCTACTTCTCTGCCGTTCCTACTCTCAATGCGTCGTTCTCTCAGTTCTTTGGCATTTGCAGCTCTGGTAGACGAAATGGGGGTGTTTAAACGAGAGCTCGGGGTGCTTGGCCCCTGCGACAAATTTTGTTGTTCATTGTCGGAACCTGAAATGACTGTAGGTTGCTGGCTCCCAGTGCTCGTGTTTTCACCTGTCGAATCTGATCCCGTACTATGGGGAAGCCAATTCAAAGGTGTTGGCGGAACGGACCCTAGGGCTGTCCCAGTAGATGGAGGCCGTTGTCTGTTACGACTGGCAGCGCTCGCACTTGATGCCGGAGGCTCTACAGATGATTGCCGGACCCTAGGCGATGCTCCCGGTGGCGGGCCTGGAGGCGGTGGGGGTAAAGGCATTCCCGGCTCCCATCTTCCCGACCTGGGATTTATGAGTCCGTCCATATTGAACGGCGATCGAGAGGACGGATTAATGTCACCGGTCGATGCAGCCCTTCTAGCGGCCGGCGGGATGAAATGAGAGTTATGCGAATCATTATATGCTTCCGGAGATATCCTTCCAGGTGACAAAATCGAAGAATTGGCGACAAGACGAGTCGAAGAGCCAATAGATCCATTTACTGTGATGTTACTGGAAGGTGCAGATGATTGGACATTGCCAGTTCTCTGAATCGACGCCGTATACACGCTGTTTTGTGAAGTGCGCGCGTCTTCGCTGCTAGTTCCGATCATGGAAGCAGGCCTTGGACGTGGAGAGGAATACTGGTGGGTCGGGGCTGGGGCTGCAGTACGAGGCATTGGTGACATCTCCTGTTGATGCACCATCGGAGAAGATAGTCCACCATTCTGTGGAGACATGGGCAAGTGAGGAGACTGGGAGCTGGCTTGGTTCGACCGTGGAGGGGAATAGGGTGGAGGCGGCTCGGTAGCGTCTACGAAACGTCAGCAAAAAAAAAAAGCGACGACCGCAAGAATAGGCCACCAACCTGTTCTATTAGCAATGCCACGCTGCACTGCATTGTTTCCTGGGGTAACAACTCCAATCCCGATAGTTGGGGATGATCCAGGGGCTATTGGGCCCCATTCTTGAGGATTGTAAGCAGTAGCGTAAGGTGTCGGCCTCGCGCTCATCGGGGTAGTCAACCCACTCAGGGGTGCAGAGGGAAAAAAGGGAGAGTTCATCGTCGTTGGAGTCGTAAGATACCCACCAGCGCTTGGAGGAACACCAAGACTCTGAAATTGCAGTCCGCTCAAGGACGTCACAAGAGATGGAGGTTGGACCACATTGCCTCGACGGCCAGGCGTGCCAGTGCTGAGAAAATGTCCTCGGCCTCCTTGCAACTCAGGGAAGCCTGATTGTTCTAATGTGCCAGTCCCGGGCGACAGCGGGCTGGTAATAAGGAAGGGCAATCAGTAACTATGTCTCCCCCCAACACTGAGGTGAAGGAAGGACAACGAGAGAGCCTGGAAAGAGGGGAGAAAAAAGGTAATACTTATTCATCGTCGCCAACAAGAAATCTGAATTAGGGGCGGTCTGGGCGGAAGGTAGCCATTCAATAATAAAGTCGACATAAAACAGGGCTAACACTCAAACCAACGCATGGGGGTCTGTGAGCACATCAACGACTGTGGCATTTATTGGTGCAGAGATGTCGTTGAACCGGAATCGCTCCGTTGGATGGCATGGTTTATTTTTATCCTGACACGTTGAGCGATGAGACAAGTCGTGAATGCGCATCACAGTTTTTGGGGAGCCGGAATAGTGTAGTGAGTTGCTAATAATAGCAGCTCTAATTTAGCCACCAACAAAGGGCGACGCGGGGTCTCGGGCGACGTGATGGGCGGCTATTCGAAAACAACGATTCGCTCGCGCACAACAAGGATCCGTAACCACAAAACTCTCGCCTTTGCGCACTTACTCCTCGGTTGCGGAAGCGTCGGTGTTCCAGACTCCCTACTGGATATCCCTTCGCTGCCAACACGAGCTGGGATGACTATTAATGGGCACATGTGTGCGACTACGTGCCTAGTTTCGGCGAGGAGGATGGCAATTCCAGTCGCCCTTCATAAGGTAAAGCACATCCCAGTCCAGAAGGTATGGATTAGGATTGATTATTAGCGACTAGCTACAGCTACTGACCTAGGACATTTTGTCGGTGCTCATTTGTCAACCCAGCTACTCAAATTGATGAGTCAAGGCTCGAGTATTGTTTAGAACACGCAGAGTACTATTCGTATACCAGCTGATGGTTTAAAACTAAGGATTCTACTGGCCAGGCTATCATACCCGGAGGAATATTGTTATGTTCAAATATTGTTAACAGATGGGACCTTAGATCGGAAGTACTACATATTTTGTACCTGTGTCCAAGTTAGTTCGTCGGGTCTTGTAATTGAGACTTGGAACTAGGAACAGATTCAAAGTGTAACGAATATCAGATAAATGCCCTGTCACAGGCTGTGGTCATCAACGCAAAAGCTATGTTGACCGTCGTGATAAAATAAAGAAAATCATCATGGTAAGGAGGTACAGAATGTTGAGCAGGATTGGGCGTTGCTTACCAAAGACATCCGACTTCACTCTTGTCATGACTTCTTTGTCCTAGGTCGCGAAAATGATCAGCTTAACACTGCATGATACGTGATGTAACGGTGGGTGAAATGGCCCGAACATGTCAGTGATTGACAGTGTCGTCGTTGCCGAAGATTGCCGGCTAGGACATATGCTTGTCTTTTTTATAGTCTCGGCTCATCATAGAGAAATAGGAGATAAGACAAACAGAATTGGAAGGCATACATGGTTAGCATGTGCGGTCAACCCTGATAACATAAAGAGACCAAAATGTCAGTAACAGGATACCTGATAGCAATTGGGATGGTAGAGTCATATGTAAACAATTCAGAAATGCATGAATGGTAAAAAGAAAAGGGTGTCCGCATCGAGTACTCGAATAGGACTCGTCATCTAGGAGATCATCATCTGGGCGAGAGGGCGACATAACGCAAAGCGAACTTACTCTAACAAAAATTTGCCATTGTCATTTCCCAGCAGCTGGAGGAACTGAATTATGCAACCGTCAGCGACAGTTCATCGACAAAGACAAATCCGTGCAGTCACATATTCAAAGCGTTGAGTCAGTGGGCGAGGTTTTCTAGGCCTGCCACAAAAGGGCATGTCCATCAAGGCCGGATCATTTGTATGAAGCCGTCGGAGCCCAGTGCCATTCATCATAAAAGAAAGTTCTCTTGTGGTTAGGAAAGAGGCCGTTATCTTACATAGATCCAAAGCAATATCCAATTTAGCCTGCAGAAGTACCTCGATAGTCTATTATCTGTCAGCAGGGACTTCAACATATATTGCGCAGAGAAAGAGTGGCACAACACATAAGAGTCAGATATAGCCATTTGATATCGTCAGAAGCCCGAAGGCCTCAGTCGGTAATTTCCAGCGTATATATACGAAAAAAATCATCATGTTATGCGTTTGGAGCCCACCTTTCCGCAGGCATTGTTGACAACGTACCTTGGTTAGTCGGCATGGGCGTAGTCTTATGTGTTTATGGATTTCTCCAGAGCTGCTGTCTTTGACACTGTTAGCCTATTTCATCCCCAGGGCAATTGACATATACACATTTATCAAAAAGACTACTTTGAGATCAGACTGACGTGCAATGCAATTTTCATACCACAAGAGGTCAAAGACTCTAGTTTAAGCGGTTTTTACAAATCATCAGGAAAGCGAGGGTATGGGAAAAGAACTTGGAGAATAAAAGAAGACTCAAACTCACCATGTGTTAGCCATACTGATAAAACATTCCTTCATCTCATTGAAAACCATCCATTTATGTTGACGAGTTGTCTCCAGCTTGAAGCAAAAAAAAGAGGATTGAAGGAAAAATCTTTGTGGATTTTGAAAAGAGCTTTTTGGGTTGATGCTTTGCCAAGCCCTAACTAGCCTTTCCGTAGTTGGAATAGCGCGCTGCAAGGGCATGTTTGCATTGTTTGCATTGTATTTGATTGTTGTTCTTGAGCGAGAAGCCAATGACGAATGCGAGTACAACGTGACCCCTGAAGAAACCTGTCGGAGAATATCGGGCTTAGTGCGAGAAAGATCCGGGTGGCCGGGGTGGTGCAGATCATGTGGTGTTTAGCGCGGGGCTTTTATGGAGGGGCTTGACTGACAGGTAGTAGAAGGCGGGTGATGCTGTCGTGACTCTGATGGGAACTGTGGCTGTATGCCTCTGCTGTAGGGGATACTTACTATTCTCTCCGTAAGTAGCTGACTATGATTGCAACGGCATTCCAGGATTCTATGCGGTGCAACACGGATTTCGCAGCAATAGATGAAGAGGAATATATCCATCATGGACAGTGCGGAGTATTCTTTCTCCTGGCAACTTCTGGCGGCGGCTGTTCACGGGAGAAATCCTGACTGCGGGATTCCGAGTCGCAAGTGGACCAGACCAGTTCCTTTTATTTCCGCTTTGGTGAATCCAGTGACGTCTGTTCCCTCGGCTTGGTAAGCTTTGGAGCCAAATTCACTCCCGCTGCCGCTCTCCATCCCCTCTTCAACCCTCAGCGTCAATTGACTTCCCACGCTTCTTCCAGATTCATCTCTACCCCGTCTAGACAGTACGCTCTATCTACGTCCTATCTATCCTCTTTCACCACCACTCTACCCGAACAGCCTCTGCATAGCCTTTCTTTTGACTTTCATCCCACTATCCGCTCATCAACATGGCAGAGGCAAACGGCAACGGGGCTTCTGCCGTCGGTCACGAGTCCATCAACACCGATATAGTTACCCTCACAAGATTCTTGACTGAAGAACAGACGAAACACCCAGAAGCTACTGGAGATTTCACGTATGTGCCCCCCCCCCCGCCCCGCCTGCCCACGTTTTGCTTGATACATTTACCTGCTGACCGCTTCTTTCGATACCGTGTAGCCTACTTTGCCATGCCCTTCAATTCTCCTTCAAATCCATTGCCTACTACATCCGACGCGCCAGTTTGATCAACCTCACCGGTCTCGCTGGCTCATCTAACACCACCGGTGATGACCAAAAGAAGCTCGATGTCATCGGAAATGACCTCTTTGTCGCTTCTATGCGGGGGTCTGGTAAATGCCGTATCATAGTCTCAGAAGAAGAAGAGGAAGCTATCATATTCAATGAATGCAAGAGTGCGCGCTATGCAGTCGTCTGCGACCCCATTGATGGCTCGTCGAACTTGGACGCTGGCGTTTCCGTCGGCACAATTTTTGGCATCTTCAAGCTTTCAGATGAAGTTTTGAACGAAAGCCACATTGTTTCCGCGAAAGACATCCTATTACCCGGAACAGAACTTGTCGCCTCCGGCTTCACCATGTACGGTGCCTCGGCGCAGCTCGTTATTACCATGAGGGGTGGCACTGTCAACGGCTTCACGCTGGAGAACTCCCTTGGCGAATTTATCCTGACTCACCCCAACATGCGCCTCCCCAAGAAGCGTGCCATCTATAGTGTCAACGAAGGTAACTCCATGTACTGGGAAGAGTGGGTTAAGGCGTATTTCCATGACCTCAAGTTCCCAGCAAGCGGTGGCAAACCCTACAGCTCCCGTTATATCGGAAGTATGGTTGCTGATGCCTACAGGACGCTACTTTACGGAGGTATCTTTGCTTACCCAGCCGATTCTAAGAGCCCCAAGGGAAAGCTCCGAATTCTGTATGAGTGCGCGCCAATGGCCATGATCTTTGAAAATGCCGGGGGCCAGGCCGTCGACTCGAAGATGCAGCGCTTGCTTGAAATTGTGCCGGAATCTATCCACGACCGAAGTGGTATCTTCTTGGGCAGCTATGACGAAGTTCAGAAGGTCATTGACACCCACAAGAAGTTTGCCAATTAAGCTACGATTCCTGAGGTGTCGACGCCTTCTTATCGCCAAATCGTCCTTTGCCTGACGATAACCAGCTCACTTTACACGCTGCACATATGATGCATGAATTCTGAGTCTCGGCACTCTTTCTCTCCTTCGACGAAGGCTCATATCTAAGCCTCGACGATCTACACTATCACAATAATGTGGATACATATATGTATATATGGATGAATAAAAAAGAAATTGGATCTGAAGATACAAATTAAATAAGAAAACCTAATTGGAATTTATTTGTTAGAAGATACTCTCGAAATCTTCAGTGGTTGGAATCAATCGAGCTATTGTGGACTATTAACTGCTCGACTCCTTCCGAGACCTGAATATCAACTCCGATTATGTCCGGGGAAACTTGAGTCTCACAGCAAACAATTTACCAGCCATCTATCTAATCCAAGTTTTAAACTCATTTCCATCATCCAAAAGAACCAATGCATGTTTATCACGTCTTCCAAATCCTAACCCCCCTCCCCAACCAACTCAGAATTCAACTCAATAACCCGTCGCATTTATTCATTTTTGCAGTCAATTCTCGGTCCAGCCCCGCAGCGAATGATCACCCGATCCGCACCGGGCCCAAAGTCCGGGCGGCTACTAGGCGAGCAGTAAACACTAATAGTCTTTTTTTTTAAAGAAAAACAAAACAAATAAGCTTATCGTTAATTTTATATGGTCGCTGCATGCCTGGAGGCGAAAAGGGTGGAGTGAAGGAAGATATGTGTAGAGAGTGTGAAGTGGGTAGAGAAACGCAAACGCACCGTTTTTCCTTTGCAGAAGCCGGCGCAGCAGTTGCTGCCATCTGTACGGTTCCAGGCCCAGGATCGGAAGAGGTAGGGGACGTTCATGATCCCTCTGTTAAGGGGATTAGTTGATAGGAACATGTAGGAGTGGCGGTAGTGGTTATGGTTAGGTATCCATGTCCTGGGACGTGGTAGGAGATATCTTACTCTTGTTCCTAAACATGGATTCTTGGTGTTAGCTTAGGTATCGACTATTAATAGGGGCACTGATTCCTGAGAGATGAGAATATGAAGAGGCCCACATAAGCAGTATGCTTTCCGCGGAAGTTCATGCCTTCCCAGATATCAACGCGATCGGCCAGGGCTCCAGAGATAGTAGCCAAAGAGGCAATCAGGAGAGGGAGCTTCATTTTGAGGGTCTGAAATGCGAAAAGACTTGGTTGAGATTGGTTGATAGATTAGAAGAATGGAAATGTCGAAAGTTGCTTCTGGTGTGCAGGTGAGTAAATTGAAGATGCTTCCTGTTGAAGGAGCAGGTGGTGTGCTCCCTTTTATAAATCCAGCCAGCAAGTATTCAAAGAGAGCTTCGGATAAAGCAAGTTATTCAGCTTTCGCCCATTTCAATGGAAAAAGGAGTTTATCTCCCGTTCTGCTTTGTATAGATCCCCTTCTGTGTTCCACCGCAGCAATTTGGAGGGAGTTTTAAGAGATCAAACATATGCACTTCTCCAAAGCAAACCTGCTTGTTGAGACGAAAAGTGTCGGAACTTGCTGTGATAATAGCATGAAAATCCAGAGTAAATCCGATATATGGACCTGCCTGGTGCCGCTGAGGTAGCGAATGGGCCACTCAAGCTTACAATATTAGCGGATGCTTGCGAAGGGTTTCCAGTGTCCGCACAGATAGTTGCAAATATCAACACGCCCGGATCCGCGAGCTAGTATGATGTAATCAAGGCCGAATGGTTGACGAGGCACACGCAAACTGGAGGGTTGGACACGCTGCTTCCTCTGCCCAATGAACGGGGGTTTGCCATCGTTTGAGTTTCCATCGCAGCCCTTCGATCATCTGGATGGTTTGGCAGTTCACAGCCCTACGTATGTTGCTGGTGTTTGAGCGGGAGTCTGCTGCCGAGTTTGCTATCTGGCCTTCTCTCGCGGTGGGATCGAGAAGAAAGCGTCAGTTTCCTGTGTTACGGAGAAGACCGCCGGGCTCAAAGTATCCATCGAGTGTTTGATGTGAGTTGCAACGCCTTGGAAATCCCAATGGAGTGAAGTCCTTTTTGCCTGATCACACCCCCTCTAAATCACACTCGCACTAGCCTGTTTGGGGTGTTTGCTCTCCCTTAAAAAAAAGAATTCGGCTCCTTTTGTCTCCTGCCTTTGCACCTCCTCGGCAAGGCCAGCAAGAACGTACTTGACTTGGCGCTCATCTCCCTACGGAAGAATCAGTGAATGGAAGACCTATCTGCGGCTTGCAGCTCTTAAATCAACATTCACTAACGGACGAAAAAGTGAGCCGCTAGGACCAAAGCAAACGCCAATGACCACCACACGGGCCCAGAGTTAAGGGGGATGTGATGGTCAAAGTGTGATGTTGAGGGTGATGAAGGAGGAATACGCGCCATCCTTGCTACTCACTACACATTCATTATCTTTTCCCTTACGACGGCCTCCTTTCCCCCTTAAGTCTCCCTGTTGAGCAAGAGTGTCTAACCAACCACTTCGGTGCCTTTAGGTTCTACGATCTCACCCTTGGCATGTTCAAGACGGGCAGGGAAGTTCTTATCCTTCATACAGCTTAGGCGCCATGATGCGATGCGCAGTGCGAATGAAGAATTTTTCGCATCAGGATATACACACCGGGGCTTCAAACGCCATCTACACCGCCTGCTACAGCTTCCCTGAAACAATACACAATCTTTCACTCTCCCTGGAGGTGAAAGGAGCTTCATTAGATTTCGGCCAAGAAGCGTGGCCTTCCGATTGATGTCTGCCTCATATCCTCTGATTCTTGAGTCGTTTGATTTGTCAAGCCGTTGGTATATCGTTCTTGTGCTAGGGCCCAAACGTCTCTTTCCATCTGATAAATAGTCTTCCCAGAATATCCATTGATCAGCTATTACTAGGCTCAAGTCCTTATATATATTATATATATATATCCCTGCTTTTTGCGCTTGAGAATATTTTTATTCGCCTCACCTTATCTTCTCTTGTGTCTGTAGGCGTTGCTTTGAAATTTCAAATCAAGGTACAATTTTATGGAGACTCCGTAAACCCAATGGAAGTATGAGCCTTATAGATTGAACTGTTTATCACCGGCCACAATATCCGCCGTCGACCTGCTCGTCAATTCAGAGAAATTAGCCCAGAACTCAGAGCCGAACGATGGACACCGAGATCATACTGTTAAGATGTCCCCAGTGACATAATCACTAGCTTTGCTCGCCAGAAATACCACAGGGCCTTTCAAGTCCTCGGGACTCCCCCATCGTTTAGCAGGAATCCGCTCCATTATACTCTTATACATCGGAGAGTCCGGCTCCCCATGCAAGTCTCTATTCAAATCCGTCGCAATATATCTAGCCGGGAGCTATTAGTCCTTGCTCCAAAAAAGAAAGAAAAGTGACAAAGATGCCAAACGGATCTCACCCCGGCGCAATCGCGTTGACACAGATTCCATTATTTGCCCACTCATTGCTCATGGCCTTTGTCAACTGTCCAACTCCTCCCTTACTTGCGGAATACGCCGGAATCCTCACACCCCCAAAGAACGTCATCAGACTCGCTACATTGATTATTTTCCCCCTTATCCCATTCTCGATCCAATATTTCCCGATATCCCTGCAAAGCGCAAATATCGCGCTCAGATTGACCTGGATAATCTCATCAAACACATCTTGCGGAAACGACTCGGAATCATGCCGCTTCAGAATCCCAGCCGCATTGACCAGGATGTCCACCTTATGTTCTGCAGTAATGCGCGAAATAAGTTGTGCCACGGAAGACTTATCGCTGAGATCGTATGCGTAACTTGCACATTTCCTGCCTATCTTACGGATAACATCTAAAGTCGGCTGATCAGGAGAGGATCCCTGCGAGTCACTCTCGTTAGGCGGCTTTGTACATCAACTCATTTGTAACATACCCATGGGCGCGCACTCTGACGATGACGATATCCGCCCCCGCTTCTGCTAGAGCAATGGCCATCGCCTGGCCGATTTCCCTAGTAGCTCCGGTTACCAGAGCCGTTTTGCCTGTTAGATCGAACATGGATTCCATTGTGTCTAGTTGACGGCTTCGTCACTCGTTAAACAGAAGAACAAACAATTCAACGGGCATGCCACGCAATCAACGGTATTAACACTCGCCACGGAGCGGAATGGTGGCGCAAGTGAGCTGGGTAAGCTTGACTTTAGTTTCGGGCCGAGACATATTGGAAATCGGGTTTTGATTGCCGAAAGTGTTTGCTACCACATGTCAAAACCGGCAACTATGTGCTCAATATGAAGGTGGTGAACGCATATTCTAAAGGAGGCTGACCGAAAAAATATATATATTGTACAGTCTAGAGTACAATATGAAAATACTCGAAAAATCTAGGATTCAAAATAATGGCCCAAATACGATATAATGGCCGTAGAAAAATTCAAGCATAAAGATCAATCAACCGGATCCTCCTCCAGCAATATCTTGAAGCTAAAAGGAGTAAAAGGAATGCCATCACCCAGGAAATGTTTACTCATAGCTTCAACCCAGTGCAATCTGAGGGAATGCAACATTGCACTGGTTCCCTCCATAACACAAAGCACAAAAACTGTCAAAGTGAACCACATATAAAATGTAACAACAGTAAGAATTACTCGGGAAATATTGGATGAGGAGCTAAACGCATTGTTGAGAGTCATTTTCCATAGCACAATGGACAGCTGCTGATGGGCTAGGGACAAGGCCCATAATCGAAGATATGAAGCAGTGTGGGAAACGCAATTAAGACAAAATTCTGCAACATCACAATATTAGAACTCGTAAATTACGTGAAGAGGCGTGAAAGGATTGCTTACCAATCGTATGAATTATCTGATGGATCATTTCGTCCCCAAAGTCAAATTCTTCGTGTTCTTCTTCGCCCATATCCTGGGTTATCATACCGATCCCTTCTGCGTCGCTGGCCATGCTATGCCGGGCGGACCCTCGTCCATCCTCGCCATCTTCATCCAGCGCACTGACTCTCGAAATTTCACCAAGGCCTCGATAGCCAAGGGCGCGAGCGCGATTATGTTCCCATCGCAGATAAAACGGCTTCAAAAACAAGAGTATAGGAACTTGAATGACAGCCAGAATAAGGAGGAATACTTGAACCCCGCTCTGGCCATTGTAAAGCGGTTCTTCCACGCTGCCGGGCGAGAGAAACATAAAAATGAGCATATTAAGCAGGCTCGGAGGTTGCTGTTCTCGGGTCGACCAGTTAACTACCCACTTATAGATTATGGTGAAGGTCAGATATCCAAATATCGATTGAAAAAATATCATCCCTGGGACGAAATTTCCCCAAATCTCTATCGGCTTTTTGAAATGTCGTCCGTTTATAAAAGATAGACACAAAGAGTAAGTCATCTAGCTGAATCAGTAGAAGATTAATAAGGGCAAAACACGGACCACTCACATGAGCCCAGCCGAGTAAGATAGCTTGCTTCATCTTGAAACTATTGGTGAAAAGCAGGTTGTTCTCGGCACCATGCCAGCCCCAATCGAGCCCAAACGGATACCTATAACCTTCTTTAAGAGTTGCAGATACGGATTCGCCCTCTCTGATGTTCTCCGGCCATTTCCAAGCACTTGGGAAAATATCCATTGATCGTGAAAAGATATCGTTATATATGAGTCCCGTATAAATGGAGAAAATACCCATCATGAGCATGATATAACGACCATAAAAAGCCATAGACGAGATCTCGTCTAGTTTCGTCTTGGCCAATTTTTTCTCGAAAAGGATCAAGGCGATAGCTGCCATTGCCATAAGAAGTCCGTGGCCAAAGTCGCCAAACATGACCGCAAATAGAAACGGAAACGTGACGATGGTTGGTAGACCAGGGTTTACTTCCTGGTATTTGGATGTCCCATAAGCATCGATGATGACCTGGAAACCCTCTGTGAACTTATTCGTCTTGATGTATGTCGGAGGCGTCTTATTTGTGCGAATTTGATTGACGATCGTGGGTACTGAAAGCCCCGCCCGATCGTTCACGTCTTGCAAAGTAGCTTTAATAAGACCAAGCGAGTTTGTAGGGCACCAGGCTTCGGCGATTAATGTTTTCCTCGCCTGGTCATAGGAGAACTGGTTCAATGTGTGGTAGACTCCTTTCTCCTTTTTAATGATGATCATCCAGGCAGCCAGAGATCGCGCGATCTGCGATAACTCGGCATCTAGTGTGACTTTGGTATTACGCAAAACGCTTTCAACGTCACCTAAACGAGTGTTGACTTCGTGAACCTGATCCCTTCTAAGCTCGCTGTTTTCATCGACGGAGTATAAATTCGCCCCAAGGGATTCGGCAATCTTCCTAACTTTGGCAATTATCTCCTTTCCGTGGGCAAAAATCACAAAGACATTCTTTTGAATCCCTTCGTTGCTTGTCGGATCGATAATTGGCTGAGGGATTTCTGATTGATTCATGTAGAGATTGCCACGGAGAGCGCGCCATAAAATCCGTTCAAAGGCGCCGATTCGATCCCGTGGAATGACACCGGAGACGAAGCCAATATCCATAACGGAAAAGGATGGTTGATGCGGCATATCATCGGCCGGTCGTCTGGATGGGTGCTGGTGTTCGACATCCCGCAGAAGCGGAGCTTCGTCGTTGTCTATTGACTGTCGGATTTCGTCGGTGTGTCCATGGGCCTATCATCTCGTGTCAATTGTAAAATCTCCAAAAGTGTACCCAGAAAGCGTACTCTATCAAAAAAGCCACCGGCTTCTCGCAAAACCCAACGCCACTCTATTAATTCGACTTCACGCTTTTTAAGGGCCTCGTAGTTTTCATTCAGAGAGGATATCCTTTGTTCTAGGCTTTCGCTTCGTTGGGCAAGTTCGTCGATTTCAGATGCCATCGGTGCGGCCAAAGTATTAGCAAATTCCGAGGAAGGCCTCATTTCAATGCCCTCCTTTTCCATCTGAGCGTGAAAGTATCCTAGACATGACGGTTGTAAGCTTCGGGACAGGTTCAATCCGTTAAGCTAATGAGGTTTGACGTACGGAGCTGTCGCTCAACATTATCTAGACGCCGTAGTTCACCGGTAAATGTCCTTTGGAATGCTGTAGTATCTGCATTAAGCTACAGAAGGTACCAAGCGATCAGTGATGTAACGAGGGAATACACAGTTAAATATCTCACTTACATCTCTAAACTGTACCAAGCCAAGTTCACCTAGCGCACTAACAACCTCCCTACCAATTTCATTGGCAATGTAGAGCTGGGTCAGGCTCATATCCGCAGAGCGGAGGAGCGTATCCTGAGGGGGGGCCATCCTCGCAGACGTTACCGGAAGTCAACGAGGGGGCATAGGAGAGAGGTAACGGGGAACGGGCGAAACGAATTCTATTGCCAAAAGAGCCGGTAAATAATGCAACAGCCTATTATATGACAATCATCCTGGTGCTGCTCATGTTATTCCAGGATGCCTTGATGGTACGGAGTTGTCGTTGAGCAGTCACGTGCGTGTACCTGGTTGTTGTGGTTAATTATTACCTAAGCATGGCCATCCCAGCCCTCCTTGGATGCCACGGAGAGCATCTTTCTCAAATCATTTCAGAAAGCCGCCAGGACAAGACCTATCCAGATAAATACATACAGACGTTCATGCAACGTGAATTTTTATTGACGGTGCAAAATCGTTCCAACCACGGAAGACAGCATCCCTAGAGAAATGAAGGCCTGCGAAGTGAACGCACCCCGCCACTGGTCCATATTCCAACTCATAGTCACGACGAATAGATGGTATTTTCAAACCAAAAGCTAGGATATACAAACAAGATCGCAACCACAGGAATGCGCCTAAGAGCAAGTTTTCCTCTTCGGTCGTGTTTTACTCGAATACCCATTTCGTCACGCCGATGGATTCACAAGATGACGCAAAATGAGGCCCTACCTTTTTATCACTTAAAGCAGTACTACCCGGTCAACATTGGCCAAACCTTCAATGATCGCTACCGGGTGATTGCAAAGCTTGGTTATGGTGCTTACTCCACTGTTTGGCTGGCGTGGGACGAGAGGTTGTACTCACTCGCCTCCATCTTGTATAGTTGCTACTAATCTCAATGCAGGGCGAAGGAATATGCCTACCTGAAGGTTTCGATTCGGATTAACAATGTAAAAACCTCTCCTGTCGTCAATGAAATAAACATACTCCGGCGAATGAAGAAGATCGCTGAAGTGGACCACCCTGGCTTGGACTTCACACGTCTTGCAAATGATATTTTTGAGATTGCCATTTCCTCTACTTGCCATTTCTGTGTTGTGTGCAAACCACAAGGGCCCAGTGTTTTTGATTTGCAGCAAATGTTTCCGCATTGCAGGCTTCCAAAGCTTTTAGTCAAGGGTTTGATTCATTATTTGCTCTTTTCATTGAATTGGCTGCATGTAAATTGCGGCGTTGCACATACAGGTAGGTGATCTAATATGAGCTTGACATTCAGCCATTCTGTTACCACCCATTTACAACAAAACAATAGATGTTTCCCCCAAAATATTTTGTTGCAAGCTGGCGATGAGACCACATTCAAAGAGGTTGAGGATCAGAAGTCTCGGGACCCAAGTATCCCAATAATTTCGGGCGATGGGAACGCTCTGGTATATAGGTCTCGAAATACCAGGTTGGCACCACCCGGAAAGTGCATTCTCACAGATTTCGGTCAGACGCGATTAGTTGAAGGGTGCGTGAACCAGGATTGGTGGATGTCTGACCTTTATCGGGCTCCCGAAATGCTTCTGAAGCTTCCTTGGGGTACCCTGTTGATATATTCGCGATGGGTGTCATGGTGAGTCAAACAAACACTATGCAGACTGGTTGTCTGTGATACTTGAGAAATACTGACTGGAGCTTTTCGTGTGCAGACACTCTGTGGAAGGCAAAATCTCTTCGATCCGATAGATCATGTCAACAACCAATATGTATCTTCATTTATAGTTTTGGTTTTAAAAGAGCATTTGAATTGGTAAAATACTATCTCAATTTATCTTCTCTTTCCCAACTTAAACTCTTTCCTATTATATATAATTTTGAAGGCTTTGGCTCAATATATCGGATATCTTGGCTCGCCTCCGCTTGAAATCATCCGGCAAAGCCCCCTATTTCTGAATATTTTGATGCCGAGGGTAAGTATTTATTTGCTAAAGGGCTCACCTCTTCAACTACCTGGCATAACACTAAGGGGTGATAATAGGAAAATGGTTATGTGAATTCCCAATACCCAAGACCTCTCTAGAACAGTTTGTCACGACATTCCCACAAGGGCCCTTGAAGAGAAGGACCAATTTCTGCGGTTCATACGAAAAATGTTGACATGGGATCAAGAGGCGAGAGCAACATCAATCGAACTTATATCGGATGAGTGGCTTGCTGGATCGACCGAACGTGATATTTGGGACTGAGATTATCGGGAATGTCGCTTGCGGAGGCGAGGAAGGAAAAACCACCGGCCGTTCCCCTGGCGTAATGGCTTCTCGGTCTTACCCAGCATATAGATCCCGAGAAAGGCGCCGCTTAATATTCAAGCAAAAGAGGAGAGTGACAGTAGCAATAGGAATGCATAGTAGTTATCTAGACATTTCTGAGCAAGAATTCAATTGACCTGGGACACAGCACGGTCGTCAGCTCTTCCTTTTGAAATTGACCATAATATCGACAACCTAGTAACTACGGAATATCAATGCGCCTGTCGGAAGAGTAGCAAGTTAGACACGATCACTTCGGTCCCCGCCCGTATTCAGCGGGGCATCTGAATGTCGCGCGGGTTCTCACCATCCTTGACTACTTGACACACAACACAGACTCATATAAGCAACTACCGCGCAGCTTCTGCCTCGGAAGTAGACTTAAAACGGCATATTCTCCAAACCACTCCAGTAACCACCAAGAGACGACAAAACACCAGGAGTCAAGTCAAAACCACTATGTCCGTCCTCAGTGTCTCCCTCTCCTCTACCCACTCCTTTTCCAAACCACAAGTCCCCTCCATCACCCTCCTCCCCAACCTCGGTGTCCAAGGCGACGCCCACGCCGGCACCGTAGTCCAACACCTCTCCCGGAAGCACATCCAGCCCCCACCCCCTAACCTCCGACAAGTGCACCTAATCCACACCGAAGTCCTATCCCAAGTTTCTCAAGGCCCCCCGCTACAACCAGGCGAACTAGGCGAG
The DNA here is from genome assembly GCA_001430935.1 of Amauroascus verrucosus. Lineage (NCBI taxonomy): Eukaryota > Fungi > Ascomycota > Eurotiomycetes > Onygenales > Onygenaceae > Amauroascus > Amauroascus verrucosus. The sequence continues at coordinate 72,076 of LJPJ01000831.1, forward strand.
AACATCACCACTACGGGAATCGACCTCTTGGCTTTAGGCAGGGGGACAAAGCTCCGTTTCGTGGGTGAGGATAGTGAAACTGACGGGCCGATGGTGACCGTGACGGGGTTGCGGAATCCATGTCCCCAGATCGACAAGTTTCGCGCGGGGTTGAAGGAGCAATTCGTCGTGCGGGATGCAGAACGGAAGATTGTTCAGCGGAAAGCGGGCATAATGGGTGTTGTCGATGTGGGCGGAGAAGTAAGACCCGGCATGAGAATCGTGGTGGAGAAGCCAGCAGTCCACGAGCCGCTGGAATGTGTTTGAGTAAATATCGGTGTGGTAATTGAGGCCTGGCTTATGAAGTTACGAGAAAGCACAAAGTGACTTGTTGAGATGCTCACTACAGTCTATTGCTTCCTTGACGAAAGATATCCTACCTTACATTGGCTGCCGGTTAGGGACAGCAGATTCATAAACCCGAAGATTATAAAACAAATGAAACGATTGAAAAGCTTTACCTTGGAGTAGCTAGATACAGAATGAGCGAGGACTTAGACAGTTAGCCATTTGAATCCACGATCGATTCAGATATCGCGGATTGAATAGCCTTGAGGAAAGACCCAAATGCACTAGTCGACCCTGAGACTTCTTCACCCTCGAAATCATAAATGCATGAAGAACAAATTTCAACGCGAAGACCATAAACGTACCCGTGTATGAAAAGCGGATTAATTGCAGATTGGTCCATTCATGCAAAATAACTCTTCCATAAAACGCCAGCCAGGTCTTCAAGGTGATCCGGTTCGAAAGCCTATGGGATAACTTCATTAGCCGACCGCTCACTATCCCCTGGAAATCAATGCCACTTACTTTCATGTCGATATGCCATGTATCTTGCCTTGTCTTCTTGAACTCACTAATAATTGACTTTACGCTTTGGCCTACTATACCAGGGTCACCGGCCGCTTTAGTGCTCAAAGTGATCAATATAGCAGGCATCCAATCCGGAGGCGGACTTGTGTACGGGAATGCTTGAATAAGTGCACCTAATCCAAGAACGGCAGCGTGCCTCGTGATAACCAAGCGAGTATGCTCGGGAGTTGGGGTACTGGTGCCGGTTGAAGTGGCGGACGAGAATCCTGACGTATAGATGCGTGGCTTTTTGGGTAAAGGGTGTTGAATCAGAGATTTGGTGAATCGATCACGAAGCTTCAGAACCATCTCATTTCGAAGTTTAACAGGAGAACACCGTATCATTCCAGAAAGAGTAGCGGAGGCTCCTGCTCGAACTTCATGCTGTGGGTCTTCAAGCATATTCGCAACGCAATCAAACAATTTTTCACGATCTACTTTTGACAGCAAAAACAAACGGCGGAAGTAAATAATTTGCATGTTAATCATGACACGCAACCGCTGATGCCACGACTGGGATGTACGACCAATTCGGATAAGAGTGTCCACAAATTCCGAATCTTCCCCCGCAGGATGTGGAATATTCGGAAGATGTCTGAAAACGTGGTATGCTAGTGACTGTAGCTCAGGGTCTTCTTTCACATCCATCATATGCAAAAGCTGTTCGGTGAAGAGTTGAGGGAAAAAGGGCAGCAATTGAGTGCATTCGTAGGACGACAGCGTTGCATCAAGCCAGAGGAGAACAGTCTTGCAACCTGAAGTGTACGGCGAAGGAGTTTGTTGCCCAGGAATTCTCTGCTGGCGCCACCCTTCGAGTCGTTCAAAAACCGTGTGCACCATTTTCGAAAACTCTTCGGTAGGTTGATACGCACGGCTACCAATGGACGATACCTCTTTTTGTGACGTGACTAACTTATTCATATCTGGATATGATTCATGATATCTTGTACGGAAGATAGAAGCCAATGTCCGACCAACCGCGTCTCGAACACCCTTGTACGGATGGTCAAGATGCGAAAGGAAGTCCGCCACAATCGGCTTTTCAAGCTGAAAGTGCCAGCCAACGTCTAGAATACATTGATGAAGCAGATTGATTTTGGAGCTTTCTTTAAAAGCTGCGTTAGAGCTCATATCAAGACGAAAGCTGGCGAGCCAATCTAACAGAGGCCAGGCTCTCCGGGGATCTCGACATTGGAAGGTCATGTGGATGAATTGTGTCCAGTATGAAGAGTTTTCCGGCGTTAATCCATCTGAAAATACCTTCTGAATGATAGGAAACGCATATTCCCATACCTTTGTACGTCTCTCCACACTGCTGTCCACTACCGACCCTATCAGTGCTGCAAGTATTTCTGCAGTTGCGCGGTGCTGATGTTTATCGCTGCCATCTTCAAAAACCGCAGCAATTTCCTCTTTTATCTCTTCGAATGTTGCTTTCGTAAGATCATCGCGAGTCATAAGCTGAAAGACATACAGCAGGGTCATTGCGCTGGACATGCGGAATTTATCCGCCGAGACATCTCTCGGCTCTTGCTTCAAATACTTGAAGAACGTAGAAAACCACTGACGATCAAATAGGCTCCCAATATACTTCCGAACATCCCACTCAATGTCATCATATTCAAGGTCACGCTTCACATTCGGTTTGTAAGCAGGCATGGTCTTGTCCCAAATCAGCCAACCAGGATTCTCGTGGTCTACGTAATATTCGGCGTCTGGTTTGGCAAAACCAGCGAGAAACTCTTGAGTCCAGTTCGGATCATCCCGTTTTGTGGTGACCTGGATCTTCGCAGGATAATATTGTTTCCCGAGAATATAATCTTCATAGCTATGGCTGCATGCTGCCCTGACATCAATCATCGTAAATATAGCCACCATTGTTTGCGAGTACATCCCTCTAAGGCCTGGATGCGAATCAATGGCCCCAGATATTATAAGGTTGATCAAATTTTCACTTGCCACATTGTCGAAACGCAAGCCCATGCCAACAACAATAGCGGCTGTGCGGCTAGCCTTTTTCCAATGTGACTCTCTAGCCAGATCCACGAGCTCATCCGCCAGATCAGCTTTTTTATTTTCAATCAAAATACGTTTCTTTTGGATGTTCCCCTTCTTTTTTGCCACCAACTCATCGACGCTTTCTGCAGGAGCAATAGCACCGAGGATGTCCTTATCAAGAATAGCCATCCTATCCATATCACGTCCATACTCAATTATCTGGTATAGAGCACTGTTGCAAATCTTTTGTACGGACGGTTTATCAACTGTGCTGGCCTCAATAAACGTTTTGATTAGCGACGGCGTGTATTTCCAATGACGTCCTAAGGTTTTGGCCAAACTGCTATAAAGCAGTGAGTATAGCGCGCCTTTGATACGAGGAAAGTCGCTTTCTCTCACAGCGTTCTGCAAAGCTTTGATAAGTGGTGGGATTACGAGAAGTCGCGAACCCCAAACCGCTTTAAGAGCCGATTCACCAGCAGCTTGAGCATTTCGCCTAATGTCGGTATACAAGGAGACACTTGACTCGGCCAAGTCAAGCAATAGCGTGTCATCTAGTTTGGATCGCTGCCGAGGGGCCGCATTGTACCGAAGCCGGTGTAAATGGTACACGTTGGCACGGCGAACAAGCAGTGGACGCGGATAATCTTTTCTAACGCCACTCATCTTATAGGGATAAGCGTCGGCGGATAACAGCTTGGTAACCCGGTCAAGCACATGTGCCGATCTCTCGATTCCAACATCCACAAACCACGAGCGGTAAGCGGTGTATAGCGGGGAAAAGCAAGACACATCGTCCTCCTGCTTTTCAACCAAAAATTTATGTACATTATGGAGAACGTGGCCAATTCTCGCCCTAATCTCGTGTAGTGTAATACAAAGAGGATCGTCATCCGTTAGACAATATCCAGTTGGATAGGAAAAAGTGGGCCTAACAGTCGAATCATCTGAGGCATCAAGTGCAGAATCAGGATCCCCCTGTTCCAAGAGCTCATTGGCATCGTTAGCGTCTGCCATCTCGACATCAGTATCTTGAGCCTTGTTCTTTGAGGCAACACGGTTATTGAATAGAACAGAGATGCCCGAGATTATCAGCCGAAGTAATATGATGTTCCTCGTTACTTCATCAGACCAATCTTTGCCACTACCGTCACGTTTAATTCTTGGGTTATCACTCGTCAAGTTTGTAAGTTGCTCCAAGGCCCTTTCGCTCTGGGATGTAAATAGCTCCACGGCGAATTCTACTTCCTCCCTCTGTGGAACATGCCATTTGATAGTGAGGTTTTTAGGATCCTGTATCTGACCCCACTGCTCGACTTGAATTCCCCGGGCAATAATTGGTGGTTCGTACAGGGCATGATCAACAGTACATGTCACGGTAAGGTTCAGGAGCAGGTGGTGGATGAAATTCGAAATGTGAATGGTCGGGATACCTTTACATTTCTTTTGCATGTACAGGGTGATGTCGATGAGTTCTTTTCTGTACTTTAAGACCTCACTACCCACGTGTACGACGCACATGCTAAGCATGCTCACATTCCAGACGAGGCCACGGTCGCGGGGAAGTACATCAGAGCCCGTTGTTCTTGTTGATGCAGCTCCATTCTCGTCGATTTCAGTACGGATAGACCGAATCAGCAATGGAATAAAGCGCTTTAGTGCCTTTTCAGGGTTCACTTTACAAAGCGCATTGCAAATAAATGCAACCGCATCGCGAGCTTGGTGGATCACATGGTCGGCCACAAAGTCGACCATTTTATGAAGAGCGACATCATATAACTCTGGAGATAAAGAAGCAAGGAGTGGCATGAATGTGGCGGGTAGAGTGTTAAGAACATTCTCCTCGGGGGAGCCGCTGCGGACCCTCGCAGCATCTGGAAGGTTTTCTAGGAGGGTAAAGACCCTACCGAGGAAAGATATCAAGAATTCACCAAACCCGGTGGTCGATGAACGCAATATTCTCTCTTCATCTTCATCACTGAGGCCGGTGTTATAGTCCATCTCAACAGAAGCGCCTTCCTCTTCCATTCTTTCAAGTTCTCCAGTGATCCACTGCATCGCTAACATGTTCCCGTTGACATCCTCGCGCCCTTGAGTGAGATCTTCAAAGGGGATATTATAGCAAACAGACTGGATGAAGGCTAGAGAATGGAGAGATTTCTCAAGATCGTTTGCGTCAATGCCAGGCAATGCCAGACCAAGTAACGTTGTAATATGGCAACGGAACCCTTTGGTTCGAATCATAATCTTTGATAGGGCTTGAAGCGACCGAAGAGAAGATGTAGTTCGGTGAACTTCAACCAAGCCTTGCATGGAAGGGTATATCCGCTGCAACGCGCCAGGTAGTATTAAACTTGGCTCCAAATATGCCAAGCTTTGGAGAGTGGCTAGGGAGAAATTCATTGCGGTTCCGCTCTTCGAGTATATTCCCATGAATGTGACCTCACGAAGACACAAGACGAAACGGTGCTTGATGGCATCATTCAACCTCCGCTCAACGGGAACATCCATTTCACCGTTCCTCTCCCGGTTCCAGCGCATCACAAAGAAATCTGCAAGGTAATTGATTAATTGCGAAAGAGACTTCGACCATGCACCCGCGTTTGATGGATGGAAGAACGTTTCAACTGCCTGTATCAAGCCCTCAAGTAGGCTAAGAATGGATTCACTCGTATCAACACAGGCCGGTGAGAGGGACATGACAATTAACCTTGCGATGTGATGGGCAACTGGGTGACCTCTCGAATCTCTATCAAGCATGATACCAAGTCCCGCAGACAAATCAACTACAGCACTGTATGAGGAAGTTGCTTGGCCCACAGGGATCTCAAGTAGTCTCAGAATTGATGTGAATATCAAAGCGGTTTGCTCAGAGGTGAAAATACCAAATTCTGAGAATGAAGCATAACTGGCAGGTAACCAATCCCGAGCTAATCGGGACAACAGGTCTAGAAAATTGACATCAAAAGTCCTGGATCGGTTTACTGTAGACCAAAGGTGAAAGTAAGTTGGCAAATAATGTTGAGGGTACAAATCTGTTCTGTCTTTTGGGCCTGGTGATGTGGGTAGAAACAGATTCATCAAGCCAATCACAACAAAAGCTCCCTCTGTGAATGACGTGGTAAAGTGAGGAAGAAATTCTTCTAACATTGTCGGGATCTCAAGAGGGTTAAAATAAAGTTGTGCGAAGGAACATAGTTTCGTCAACGTTTTGATATTACGCTTCGAACTTGTCGAATGCACGAGCTCTGATTCAGAAGGAAGAACGAACACTTTTATTTCCCGATACAGAGGTCTCCAGTCTAAAATTACATCCTTGACTGGACGCAGGTAGTGCTTTCTCCTGCTGTGTGTTAGCATACGTGATTTTTCGGAGCAATGGGATGGCGATATACTTTGTGAGGACCATGAACATGCTAGAAAATCTTTCCGAAACAGCCGCATCCATTCCAGGTGCAAGTGCAAGCTCATAGTAAAGCTTAACGAACTTTGTTCTCTGCTCCCGAGTCGGGTCAAATTTCAGGGAAAGCCAGGCTCGAAGTTCCCGAGTCCAATGGACAGCCCCGGGGTTGAAATCTCCCGACTGTACCGCGATATAGAGGTACTTGAGAATCTCATCGAGGTTCTGTTGGCGTTGGGTTTCATCTTCGGTATCGTAGGGGAGGTATTGAAAATATGGGTACGTTCTTGGCCGGCTTCGAGCCTTTCTTGTTGGATCCTCAAGGTTGTTCATGCTGGAATCGGGAGGCTCGCCGCCGGGAGAAGTAGCTCGAGAGAGTTCGTGGGTGTGAGGCGCCGTAGCGGTCGTTAGGAAAACTGGAAATCGCTGTCCTGAATGATCCATCTTGGAGTTTTGGTACAAGGCGGAACAGGCCAGTGGAGGGGACGTTTAAACAATGGGATTGCTACATCAATGATGCCTGGAGGTTAGCATTGCGACGATCCCAATATTCGCAGCAAGGCAGGATGGGAGAAGGGGCATTGGAAAGAACCAGGTTTTGAGTGGAAGCACTTACCCGGGGTACACAACCACCTTTGCAATTGCTCGCAAAGATGTGATGAGGTTGGTAGTATTCGAGGACGTCTCTGTCCTGGTACACATTTAATGTTGGAGTGCGTAAGAAATGATACAGTTAAACAAGGGAACCGAAAAACTACCGCGAATTAACAATATTGTACTATCTTGTCTGAGTGATAGTCGTCACAGCTCACTGACCACACTAATCAACCGTCTTGCTTTGTTGCAAGATAACGGCATGGGGCGATCTGGCATCCAAGCCAGCAATGGAGCTCTCTCTTGATGTTGATATCCGCCGTCTTGGCGTGTGGCGGTCCAAACCTGGAACTCGGAGCGGCCCACAGGAGCCGGAATATCTATAATGCCGTGCACCTTCTCCGCCTTTCTCTCACGTCACCACCTGCTGCCTGTCTTCGATGGAGTGTGTTAGTTTGGCATTCTTGCTTGGATCAGGCTGGATGCGGCTGAAGCGAGTGTTCGCCTGGTATTTCCAAGTCGTTTCTCTGAACCAGCCTGGTTTCGTCGCGAAGAAAAGCCACGTAGGCCACCAGTCACTTGTGGATCACTCCAAAACTATCCATCCTCTTCGTCCCACCCGCTTCGCAGCGCTTGCCATGCAATGAAAATGTCCATATGATTATTAGGAAAGGACAAAGTCTTGGCCGAGAGCATATTTCTCCTTGAATTACTTATTACAAGTCTAGAGGCTCTGCCACTAACGAAAAAATATTTACGCTGGCGGAAGGAAAGAGGCGAATAAGGAGGCCTGGACAATTCCATAGAGCACTATTCCGCTCAACACATGCTCCGGCTTCATTAACCAAGACCCTTCCGATACAACCTTTCCTTCACTGAGTAAAGAGCTGGCCAGCCACCAATACCACAGAGGATAACCGGATGCGAGACGATTGATTATTTGAACATGGTAACTCGTTAATGCTAGAAGAGCAAGGGCAGCCTGAGGAAGTGCAAGTCGAGAAAGGCAAGCCTGCGTAAACCCACTTTGCCTATTTCTCTTTTGCCTCTCCTTGATAACCGCTACCATCAGGTCACTTCGTGAGCCCCCCAAAGTCCAGTTGGACGAGTAGAGTAGAATGAAAAGCATCGGCCCTGCGATTATGAACAACGGGATGTTCGATACAGTCCAATACTTCAGGAACCCAGTATTCCTGCGTTAAATATAAGAGTAAGCACATCTGCAATTCAACGTGGAAATCGGGTCAGGCGTACCAGTAATGGCTTTGAACCCAAGCGTATATGCTGGGAATCGTTTTGCTACACCAGCTCCGTGGTGATATGGACTGACGACAATAAAGCGAATAAGCAACAAATTGAGGGCCAAACACTCCGATAAGAATCTCAGTGCCTCCAAGAAAGATGAATAGAAGCCGGCGTATTGCAGATAAGTCAATGCTACGTTTGCGTATAATGTTCGCTGACGAGTCAACTACATCGTACGCAAACAATATCCCGCTTAGGACACCATTGCTTCGAACAGTCGTAGCAACTGCGAAAACGCACCCAGCCACAACGTACTTGACGTCTCTCGCCAGCGAAGTACCGTTTCGATCGTCTCTCTGAGCGAGTACATAGATGTAAAAGCCCAAGAAATTGAGTAACGAGAAGAGAGCTTCCGTATACGGTGCGGATAAAAAAGCACCTGCCGGGCACACAATATGCAGGGCCGCCGATAGGAAGGGCAAGCTTCTTCCGTATCGCTGGTTCTCACCAAAAACTTTCTTGGTCAAGTCATACAACAGCAACATAGATAAATAGTGGCATATGTGCGAGATTCCACTTCCAATTAGGGACAGATGTAAAATTTCACGTGGCGTTCCTAGAGGCTTCATGTTAGCGATGGGTGGTTATTGGGGCCACGACGACAGAGGCAAAGTGGAAAAAAAAAAATCTAACCAGCCGACAGAACGGACAACAATTTGGGATAGCCATAACAGAACGCCCACTCCTGCTCATGGAGACAGCCTCGTTGAGCAATTTTTAGGAAATATATTGAATCCCATCTCACCAATCTCAAGAAACTTGATGATAGGCGGGCGGAGGGAACAGGAGCTAAAAGTGTTGTTGATGTGTCATATCCGGGCCCTGGACTTGCAAGTATGACCAAAAGTAAGAGAATCTTCCATAAGCAAAACCATATTGTCAGTGTTTGCACTGGGTGTGCGTGCATGACGGGGTATGGCATGGGGGTAGAAGAACGGGGAGCTGGAGCACCAAAAAAGGCGGACACCAAGTTTGGATCAGGTGTTAAGGCGCTTGAAAACAATTTTTGGCGTGGGCCAAGACCGATTGTTCCAACCAAACTATGACAAATTGGGTATCGTTTGCGTAGAACCGGACACAATTACACAGAGTTAGCTTCAAGAGCAAAAGCTACCATCAATCGGCGATGTGTATCTCTCCCAGCGAACTGCATCCCATATCGGGCAATTCTTCGTGTTCAGAATCAGCTTCTCCTTCTCATCGGCGATTGCATGGACATGACACATTTTCAAGTCCTGGTTGGTTTGCGTCAGCCCCTCAAGCGTTGGATGGCTTTGCCCAGTCCACGCGTTAATGGCATCTCTTTTATGTATGTATCATAGTTATATGTTTAGCAAGTTTACAAGGACCTTCATTGAATACGTACATCCTTAACTAAGGTATATGAGCTAAGAGCTTACCGTCCTTGCATGTACATACGCACATACATACCTACTAACAATTGAAAGAAAGTGGTAACATATAAAAATAGCGCAACAATGTCTCAAATGGTGGGGGTGCGGGTAAAAAAATTTCTCCCTAGTGACCCGCCGATACCCAAGAGGTAGTGAATTAATTTCGCAATTATTTTGTAGATTTCTGTCGTTCAAATTGCAAAAGTTGTCCGAACCTAGGTCGACAGCCTTTTTCGTCGAAATATGATAGCGTCGGGATCGGGGATTGCGGGAAGACAATGCCCGCCGGCGGTCGGCCTAAAAACCCGTTCCAAGTCTCGGAATCTGGAAGAGCAGTAAGTCCGGTTCGGGAGGCAAAACTTTCTTTGGAGGGTGTCGGCATCTTCTTGCCTCCGAACGTCACGAGGGCAAATCCCGTCGTGTTTCGAGATTCATCGGTGATGTTGAAAATCAAGCTGCTCCCGCTGGGACTTGTGTGTATTGGGTAAACCTGCTATCTCGAAATCGAGCCGCTGTCATGGATAAATACTTCGTGTTGGTAGAAGTGTTGTACATACATACATATATCACACAAATATGTCTACCAGAAGTCAGCCTTATCACCCAGGCTGAGCCAGCTCAAATACGGATGCCTAGTGGGAATTGTTCTTGTTGGTTGACGCCACTAGTGGAATGCCCACCCGAATACGATGGGGCCAGGCGGACAGTGAAATTCTGCTTAATTTGACTTCGTTAGGAGGGCATTGGATGGTGGGAGGCCAGGCATTCCCTGCAAGCGCCAACATCGGAACGGAGCCTCACTTGGATTATCAGCAACATATTTGTGCAAAAAAGCCATGGAATGTCCACGGCCTCGCACGATGAAACTCGCATGGAACATAATGTTAGTAAAGCTGGTCACCAACAACAATGTATTGTTATGATCTGATGTCCGTCTGGTTGTGTTGTGGAACCCATAGTTAAGCATGTGGATATGAGGGTTGGCACTTCCTTTCATTTCTCTTTTGCTTCTCCCTTGCCTCCTTCCCTCATCCGTCATGTTCCGGGGTTCAAAGGACACTTGGTTTCCATAATTCAAGCAACCTTAACTCCCACCTCGCCCATTGCTGTTAGTCGCCGTTTTCTTTTCCTACTTCTTGTCACAATGGAATGATTATCAAGAATCCTATTTTTAAAACAACATAAATCACTCTTTTTCTTTTCTCTCCCCCGGGTTTACATTGTCCCTCGTTCTTGTTTCACAAGTTTCGGTGTAACCGGCGGGTGTCTGCCCTTGGTCCCTACATACATTCCATATACAATCACACGCTGACTGGGTATCCAAACCCCCACGAGCTGTCCGGCGTGTATCACGGAAAAGAAAGTCGCCTGTTTCCTTCGCGTGAAGCCTTTTCTGACTGTGGTCTGCTTATCTTCTCCCCTCTCGCGCTCAAATAGACACCAGTCGTAGGAAGACGCTGAACGCACGTCACTTCATATTGCTTGGAGTTATAGCGATTCGTCATCGCTTGCTTAGAACATTCTTCAAGCAGAATATTAGACGCAGGCATAGCCGCCTTGGCACGCATGTACTCGCAAGGCGCTTGGGGTCACAGCCTTAACTCCATGGGTTCGGCCGAACTGGACATACTATATTGCTGAATTATTCAAAGGGTAGCGAATTAACCCTGTCGGACCTGGACGGAACGCTCCTGGTATGAACAAAAGCCCGTGGCACTCAGCAAAGAGCCCATATCAGTTTGAGAGATTCCCCAAAACTTCGCCGTTGATTGGCGTTTCTAATCATAACGGTTCTTGCCTTTATAAAGTTCGTCATGCTGGTCAACTTAGGCCTGACCGCTGACGCCGCTGCCATCCACCGACACGAGTTCTCTGCGCATCAAAATTCGAGGTGCAATACTCCAACCCTTTCGCAAGTTTCGAATTCTATCTTGTCTCTTGGATTCATGTCGTCCGGTGCGCGCAACTTGGTTCCGAACAGCGGAGTTTCGAAGTCAACGCTTACGGGTCCAGCAAGTCCTGCGTCGCCTCTATCAAGTCCGTTGTCTAGTCCAAGAGACTCGATTGAGACGACACGTGATCAGGAAGACGTGCAGTTTGGTAGTCGTAGTGAAGCGGACCACGGTACTCGCCTACACCCTGGACGCCGTCACACTCGCCGCTCTAAAACATCATTTCGCTTCGCCCATCCCCCGCCCTCTGCCCATAAGCGACTGAGAATCCGGCCTCGTCTATTGCTTCAGTTACAGCATGTTTCGCAGAGTTCCCGCCCTCTCTCCGCATTGGACGTAATTCCGTCTTCGCTCTTTGGGGGCCGTTCAACGAGGAAGGTATCCAACCCGTGTCGTGGAAGGGATCGCATTGGGCCAAACGACCTTTTAATTGTCCCCAGCGACTCATACGGCCCGTTAGAAAACGATGAGAGGAGCCCCTTCGATATTCAACGGGATCTAATTGCCATTATAGGCCAGCCTCGTAAAGACGAATCCAAAGCGAAAGGATTGGTGGATATTTGCATCGAGCAAGGAGGTCTGTGGGAAGCAACATCAGCTACTAGCAATGTGTATGAATTCATACACACAGACGAAAATGGCTTGCGAAAGTGCGTTCGGTGGGTATTGCGTAAAGAAAATCGCAATTCCGCCAGTTCGGCCACTGGTTTTGAGCAAGACGGTAAACGATTTACCTTTAGTGTTATTGATCCAACTACGCGTCGGCACCCGGTTATAGCGTGGCTGACGAGGAACGGTATCGACGTGCTTGATCAATATTCGCCCACATCTGGGTCCATCCGTAGCCGTTCGAATAGTATCTCCTCACCGAATTCTAACGCTAAGCTTTCAGGCCCAGCTTCAGATTGCAGCATGATCAAAACAGACAGCCGGCTTCGCACATTGATTATCGTCACTGGGATATGGGTTGCCTTGCGAGAAGGGTGGTCGAGATATCCTACCTCGCCGGAGGCGAGATACACTATACCCCGCACTCGTAGCACGAACATCCCATCGACTCACCTTCAAGATCTTGGGATGTCAGATTTTGATGGAAACAGTAGCGAAATAGGGTCACCTGCACAGAATAGACATCGACACAGTTTTCAACCAGTTGTGGCACGGACAAGGCGAAATAGCTTACAAGTGAACTATCGGCCCCCTTCTTCTACCAGTGGTTCCTATGTCCCGACGGCAAATCAAGGTCTAGACAGTGTTGATTCAGAAAAAGCCATTCCACAAAAGTTTCCAAGGCCGCGTCGACGCAAGCGACATCGTGTCCTTTGTACCGGACGTGAAAGTCCCTCTCCTCCTGACAACCCTAATCATCCCGATATACCAATAATAATAGACTCTCCGACGCAGCCACGAAACGTGCATCATCCCATACGAAGCGCGGTACGACCTATACAAACCGAACCTGACGACAATGATGCTGGACATCCATCGACTATTGGCGCTCCGAGCTCCTCGCCACGGAAACCCGAGATGGCGAGGAGGAGGAAATGGTGTGGCCTAGCCTTCTGGGTTGATTCTGTGGGCACAAAGACGAGAAGGAGAGCTCGTTAGGAATGATGCCCAATTCGTTGCAGCATCTACTCTCCTATTACACACCTGGACTCCTAGTTTCCGGTAATGCTTAGTATGCATTATCAATTTAAGTCTAGCTACCCCGTCAACCCTAGTGTATATACACCGTAACCAATAAATTTAGTGTGAAGCTCTGGAAGTAACTCCGGAATTCAGAATAAGCAATTCTCACCTCATGACAATCTCATGGACAGTTTTGCTCCAATGTGATTGGATGGGAAGCTTGAAGTAATAGGCTTCTCGCAAAAGTCTATGTAATAAGTGCACAATAACATGAGTTGTGTGAGTAGGGCGGTCGCCGCCAAGTTGCAAGCTTGCGAAGAGTGGACAATTCCCGGATATGTGCTCCTGCGTACGAGGGCCGGCTGCAACCGGAGTTTCCTAAGCGATGTCAGTCGATGATGGTTAGCGAGGAAGAAAGTACTTTCCAACAAATGATATTGGGGTGTAAACAGCAATTACAAAGCTATGTTTTTCCCAAATCTCCATCTCTCCAATCGGACGGTTGTCCATCCAGCAAACCCTCCTTGCACGGCCGCCGAAAGAGCACGGACAACACGGAGACAAGGTGATCGACACAGCTACCTTCTATACTGGGACTAGTGGCTATTTAGAGGCGCCGAGTCTGGTGATAGAGAAACCTTAAAAAACTTTAAATGCAAACAAGTGTTTTGAGAAAATTTGGGTTGTTGGATAAGACGGAGATAGAACGCTTAAGAAAAAGTCTAGGGATTCACTTGGCTGAAACGCGGGTGAGGGACGACTATATTGCTGCCACAACTTACTGTCGTCCTTAAGGAGTCGACCCTTAATGCCTACAAGAAGCAAGGGATGAGCAGAATTGCGACATTCAACAAAAAGGAAAAATGACATCGCCAAGGCTGGTTTTCGTGTGGGGAAGCGAGCTAGGAGTGGAGCTACTATTATATAAGCCGGTAAGCGGATTGGGACCCGTTCAGGGCCTTTACCTTGTTGGGACCGCGAGTGCGCTTTTTCACGGCCGAAGTTGAAAATCATCCCTCAACGCTACGTGACCTTGCTTTTTTCGCGGAGAAGAATATCCTTGGAACTCTCTCAACCATCGACCTACCACCAATCTACAGTGCCCCACGTTTGTGCACAACTTTTTCCTACCTTGCATTTCCTCTCAACCCCATTCGGACACATTCTCCTCGCCTTACTTCTGCGAGTTTCGCCGTCACCTTCCTTCCAAGCACAAAGAACTGCTTTCCGGTAAATGACGTTCCTGTGAGTTGTTGTGGCTTTCTCATTTTCGAGCACCTGGCGTATTAGCGCTCAATCCCTTTGTTGCGTTTCTGTTCCTTGTATAAGACACCTACATTTCCTCCCCGCTTGCACCTTGTCTTCTCGTCTTTCTTTCGACCAAGCCTCCAAGAGGTCGAAGAGGTTGGGGTTACACCTCAGTATCCCTGCCTTGCCCCAGATTCTAAGCTGCCTTAGTGTTTGGTGACCCGGTCTTAATCACTCTCTTCGACCGGTTGATCATCCCATCTTCCAAGAGTCCAAGAATCAAAAACAACCCAACGTGGCATCTGCGACACTCATTTCTGCTCATGCAAATCGCTTGCCTTCCTGAAACCTAAGCCACCAGCCGAGAGAGCAAAAATTGCCTTTACTGTTTCTAACAGCTCGCAACATACATAGACTTCGTCGGAACGTTACAACCACGAAAACAATATATAGAGTGTCTCGACCCCGTCAGCAGCTTGTCCCAATGTCAACATCAGCGCCGCTGCATAGCGACGAAAAAGATTACTTTAAAAACATACAAAGAATGGCTACCCCGAAAGTTCAGCTAAGTTCTCCTGGTACGTGTTGCCTCCCATCCCTATGATATTTTTCTTCGTCTGAGGACTAACTGTTACAGACGCTTACCAGAAAGCCCTCGTTAAAAACGGCGAATGGGCCTCTAAAACCATTGAAGAGCACCCCCTCCTCTTTCCTAAACTTGCCTCCGGCCAACACCCTGAAATCCTCTGGATCGGATGCGCCGATTCCCGTTGCCCCGAAACCACAGTCCTTGGCCTGCAGCCCGGTGACGTTTTCGTCCACCGTAACATCGCGAACGTAATCCAATACAATGATATCAGCTGCGCTAGTGTAGTCGAATTCGCCGTCGTCTATCTCAAAGTTAAACACATCATTCTCTGCGGTCACACTTCCTGCGGTGGCGTCGCTGCAGCCCTCTCGAACAAAAAGCTTGGCCTATTGGATACTTGGCTAATGCCTTTGCGCAGATTGCGCGAGCAGAACTTGGACATTTTCAAGAACTTAGATGCCAAGGATGCTGCTGTGAAGTTAGCCGAGATCAATGTGCACAATGGGTTACGGGTATTGAAAGAAAACAGTGCTGTGCTTGATGCTATCCAGGAACGTGGATTGAAACTCCATGGACTCATATATGATGTCGGAAGTGGAAAGTTGCGAGAGCTAGACACTGAAGAACCCCTGGAGGTGATTAGCAGACGGTTGACAGCATTTCGAACCGTTGCTGCTTAGACAAAAGGGATGGCTTGGGATGAACTCGTTCAATTTTTTTTATTTTTTTTTTCTTTTTGCTTTTGGCAGCCAGAAGACCGATACAGCAGTTCGGCTTCGAAGGGCTTTTTAGCACTTAGATAGCGCTCTCTTTTCCCTGCTTGGATTTCATTTTTTAAAAAATGTTTAAGCAACTCAACTAAGACGTGCGCTTAACTTTCTTGTTTTTATAGATATTTTGGCATGACCTTCGATAAGAATCTAGGTATTTGAGCGATTCGGGTGAGGTACTCAGCGACTCCTGCCGTCAAGAATAACACTGTTCTCGTTACAGTATGGATGGTGTGCACATCTTGATGCTGCCTCAAGTGTCACACTAGTTAACGCAGGGCGGAGCTGAAACTCGACAACAGCACCCAACTTGAAAAGTGACAGACAGGTCAGCGTTCCCTCTTAACGAGGGAGCGTTCGCCGTCCTGTCTCAGATGGGGTATAGTGTGTTTAGCATTTTATTATAGCCAGTTGTTCAAGTTGACCAAGCTCATAACGCAACTCAACCATGCCTGACAGCATCCATCTTATAAACCGGCGAAGTCGCCAGAGGTACAGCCGTATTCATAGCGGCTCGCCAAAAGCTATGGCGACAAACTCCTCTGGCCAACCTGGCAGAGTCCTCCGGGTTGGAATCATAGGGTAGGTACATCATTCATATACCATGCACGCAATTGCTCAGGAACGAAAGTTGTGATGGTTGGAATGCTTACTTACCACGCCCGTTCACTTTTCTCCTCACCTCTAGATGCGGGGAAGTCGCCCAAGTTGTTCACATCCCCAATCTGATCTTTCTCTCCGAATATTTTCTCATAACATACGTCTGCGACATCTCCTTCGCCGCCATCACCCATTGCAGGACCAAATTCGCCAGCCACGAGTTCCGAATCACCACGAACGCGGAGGAAGTCTGCGCGTCGAAGAATGTCGATGTGGTGTTTATATGCAGCAGCGACGAGTACCATGTTCCGCACATCGTGTGCGGATTGAGACATGGCAAATTCGTGTTTGTCGAGAAGCCCATGGCCTTGTGTCTGCGTGATGTGGATCTGATCCTTGAGGCTGAGGATATGTCGCCTGGTGGCAGGGTGATGGTGGGATACATGCGTCGATTTGCGAGTGCCTTTGTCGATGCGGTGAAGGAGATTGGGTCGCTGGGTGATATTTATTATGGCCGAATAAGAGATATCGTGGGGCAGAACTCGACATTTGTAGCGCAGTCGGGGACGTTTCCAAAGAGATTTGGCGATTTGGACCCAAGGAATATCAGAGCGATGAAGAGTATCATGGAAGACATATTCGAGCAAGCATTGAAGAATGAGCTCGAATTGCCCGTGACGCCTCAGCTAATGGCTATGTGGAGACACTTGGGTAGTTTAGGATCTCACGATCTTAGCACTATGAGAGAAGCTTTTGGGGGAATGCCATTGTCGGTTCTAGGTTCCTCGTTATGCTCAGCGGCTGGCCCGCCTTTCTGGAAGTAAGTCCCATTCAAACATCTGACATATATATCTGATGTCCCTAATCAAATCTTAACCAACTAACCTACCTCTTGACAGTGCAATATTCCAATATCCGAATTTCACCGTGTCCTACGAATCCGGCATGGACCACGTCCCCCGTTTCGATGCCAGTATAGAAATTTTCAGCAAATACAAAACCATAAAGGTTTGTTACGACACACCTTATATCAGGGGCCTCCCCGTGACGATGCAGATTAGGGAAGCGCTACCTGACGGATCATACCGCGAATCCATGGTTCGCAAAACCTATGAGGATCCATATACATTGGAAATGAAAGAATTGTATGAATGCGTGGTTTATGACAAGGAAATCAAAACTAGCGCACTAGATGCGAAAAGGGAGATTGAGATGTTTGGAATGATCCTTAAAGCTGCAGTTCAAGCGCAAGATCGCATGGAAACATAAGCTCGGTATACTGGGAATTTGTTGCTGATTCCTATTATGACTCTACCATGACTCTACCATTAGCGCCCTAAAAGTTTCAAAAGTACTCTTGGATGAGACAATTCACGCTTTGCGAACTGTTGACACCTGTCTCCATGTAACCAACGTTGGTGTGCATCGAAAACTGCATATCTTCGTCGCACAGGATGGGTATTGGGGAAGAATGAAAGGAGTTTGATGAAGCACTTGATATAACGCTGTGTGACAACAAATAAGAGAATTACTTCTGGTTAAGGCTTATGCTATCATCAACATTGTTGAGAGACAATCATATAGATAATCCTAGTGTTTGAAAAACGCAGTAGATTTCAGCGCGTGTAGGCTAACCACGAGGAATGAAATTCACCACGAGATACGACATCCTGAGCTTCTGTGACCGCCGATTTCCACAAAAACTGTATAGAAGCCGATCGGCGGTCTAGCAGATAACCATATCCTTTGTTAAATAGATCCCAATTTAGTGAACAAAAAAAGCAATGGCTTGCATATCGGAGCTTACCGTTGGAGATTAAGAAGGGCCTTCGATGAGCCGTTGCCTACCAGGGCAAACTGTAATATCGATATTATAAGTCGGATGATTGTTGCCCAGAGCCACCAACCAGAAGCTGCCCATAAAAGCGTAGCTATTGTGCCCTGCCTCTTGCATAAACCTTAGTTTAAATCAGGGTACGTCCATTTTTTAATCCCATATCGGCCGTTTTGTCGACGTCATATTTCTAGCAAGCTGCAGAATTGACAACGGGCTATGTGAGAGTTTGTATGTTGCATGGATGTACTATCGATTTGCAGCGACCCCTTCCGACTATAGTATGCACATCAGCCATCATGGTAAGGATCTGAAGAGAACCTCAGAAATGACATCAGGCGCAGCCTGGGATGTTTAGATGAACAGGAACAACCCGCAGAGTATCCGTACAACAAAATATCTTTCAAGTCTTCTTTCGATTCTTTTAATGTCAATTGTGACAGCTAGTGTACAATCCGTATTTATACGAGGCATGGTCAACAGGAGATGGTTTTTGGGAGGCACATTTCAGTATAGGTCGTTTTATGACTGTTGATTTTCGTTGGATCGCTCCGATGTACTAGTACTGGAGTCTTGTCGTAAGGCACCGCGCGGACTCGACCATACTGATTCGCTGAAAAATCTTCTAACGTGTTCGCGCAACTAATAAACAGAAGTGATTTAGCCTACCAAAGTCCCATCTCAAAACAAAGGATTTTCAATGAATGAATGGCACACGAAGGGCTTCACACATACCGAATGGAAAGGATTTTTTCCACCTTCTTTCAATTCCATAAAAAACACGGAGTATACCAGAACAACTAGAATTCTCGATGAGTAAGCTGTTTCTCTCCCAACGGGCGGGGGGTTTGGGAGGTGGAATGGAAGTTAAGACATACACCCGATCAAACTCCACTGTACTAGTTTTGTCCATTTCTTCCATGTCGGCCGTGCCCATTTTAGTTTTGCGCGTCGTCTGTATTTGCGCTCGAGTCGGAATTGTTGTTTTGGAGAGAGTTTTGACATGTCTGGTGGCCAGAGGCGTTTGGCTTTGTAGGGGTTGGTGTAAGCATCGTTGGGGTTCTCGGAGGATGCAAATGAGGTTCTAAAGTGCTTTTTAAGAGGGTTGCATGGTTGTGAGTTTTGAATGGGATAACGGGGCCGGGAGCGTGTTTTGAGAGTGAGGATGGCGGAGGATTGATAGCGGCGGAGACTAGATGGGAGTCTTGACGTGGTCTAAATGGTATCGGATATTAGCGATTGGTCTAATCTCAGAACACAAAGGGTCCCAAAAACCGCGTAACGTGCAAGGGATTGACTTTGCATACCGAATGGAGGTCAGCTTGTTGAAACCATATTGGTGGTCGAAATAAAGAGCGAAACGCGATCCTGCAAGTACTTGTCGCAACCGACATATTTGCTCGGATTGAAAAGTGGTTAGAAGGAGGGTTGAGTGGCGAGCAATGATGTTGATATACCTCCGCTGCGGGTAGGAATGCCGCCAGCGGACAATTTTGGGTGGAAATAGCAGTTGAGGCTTGATTGGTCGGGAGGCCAAGACTGCGATTAGTCACTGGTCCGTGCGCTGCTTCCGCTCCTCCCTTCGCGAAACTTCCTGAATAGAAAGCTGCCGAGGACCACAAGAAAGTCTGGGATGCAGATTAGAATAATGTATTGGAAATGGCTGAAACATATGGTTTATTCTACGAACACTTATTACTTTGTTCCTCGAGTCTGTTAAGCTACAAAGCTCCAGCTTTGGTACGGGAGGCCATCAAGTAATATATCACCATGCATTGGTTACCAATTCGGTGATGCCACAATGAGAAGTGCCTAGATGTATAGATCACATGGGATGAGGCTGACGCGAAATCTCGGGGGTTGTCAACGCGTTTTACGGAAGACTCCCGTAGGGAGTCCCAAACTCTGTATTGGATGGTGAACTTGATATAAAAATGAAAATTTGCCAACCAGCTGAGCTTGAAACGCTGCTGCACCGGGATATCGACTTGGAGGTTATTGCCTATAGTACGACATGTAAAAGAAATAGAACTGGACATCCCAAACTGAAACCATCAAAGGTAGCCGGCAGCGTCGGCTGAGGACACGCAGCGATGGAGACTTTCACATGCGCTCGAGAGGCATCCCGTTTGAGTTTACACGTGGCTCACTAGGCTCGGATTAACAATTGTCCACCAGCCTCGGCAGGATTTTGGTGGCTGACCAAGCACCAATCTACCGCCTGCAGAACCATATATTAAGAGGAACTGTGAACCCGAAGACGATCTCCCACTCCCATTCAAAATCTCCATCGTTAATACTCCTATTGCTGTTTCTTCTCTGCCACTGGGCATATCGATATTCCTCCTTTGGAAACGCCTGTTAGAGTAGACACTTACATTTCTATCACCATGTCTCAAGGCAAGTTCTTCCCTACGTCATGCTCGCTTCTAAAACCAGGCGGGCTAACATGTGATATGGGTTACAGCCGCACAACGCCTTTCCCAGGTCGCTTCACATATGGCCTCCACCAAGGGTGGTGTTTCCTCCTTGACGGCTAAAAACCCCGATGATATTGTCGTAACTTGTGCCCTCCGAACAGCGATCACCAAGGGTGGCCGTGGTGGTTTCAAGGACACCGCCGCTGCCGACCTTTTGGCCGGTGTTTTTAAGGCTGTGATTGATAAATCAAAGATTGATCCCTCGCTCGTGGAAGATATTGCTGTTGGATCTGTATTGCCTCCTGGAGGTGGTGCTACTGAGTTCCGTGCTGCTGCTTTGGTTGCTGGATTCCCCGAAGGAACCGCTGTTAAGGCCTTGAACAGACAGTGCTCTAGTGGATTACAAGCTATCGTTGATATCGCAAATGCATTGAAGGCTGGTGTTATCGATGTCGGTATTGGTGCTGGTGTTGAGAGCATGTCGTCCCAATATGGGTGAGTATCTTTCTTCGCGATCGTACTTGTTACCGGCATATTGCTAACTAGACCATAGGCCCGGAGCCGTCTCTGAATTCTCCGAACTTTTAGAAAGCCACACAGAATCTGCAAACTGCAAGGTCCCCATGGGCATATTATCAGAGCAAATGGCCAAGGACCTCAAGATCAGCCGTGCTGAGCAGGACGTTTTCGCCGCGTCATCCTACCAAAAAGCCGAAAAGGCCCAGAAGGAAGGTCTCTTCAATGAAGAAATTGTCCCTCTCTCAGTCAAATTGACCGATCCCAAAACCGGTGAGGAGAAGACCGTCATCGTCAACCGCGACGATGGCGTCAGACCTGGCATGACTCCTGAGTCTCTCGCCAAGATCAGGCCCGCCTTTGCAAAGGACGGTACCATCCACGCCGGAAACTCTTCACAAATCTCCGATGGCGCTTCTGCAGTGCTGCTCATGAAGCGCTCCACCGCCGAGCGGCTCGGCCAGAAGATTATTGGCAAGTACGTCACTGCCAGCGTCGTCGGAGTGAAGCCACTTCTCATGGGCATGGGGCCATGGAAAGCTATACCCGTTGCATTGGAGAAGGCAGGCATCAACAAGAATGATGTTGACATTTACGAGATCAATGAGGCCTTTGCTTCCCAGTGCGTGTGGTGTGCAAAGGAACTTGGCCTGCCCATGGAGAAGGTTAATCCCAAGGGTGGTGCTATTGCCTTTGGCCACCCACTCGGGTGCACTGGATCCAGGCAGGTCAGCACATTGTTGACGGAGTTGAAAAGGACAGGGAAGAAGATCGGAGTAACCAGCATGTGCGTTGGAACTGGTATGGGCATGGCTGCCGTTTGGGTTGCCGAGTAAAGATCTCGTGATGCGATGATGGTTTGACTTTCTTTTTAAGATTTCTATTTGATTTTTCTTTGTCATATTACGAGCATGCATTTGTTTGCACCTCTCTTTTGGGACGTTGCATTGTATATTATTTTAGGTACATACATTGGGTTTAAATATCCAGGTTATAAGTGCTTGTTTTCTCAAAACAACAGAGAAACATACTCTTTACATTCCTCGATGTTTCTCAAAAGCTTCAAACACGGTAGAACCGCTCAATACATCTCTCTTGACCCGGTCATCAGCCTCGACGAGCTTGGGCATGATATCCAAAACATCATCAAGAAGATCTTGTGGAATTACCACAACACCCTCAACTGGATCGCAAAATGCAACGTCGCCCTAGAGAGCGCATATCAGCCATGGGGGCCAGTAATTGGGAAGAAGTAGAAAGGAAAGCTAACTTACCGGGGAGACGCTAACACCGCCAACAGTGACAGTGACGTTTCTTGCGCCAGGTTTGGCTTCAGCGCCTGTGCCGACGGTAGATTGACCCCGTGCCCATATCTATATGGCATTAAACATCGGCAAGAGGGAAAAAAAAGCCACTTACGTATGTAGCTGGTGGTAGTATTAAATTACGTACTGGTAATCCGCTGGCCTTCAACTCAGCGAGGTCTCTCACCCTCCCATTCACAATCACCCCCTTGGCGCCGATAACACTCATTCTCGTGGCCATAATACCACCGAGGACAGCGCATTTTTGACCGTCGGGCTGATCGAGCAGGACAACGGTGTCGGATTGGGTGTGGTCCACCCAGTGGGTGCCATGCGGGAACCCGTGATGTTCTTCCTGGGCGATTTTAAGGGGGCTTTGGGATTTAGGGATGAATTTGACGGTGGAGATAGGGGCGATTGTTTTTGGAGGAAGGCATTGTTGGGTGAGTGTTGGGTGAGAAGTGAAGGGAGCTTTTTGGGTAGGGAAATGATGATGATATTTGGTGTTAGTTGCTTCGGGGGAGTAAAAACTTGGATAAACTAACTAAGGGGGTGGGAATGAAGGGATAGCTAGTAGTATGTAGATAATGATGATGGTGGGCTCACCGAGGTCTGCGAGGAAGCCTGCATCGGCCGGGGCGCCGTTGGGTACGCGTTTCAATTTGAGGAGTGCGTCGGAGACCTGTGAGATATGGATTAGAATGGGATGTTTGGTATAACTATATAGACGAGAACGGGGTTGATCGGTGGAAAGAAGCACATCACAGGCAGAGAACTGCTGGAGAATTGCGAGCTTTTGCTCAGTGAGATTGGGCATTGTCGTGGGTGAGAAAGCAGGGCAGTTTGGCTGATGGTTGCTATCTTGACTGGTTGTTCGTGAGTGATGTAGTTAACTTACTACATTTGTACTTTTTAACTACTGAGTTCCTGTGAAGTTGTCACCAAGGGCTTGAGATCGGAACCTCGCCGAGGCTGGAAAGCCCATGATCTATCTGGACCATCGCAGGTTGGGGTGAAGATGAAGATGGCAGCCATCTTTGGGTGATGACAGAGGGATGTTTTCTCCTTTGCAAATAGATTTTACCACAAGCCACCTATCTGAATCGATCCATTCACTCAGGGCCTTCAATCACCACCTATTACTACTAACTATGGGTTATGTGCAATTAGGTAAACTGACTGGGTATGGATGGCATGGATGTAGTTAAAGTACTCCGTAGTTAACTTGCAGCATAGAGATGACTCAGCATCCTCCCACCCGACCTTCAATCTCCTTCACAACGAACGACATCCCATCGTTCATCCATCGTCCATCGTCCAACACCCAACCGCCTCTCGAACTCACCAAACTCTCTTCCACTACAAACAATGAAACTCGCCGCATTGAAACACAGCTCAGGCTGCACCACCGTTTCATACTCGTTTGTCCATTTATTGCGGCTTTTTACATTTCGGGCTACAAAGCTTAACTTAGTCTTCTCACCAGTGAAAAATTCACCAATTCACTTCCGACTTCCCACCGTTTCACCTCTTGACGTCAAAGCCGTTGTCCTTTTCCCAGAGTTTCCTTTGAAACATCTCATATTTACAATTTTAAAATATTGCTTGCCTTTTTTGATTTTTCTCGTTCATGTGGGTCCCGTGAAAAAGAGCCTTCGAGTTCTCAACAAAAGATACCCAGCTCCTCTTTGTTGTGCATATCTTGAGCTATACACAATGTGCCGCGATGGCTAACTTTAGCTTGCCTCAATAAGCATTTTCTCCATTTTCTCCTCATTGTATGTGTCTCTCAATGGAAGTTTCACACTGATACATTGCATAAAATGACACCGGCCTTATTTTCGCCGTCGTGCTTATCTTTCTGTACGGAATTCATTTGGGAAATGAGGTGCTCGTCCCAGAGCTCCTTCGATATAGCTTTAGGCGAGTACCTCCCATTACCATCTAGTTGAACTAGAGCACCATGGCCCTATCTTACCTTGTCTGTGGCCTGGTCTCGTTGCCAAGTTGCCAGGAGATGAGGAAAGTAATTGTGACCCTCTGACAAAAGTGGTTTGTTTGGAATTGCTTTCAAACAAGCCAATTTCGCCAAAATTCGTCTTTGCAGCTATCGCCCTATCAATTGGAGATTTTCACCGGACGATACGCTTAAATATGCGTGTCAGCTACACTCAACGTGAGAGCTAATCGAAGAAAATGGCATCACATTGAGTTTGGTAAAATGCCGCAGCGCAAATGTGGATCCCAATCGACATGCGATCATTCTCTTCGCGGAAATTTTGATCCTCGTCAAGATGGCGGAAAGGCCTATAGGAGGCAGCATTGGCTTGTTGTTTTTCTCCCCCTCCTTCTGTGTGTCTACACGGCCGTGCGTTTGGACGGCCGTATATAACTATGGGTTACCGTCCCTCATTTGAGCGCATCTCCCTTTGACTTCTATTCCACTCGTTAACTATCTGTTTGAACGGATTCCATTCTTTTAGTCACAATCACTTCATCGCTGAGGTGCTGCTGCATTGCCAAAGTTTGCTATGGAAAATGCAGCATCCTCTGCAGCCAAATAAATGGATCTGGCTATGTCTGATATTTGCCCTTTTTTCGGCTGGGCTTCTTGCCAGTCCTATAGGTGCACTAGTTCTGAATCTACTCAACAAATTTAATATCTAACGATTTCCATAGGTGAAGGTCCCGGCTTTCGCCCTCTTCAAGATAATCCCCTGGAAACACCTGCAGTTCCTGCAAGACCAGCCCCTCCGCTCCCTGAGACGCAGCAGAATGCTGTTATTCCCACGCATGTTCCGCCGCCAGCTGTCCCTGCTCCTCCGAATTCTGTGATCAAGAAACCCCCCCCTGTTAACCCAATCCCTGGGACAACGCATAATCCTGCGATTCCCACGCATGTTCCGCCACCAGCTGTCCCCGCCCCTCCAAATTCCGTGATCAAGAATCCGCCCCCTGATGTTATTCCCACACATATTCCGCCGCCAGCTGTCCCTGCTCCTCCGAACTCTGTGATCAAGAATCCACCCCCTAATCCACCTCCCATTAACCCAATCCCTGGAACAAAGCATAATCCTGCGATTCCCACAAATGTCCCACCATCGGTGTTCCCTGTTCCTCTAAGTTCAGTGATCAAGAATCCCCCCTCTATTAAACCAGTCCCTGGGACGAAGCAGAACCCTGTAATTCACACCGATGTTCCGCCGCCAGTTGTTCCAGGCACACCTAAGACCAATGACCATCTCGGAAGCACTCCTCCAGTACTCCCCATCCCTGTCCCTCCGGAAACCAAACAGGGCTCCAAAATTCACACGGAAGTCGCGCCCTCAGTTGTTCCGGGAGCCCCTAAGACCACAATAGGGCATATACCTCCCATCCATTCAGTACATAATCCGCCGGAGTCGAAACACAATCCGGCCGTACACACCAATTCGCCTCCCATGGTCATTCCCGGTCTTCCAAGCACAACACAAGGCCAGCCACCTGTCATTGGAACTCCCACTTCCATACAGCCAGCCGATGAGTCTCCTAGGACAAAAGAGAAACCCGCCATCCACACTGATTCGCCGCTGTCTGTTGCTCCTGGTGCCTCTAAAACTGCTCAAGGCCACCCTTCTGTCACTAGGGATACTCACCCGGTAACAACAAGAGAACCGCAGCACTCGGACGCTAACCAGGTTACTAACGCCGTTACGTCCACCGCTAACAGGCACGAAACCACTCCCGTGATTGCACCCATACCGATTCCGCTACCGCCACCCCCCAAGGTCAATCCACCAAAGCTTCCGAAGATTAATCCTCCCAAGCCTCCCAAGAGTAGTCCGCCAAAACCCCCTAAGATTAATCCGCCTAGGCCTCCCAAGATTAATCCTCCCAAGCCTCCCAAGAGTAGTCCGCCAAAACCCCCTAAGATTAATCCGCCTAGGCCTCCCAAGATTAATCCTCCCAAGCCTCCCAAGAGTAGTCCGCCAAAACCCCCTAAGATTAATCCGCCTAGGCCTCCCAAGATTAATCCTCCCAAGCCTCCCAAGAGTAGTCCGCCAAAACCCCCTAAGATTAATCCGCCTAGGCCTCCCAAGATTAATCCTCCCAAGCCTCCCAAGAGTAGTCCGCCAAAACCCCCTAAGATTAATCCGCCTAGGCCTCCCAAGATTAATCCTCCCAAGCCTCCCAAGAGTAGTCCGCCAAAACCTCCTAAGGCCAATCCGCCTAAGCCCCCCAAGATCGGTCCGCCTCCTGTTGTACCCCCCGACGACCGCAAGACAAAGCCTACTCCTACGCCGACTGTGACAAAGAGCACATCTACACAAAAAGCTACGACATCAAAACCTTCCACAACACATTCTTTCACAGATACAGAGACCTCTACTAGCATAGAGACTTCTACAAGCGCTTGCACACCCTCTAGTGATCCAAAGCTTCCCAAGAGCAAAAAGGACAGTTGTCGCGCTGGAGTCAATCTGTGCAATCCGAAATGTGCCCAATGTGTCTCAAACGACGTCCCGCCTCCACCTGGTTTGACGCGGCGTGAAATCGAGGAAATTGGGAACCTTTCTATGCTTGACAATGATTTCACCATCTCTGTGGCCCACGCAAAGCGGAAGATGAAAACGCTTGTAGATTATCAAAATAATTTGAACGTGTTCTTTTTCCGTGAGCTTAGCACAGCTGTAAAGGTTCCAAAAGGTTTCTGGGTTGATCCCGGTGCTGCTCAAGCGAGGAATCGAGCCTCAGTCATTCAAAAGGAATTGGGGACAGAAAAATTTAATGCGGGCATCATAAACCTTCGGGGTTGCACCTCCATTCTAGTGGCCTCAGCAAAAGGTATTTGGTGGTCACACTTTTGGGAAGCTCCGGGCTTCAGGTATTTGTCCCTCATGTCCGGTTACCAGTTTAGTGAAGCGGTATTCAAATCACAAGTCATGGACGTCTTGGACCAGGGTTGTCAATTCCGTATGGTGGAAGGCAACCGTGCTGTCGAGCGTACAGCTACAAACCTTCGCTGTCATGTCGGTGGGACGCAGCGAGACCCGAAGTGGTTCGACCAAGTCTACGGCCCCGTTGCCTTTATCTTCACGCCAGAAGACCACGATAACCCGGGGGAGGTACTCTATGCTCCAGAAATCCAGCGGGTAAGGCAGAAAATTCTCGAGATATTGGGGCCGGGAACCCCGATCAAAACAATCACGCACAAGACAACCAGTCGCCTAGGAGACGATCCGAGCTTCCAACTTCCTCCCGGTGCTTACTTGCCATATGGAAAGGCGCTTCTCCAGTACGATCCTAAGGAGGAGGAAAACGGGTGTCGTTGGTGGGCAGGCACAAAATTGTATGCTGAAGAGAACAGTACGCCCGTACATCGCGCCTTGTGGCCAGCCTATGCGTTCCAGGCACCGATCACACAA
This sequence comes from Amauroascus verrucosus, assembly GCA_001430935.1. Classification (NCBI taxonomy): domain Eukaryota; kingdom Fungi; phylum Ascomycota; class Eurotiomycetes; order Onygenales; family Onygenaceae; genus Amauroascus; species Amauroascus verrucosus. Next base: position 99,931 of record LJPJ01000831.1, read on the forward strand.
ATTCAAAAGAGAGATCTTGATTCAGCCTGCAGCTATTCGCCAAAAACAAAGACACGCCAGAAATCGAAGACGAAGACAGTGACAACTTTGACTAAATCGACAATCAAGCCTAAGACCACAGCTAGCCAAATGCTTCGAGCGCAGTTCACAACCCACATCACTTCTGATCCGCCAAAGCCAAAGCCAACTAAGGTATCTAAGCCTAAGCCTAAGCCTAAGCCGAAGCCGAAGCCGAAGCCCCAAGCAACATGCGATATTATGTGGCTCTTAGGCTCACATTTCACGGTACTGCTCAAGTATAAAAACTGGGACGCTAATAGCGCTGTGTTCAAGAATGAACTTGCCCAAAGCTGTGGCATGACGCACTGGACGAAAATAGCCGACGGGATTACGTTTTAAGTGGATATGGGGAAATAGCGTGACTGCGTATTGAAGGCCATAGTAACGGGAGGAGGGCCGCACGTAGAATGTAAGAAAAATGGTTTTGATTTTCTTTAGTTGGTTAGTAGATAGTAATCAACATAATGCAGTTTGATTAAGTTCATGATGGACATGTGCTTGTGGTTTAGAAGAGTGGCCGGAATGCTTGGTAAGCGTCGGCCAGTTGGCACGCATTTCTTTGTAAGCAGCTTGGGCATCGCTGAGTTATACTCTATGTATGTACGTATGTACATTCATGTGGTGAAATCAGGATAGCGTGTGTCAAAACTAATATAAATATTTAAGTATGTAGTTAGCGAGTTAGTTATCCCCGCGCATTTCGGTCCCTGAACTCCCCTGCTCCCCAAAGTTCCGTACAGCTCCTCAGGCGCAATGGTTCTCACCGCATCTTACCGTCCAACCCTCTCACAGGACCAGCTACTCAAGTACATTTCGCATGTTTACCAGTGCGACGGTACCGCCGAGGCAGAGTCGCAGCTTGGAATCCTCGAGGAGCTCACTCGCGCCGATCCTCTGCGTGGCCTGACACAACTACAGCAGCGCCAACTCGCTACGATCCCGTTTAGCAACCTTGGCCTACACTATTCGCAACACCATACCATTTCGCTGGATCCCGATGTCTTGTTTCATAAACTCGTTGAGAGAGGGTTGGGAGGTTATTGCGTGGAGAACACAGGTCTCTTTGCGATAGTGCTGCGGACGTTGGGGTTTAAATTCTATCCTAGTGCCGCCAGAGTGAGTAAAGGGTTTGAGGAGACAGTTGATACAGGGGAATATAATGGATGGTGAGGGCCTTTTCACCCTTTGCTTTTTTTCTTTCTTTTTTTTTTTTACGTTGGTTACGGAATGTGTATGTAGCAGGGACTAATGGTCGAGAAGGGGGCATATGATCCTGATCGTGACCATTGGGGAACACAAGTATGTTGTGGATGTCGGGTTTGGTCCGAACGGTCAGACTCGCCCGCTTTTGCTCGAAAATGGAGCGACCAGCATACGAATAGGTTCGGCAGAGGCAAGACTGGTTAAACAAAGCATATCTGCCAATACCGATAGTGAACAAAAGCCTTGGATTTTCCAAATACGGTCAAGTCCCGAAAAGGAGTGGAAGGCAGCGTATTGCTTTTACGAAATAGAGTTCCTGCCTTCTGATTACGAGGTCATGAACTTCTCAACAAGCCAGAGCCCTAGAAGCATATTTACGAAAACATTGATCTGTGCCAGGTTCTTGTTGAACGAGGCTAGGGATGACATTGTGGGAAATATGGCTATTGTGAAAGACGCCGTGAGACGGGATCTGAACGGCAAGGTGGAAACGATCCGGACATTGAAAGGTGAAGATGAAAGGGTTGATGCGCTGAAAACTCTCTTTAATATACATCTCCAACCACTAGAGATCCGTGGCATTCGCGGGAAAACCACCGAACTGAGAGACCCAGCGGCGTTTTGATAACAGACATTTGTCACCTGTTTTCGTGTAGCAGCGTAGTTATACGTTGAAATGCGAATGTATCGTAGAATAGTGTTCATTGAATAATAGATCTAGCATATCCGTTTCTCCAACTAGTTTGCAAATTGGTTAGCTTTGAGTCCTGGCTACAGGGACTTTGAAAGGAGTGCCGAACCTTCCACGGATTGTTCAACTCAAACCCGCGTGGTGCCAGAGGATTATCCGTCTGCCCTCGTAGAGAGCCTGTGAGTCGTAGATCTCGCTCCATCACTAGCAATTGTCAGTTTTACTGAGGAGGCTTCGCAACTTGCTTCGAAAACGGCTCAGGATGTATTCATACTTTGCTATGCGAACGTTAGTCAAATCGAGTTACCTGTAAAACACTTCAATCGAAAGCGACATTGTTGAACTTACTCTGTCCCAAGCATCAATTCCACGTCGGGGTCGTTTTCCATCATTTGCCCATCGTTTAACGAAAGACAAGCCGATTCCGCTCACGCCGAAGAACTACTTGGGTGAGTTTTTCAATCCACACCTCACGGGGCAGTTGTACGTACGCCGATGATGATTCCGTACGGGAGCAAAGCCTCAAAAGGCACACCCATTTTCAATTATCGGGCCAAAGAATTCTGAGAGAATGGTTTCAATGCGATTGTTCGCCAGTCATGAAGCCGAAGTTGATTGGGCTTGGAAGCATGGAGGGAATTGCTATTCCAAATGCGGACTAGCGGATCTTAGTTCTTGGCATTTGATCAGTCAGCCAGATTCAGATCGGGCGGTTGACCTCAACCAAGAGAAGGGGGATGCTTGCTAGGCCTTTTTTGACGTGAAATGAGCGCTCTGATGGGGTTTTTTGGGGCAGTTTACGCGTAAAGCCTAATGTAGCAGTAAGTGTGATGATCTACCTTTTTGTGTTGTGATTTGTCTTGTCGCGCTGCCATGGCGCGGAACCTTGCCCCTTCTGGAGACCATATTGACTGACCCATGTCTATTCGGCAGCGCGCTTCTATCAAGTGAAAAGAAATAGCTTTGCCTTCGGTACCTGCTGCAATTCCTACGCACAACCTCTTGCGACGATATAGCTCTCCCTCCACTCCTTGCATCTTTGTCTGCGCCAGGGCCCTCCCCGGCTCTTCTGAAAGGATTTGGGGAGCGGTTTAAGTAGACATTTCGCATTTGATATCGGGTTTTTACCAGATGCTGGCGTTTTGCCAACCTGGCGACTGTGGTAGCTTCCGCCATGGCGGCAATTATGCCAGCCGAATACAAAAATGCCACTGTGGAAGAGGAGGAAAACATGGCAGACAGCGAGCAAGATGCTGAAGGGGAAGAGGACGTGGACATGTATCACACATTAATGGTGCCCGGTAATTTTGATGGTAGCGAATATGTTGCTACGCATCATGAAATTGATGCACCAAGTGGCCAAACGGAGCATGTCAGTTCAGCAGAGCAAGGTGACCAGAAAGCTGAAATTTGTGGCGCGTTAGAGCCTGCGGACGTAAAGGACAATAATGAAGATGATGAGCGTGCGCGACCGGTAAAATACCTTCCTGTTGATTATAAGTCAGAAACGGAAGTCGACGAGGCGGATCCGAGCTTCACAAATGAGGCAAGTGAAAGTGCGAGAGATGGCGGTAGTGATCCGTCTTCCGATTCCTCTGAAGCCGATGAAGACTGGGATGCCGAGAGTGATGGCAGGGATTCTGCAGACGCAGAAGAGTTGACGCAAAATAACTGCATGTAAGGACCTTTATTTTGCATGAAGATCCAGTCAACAATTGCTGATTTTGATCCTAGAGTTTGTGGCCAAGATGAAGAACATGATCCTAGCGAGGAGTTCGAGGAGCCTTTGGTTTGTGCTGTCTGTGGAGATCACTGTAAGTTCTACAAGGTTGGCTTGGCAGGGGGACACCAATGAGCTTAGCTGAAAACATTCCGTAGGCCACCGGCAATGTGCCCGCGAACAAGAATGCTTCAACGACACGGAAAGTACGCTACGACTTGGCTCTACTTTAGCTCAATCACAGTCAAAATACTAACAGCTCACCAGATACCGATAAATGGCGATGCCCTTCTTGTGTCGAAAACAAATTAGAAGTGGAGCAGAATGACTCTACCGAGGTACGACGACGCTCAATAACATCTAATATTGCGAAAGAATTACTCCCTGCACACGGTGAGAGCCTTGGCCCTGGCTCTCATTCCATATTCGACGACCCCATTCTTGACGATGATCCCTTCGATGGGTCCCGGTCGTTGAGGAAAAGGAAGGCGTCGATTGAAGAAGCGGACAATCACAGGCCGCTCACTCGGAAACGCCGGCGAACGACAACCAATGACTTAGCAGACGCATCCCAAGCAAATGAGGACAACCATGATCAAACTGCAGACAATGAAAATCCGTCAGCCCGTTCATCCAGACGTAGACGGGGCAGAAGATCTGAAAATGGCCTCTGTAGCGTGGTTTTGCGACAACATGGTAGACTAGTCCTTTCATTTCACCTAGATCGCGAAAGGTTAAGCAACATCTTGAAGTCGAGATCACGGCCGAGGACTCAGAGACGGAAACCACCAAAACCACCCATTGTGCCAGAAGAACCGCCTCCTCCTCAATTTCCACCTATTATTTCAACCCCATACACGGCTCCATTCTATTCATTCCATGAGCGAGAGGACCATGACCTCAACTCGAAACCTTACGGTGGGATATTGGTTGATGCCGACGCTGACACCTCAAAGACGGTACCACAACAGAACGATAGAGATAAATTTGAAGCAGCGCGGCAAAAGGCCGAAGAAGAGTGGAGGCAAAAAATGCTATTTGCTGAGCAAAACGGTGAAGGAACACCTCAAGCTACACAAAAGTTATCGGGGCCGCCAAGTAAAATGAAATGCATCAATTTTGGCGGTTACGAGATTGAAACATGGTACGCAGCACCATATCCTGAAGAGTACAGCCGCAATAGGGTTCTCTATATCTGCGAGTTTTGTCTCAAGTACATGAACTCGGATTTCGTGGCCTGGAGGCACAAACTTAAATGCCCTGTGAAGCATCCTCCTGGAGATGAAATATATCGTGACGGGACAATATCTGTTTTCGAAGTCGATGGTCGCAAGAATCCCGTTTATTGTCAGAATCTCTGTTTGCTCGCCAAACTTTTCCTTGGATCCAAAACACTATACTATGATGTTGAGCCGTTTCTATTTTACGTGATGACCGAATATGACGAGCTTGGTTTCCATTTTGTCGGTTATTTTAGCAAAGAAAAACGGCCAAGTTCATCAAACAATGTCTCCTGTATCCTGACTCTTCCGATTCACCAGAGGAAAGGCTATGGCAATTTATTAATCGACTTCTCATATCTCCTTACTCGGATAGAGCGCAAGGTCGGCTCACCAGAAAAGCCACTCTCCGATATGGGTTTGGTTTCATACCGAAATTACTGGCATCTCATATTGTCGTACCAATTGCGCAGCGAGAAGACTCCCACGAGTATTGCTGAACTATCCGAACGCACGGGAATGACTGCAGATGACGTTGTATCTGGCCTCGAAGGATTGCGTGCACTCGTGCGTGACCCAGTCACCAAAACCTATGCACTACGTCTAAATTACAGTTATTTTGAAGAAATCATCCATAATTGGGAGAAAAAGGGCTACGTTCGGCTAAATCCCGACGCGCTAGTTTGGACGCCGTATGTCATGGGCCGTAGCAATCAATCTCACTACGATCGTGCACCTCTCCACGCCGTAGCACCCCGGGAGGACCATGAAGAGGCTATTGACGATGGAGATATCGTTTCAAGTACATTCGAAAGCAGGAACGGGGTACCGGGTATCAACGGGCAAGCATTAAGGCGTGACTTTGGCATCAATAGTGGGCAAAGCCATCCCGATTCTACTTCACAATTCGAGCCTCCCGGACCACCGTCCATGGAGGTTATGTCGTTTGGTGGACAGTCTATGAAACAAAGTAACGGGTACAGCACTCCATCCGTTACTTCCACGGTCCCACTCACAAACATTCCGCCTACAAGGTTCGAGATTTTCCCGCCAATACAACCGACTGTTGTTAAACGGCGTCCCGGTCGGCCATTTGGGAGCACTAAAAAGACGCGAACTGTCACTGCCACTGCCTCTCCGGCTCGCACCAGTGGTCGCAATACGCCAAAGCGGAACTATAGTCTTGCACTAACTACACCAACCTCTGCTGTTCGCGCTTCCCCTAGCCTTCGCAGAGGGCGTAGCAAGATGCTTGATAGCCTCCATGCTGAAGGGCCGGTTAATGGACCTGTATATGAGAATTCAAGGGATGGTATTGAAGATCTAGAGGCGAACGGTTTGGAGGCTGCTGATGCTGCTGCTGATGCTTCTGATGATGCAGTTCACGCCCACGGACAAGTTGGTGACCAGATTAAACTCGATAAGGATCAAGCTCAAAACAGCCCTTTGGACTCCAAGGCAGTAAACGGACCAAATGGCTTTATTGAAAGTAGTGAACCCCTTGAAGCAGATCTGGTAACCAGGGTCAAAGACCAGAAGGACGGTACCTCTGAAGCTGTATCAAAAACGACAAATAAGCAACTGGCTACGGATGTTCCTGTGACTAGTAATATACCCGCCGGGAATGATGAACATACCCAAGTTGAGCACCCCCAGAATGGCATAAACGGACAAATCGGTTCCAAACTAACGCCGACATCCGTGGAAAGCTAAAGGATACCTCCTTTCTCGTTTAGATCTAAAACTATTTTTTTCTCGTATGCGGACATGGGATTATGTTTATGCTTCGTTAGCAGCCTGATCGGGACATTCCCTCTCCAAGACGATGATTTGGCTTGCTATGTCTTGTCCTTTGGTGCATCTTACGGAAGAATTGCGATTTGTTTGAAATCCCTGTGCAAGCGTTTTTCTAAGCACCTTTTTTTGTCTTATCACGACGATGTTACACTTCAGCATCAACTTGCCTGGAGTATCTTCTATCTTTTGCTCCAAGGCGTACCACCATGCATTCCTAGCTCTTTTCTACACTATCATAAGACTTAATTTCTAGTATTGTCCTTTTTCATTTTTGAACCCTTAACTAGGTATGATGCGCATTCCGGAAGTTATGCTCTGAAGTTCCGTAGCGTTTAGAAAATATTGACGCGAGGCCAGGATACTGGCATTTGGCGCAGGGAGCCGTAGGGGGGGGCCTGGATTGATTTCTGTTTAGTAGAACAGATTCTTTTGCATTCCTATCAAAGTAAGACCGGGAATACCAAATTGTAGTGAGGTTAATTGTACAGCACTCTTTTCATGCAATGCATCACAGATAGGTAGTAGTTCCAAAGTGTATGCTGGCTGGTACCTAGTGTACAGTACATTACCGGTTCTATTCTTCCACCTCATGTTGGAACGGTTGTGGCAGACACATTCCAATAAACGTAATTCACAAGAGGGGTAAAGAGAAAAAAAAGAGAAAAGGAATTAAAGCCTTAGTGAAAGAATCAAACAAGGTTTCCTAAGAAAGACGGCTTGTGTTTTTCTCATGCAATGACACCAGCTGCCCACGTCTATAATGCAATATTCTTCTTCCAACTGTGTATGGCAGGTGCTTCCTCGATATTAGCCCTGTTGTATGCTAATGACCATATATATATCAATATAATGTCTTGCGCCTCCAATTCCCAGTAGCCAAAGACGGCACGAATGTGAGAGGCAGATTCAATGCACCAAAACGGCTGCATGAGGCAGCTCCCTCAGGATCTCGGAAGAATCCATGCCCTAGTGTAATAAATAGAGTTCCAGAGAGATCGTAAACAGACCCTGGTGGATTGAACGGAGCAGACTATGTAATTCCCAGAACCCACGCTACCGAACATTAACGTCCATTAAGATAACTAAATTAGAAGCCTTTCATGCTACCGTTCGTTTTCAGAGGACAAGAAAGGACCGAATACCACATAAAGCAGTCGTTTTAGAATCGATGAGTGAGCTCCATGCGTATATTGGAGTCAGAAGAAGAGGATGTGAAACACCAAAAAAAAAAAAGAAAAAGAAAAAGAAAAAAAGAGAGAGGGAGAGGGAGAGGGAGGCTTTGGCGGGCCAGAAGATAAGTATTGAGGCCCAGCAAAGCTCCGCATTAAGGCATCAAGGCACACTCATCTCGCTTTGAGACACAATTTGCATCTCCACGGCCACGGCATCGATGGCTAGTCTCGTCGCCTCCATCTCGATATGGCGAATTTTACCCCAGTCGGGATCCATCCAGATAAAGCCACCGTTAGCCAGTTCATAGATGGCTGCCAGGGCCCAAGAACGAGATGAAAATTCGCCAAGTGATTGAACATCGACTCTGGCTGCGCGGACACAAGTCTCAACGGCGTCTAACCACTCATCGCTAGTGTCTTCAATCTCGCCTACTTTTAGGGCAGCCAAAAGGCCTTCGGATGTGACAACGTCCTCTTTCATCCTTAGGAGTTGCCATTGAGAGTCAACGAGAATTTGATGGAAGACTATGCCAGAACTTTCGCTGAGAGCGATGAATAAACCCCAGTGGAATCTACCCTTGGCTCCCGTATCCCACAAGAAGGCGTAGAAGCCCTTATTTTCAACTCTGGGCGCAGGGCCAAGCCATGGTTTCGGCCCGTCATTCGAGCGGGCGCCCGAGGTGGGATTGGTAGTCGATGGTTGTCGAGAAATAGTAATAGTTGGCGTCTTTTGGGACATGGCGACTTGGGGTGTATAATGATGGATCGTACTTTTTAAGATGGATCTTGGTGGTTTCTTTTGGAAACTTTCGATGGACAAGTAGTAGAGACAAGGTCAATTGCAGGTGGCTATTCACGACCATGTAGTTGACATGCGTATTTGTTCTCGCCCTCCGCTGGACGGGCTGGTAAACTAACACTTGACCAGTAGTTAGTACCTAGTTACCTTAGTCCTGCTGAGCGATCTCGGCAATTGGTTCGAGATAAAACAAGAGGAGAACGGAAAGTCATCAAAAAAAGAATCGAAAGGCCATCTAGACAGTTGTATGCTTTGAATGATTCCAGGGCCGAAACGAGAGATGGATGAAGATGAAGATGAAGGCTGGATGGTGGTCGTGGTCGTGGTCGTGGTCGTGATAGATGGCGGATGTTGTTGTGTTGCACAGGCTGGGGGGAAAAAGGCCGCGCTCCTCCTCTCCATATCGTCCGCAAATCACGTCGCTGTCGTCTCCCAGCCTTGACCCCAAAGTTGCATTTGACTTGCGTCTCACTAAACAAAGCGATCACACCAGTCGATGTCCTCCTTAATACCCGAGCATATCGCTTTTCAAGGCTGACAATCTCCCTCAACGTTGCGTGCTTATTGGCAAAATTAGACGACCACAGCCTAGGCTTATTGTCAAACTTCTATTTTCGCACACTATCCGAGACAGAAGCAATCAGTGTGACGCTAGAAAACACCTAGGTTGGATATCCTATTGAGCTCCATGATCCTGCCAAACTCCAGTTTATTCACTCGCCTAGATTTTAACGATGACATAAATCGTATCTCTTCCTTCTAACAACAAATCTAGGCTAACCCATGAAACAAAGATAAAACCACGCTACCCTCTCACTCTCTAAAAGCAATCAAGAACAGCTCTCTTTCACACAAAGTAAGCAGAGAAAGGGAATCAATCGGCAGACAGCTCAGAAGATGCCATAGAAGAACTCAGGATTCGGACGGTCAGGCTCCTGGAGAGGGCGATACGCATCGGCCACACCTTATCGCTTCAGCATGTCCAAGACAGCGGCTGTTTTATGAACGTTGTGTAGTGTATCCTTATGGCTTGGCCTTAGTATTGCCTCCCTGCTTATCAAGTCTCGCCGGCGGAGCCTCTTTGCTAATTTGTAGAGCCCGCGCTTTTCCAAATTGTTTGACAGCTTCTCAACGCCCAACAAAGTTTCAGGGTGCTCCCGTCCCTAAGCCTGTTCATTGGCCCGTAGACGCTTTAGCAACTCTCCATCCCTCACTGCTGTTAAGACTCTATGCAAGATCCCGTGGTCAGGCGAGGCATGTGAGTCCGGGACGTCGAGTGAAATATGATATACCGGAGTAAAGTCAAGCGCTTGTCCTCTGAGGAATACATAACACCATTCGCCCTATCGACTTTGATACCAACATCATAATCATGAATCGGGCTGGTCATTGCATGTCCAGGACAGATCGCCGAACAGTTGTTTCCCGAATGAGTCTGATGAGTCCCTGAACTAGTCGGCAATCTTCTCCATTGGGGTCGGGATGCTGCTTGCCTCGCCAGTAGTGGCTTACGAAGAAACAATCCCTTTTGTTTACGATTCTATAGTCGACAGGTAAAAGGAATATATTCGTCTAAGCGATCTGGATCTCACTCCACAAGAAAGTTGCTGCTTCATAAAAGAACACTTCAACTGGAAGAATCAAAAGAGCTTACCCCGCAACAGCGTTTCTAACGAGTCGAAGTCTGGGAGAAGGCGCGAATTTTCGTCAATAGCGGCGTCCCTGTTTTTCCTTACAAAATAAAAGCGAATGCCACGCCGATTATGCTCCGCTCGACTGGCGAACGAAAAGCTTGTGGAGAATCAGATCTATCTCCGGGTATAAGTCAGCTGCTGCATTTCAGCCGTCGGCTCTGTACAGGCAATGTTTGAGATGGGACTTTAAGCAAAGCTTCATTGCTAGGCGCATTCTCACTTTGAGGAGGAGACTAGTGGTGTTCGTAAGGCAAATTGCGTAGAACCTCGATTAAGATTGCTGCATTAGTTTAGGTCACTCAAGGCGATCGGGCATGAAAAACCTCATTGTACATACATACTTACTACAATGGGAGCAGTTACACCACCTCCAACTACACCGGGAGCTGGGGCGACTGAAACAACCGGGCTTTTTGAGGCTCACGATTCCGTGTAAATAGCCGTACTACGAAACACATTTTGTAGCAACAGTAGAGGCTTTAGGGGAAATAGTCCAAAGGATGTAAAGCATGACAGGGTGCAAGTAGGTAAGAATTGAAGTAGAGTCATTGAGCGTTTCGCAGACATTGTTAATCACAGGCTGAGGCTGAGGTTGAGATTGATGTTCTGGGGTCTGAGTCAATCGAAATGCAGCAATGACACGACAATGCTATTTTCGACCAGGAATCTGCACGCCCGGCCCTTGTGGCGCCTCCCACCCCCCAAATCGTATCTAGTCATAGCTGAAGGTGATCACTCTTCCCGATTAAACAACAGCTAAGGATCCGTACAGATAATTCAGTCAAACTCTGAGACGCGAGGACTCGTTTGAGAGAGCCTCTGCACCAGTCGCGCTGCTGCTCCGCCCTCTTTTTGCTACCACCCGGCTTGTGGCTTTGGATAATCAGTCGGGAAGGTGTACAAACTCACTTTCGCCGGTGGTAGAAACAACAGTTATGAGAGCATAGGAAACCAAGCCCTGCATGGGAAAGTCAAGTGGTTAGCAAGACAGGTTCGCGTATGTTCTGGAAACGTTTAGGTTTGATGGCATACCGAGGGAGGCCACGGCGGTCACTCGCGAGTTCCCGAGCGGTTGATCCTGAATACAGGGATTAGTCTTGAAGGTGGTAGTTAGTAGGCCGACGTTGAACGCTTGATAGGGAGGTGAGAAAGTAGCGAAGCTCGTCGAGAGCCAGAAATTCGATCTTTTTTTTGCGGAAGAAAAGAGAAAAGGCATAACAAAGCATCTCTTCACTTTGAGGCATCTCTTAACTTTCCATAGCCATTCCATCGATTGAACCTTTGTCTGCTAAAGCTACACTTTTTACCAAACTGTCCTAAAAGACCTCGGCTGGCCTTTCAGAACCCTGATGAATCTCGCCCCTCTACTGTCTGCCTCCACAGTCGTCCGCTTGATGGTTAACTATGAAAAGTAAAAGCAGAATTTCACAATAAATTGGTACTCTGCGTGTTTTTCTTTATCCAACATGTATCTCAAAGTCGTGAGTAATTCGGGTCAAATGCCTACATCAATATCATCTAGCTCTGCCAGTGTATAGTACGACAAGGAAGGGATTGTCCCCGATAAAGAATACCCCACAAAGGTGACTTAATTATTGAAGTTGATACTTCTTGCTCCCAGTTTGCAGGACTTATCTATAACGTATGTCGAAAGGGAATTTGCATGGCGCTAAACCAGTCGAAGCCGCATGTTGCAGGACTGCTAAATGCAGGAGGATATCTCCGGCAATCTAGCCTGCGAGCCATCACAAATGTCATGCCATCAAGACCTGGCGATGGAGAGGGACGTTGTTATCACCTGCTGTTGAGAGAACGAGGATAAACAGGATAGCGACGGCGGAGAAGAAGAAGAAGAAGAAGAAGAAGAAGAAGATGCAATGGGCTGCCAATGATGATGTTAAGATATGTGTTTAACGCGTTTTAAAGAAAATTGAGTCGGCGAAAAGCGAAGCAATTGTGGTAGAGCACTCCATGCTAAGAATTCCACACAGGGTAGATTTGATGTTTGCTCGAATGACACCCGGTAGCTGTCGGAAGTGTATACTTTTGCGTCGTCCTTGAAGCCGTCAATGATCCAGACTGCGAACCATCTAGCACCATGGGTTTCCCCTACTGAGAGTTTCCTTTGGAGAATCCGAAGTACGCGGGTAGGAGTTTGTGGGATACATCTTCCCTTGATGTTAAAACCCATCTTTGGTAGAAGAAAAAGCTCATTTATGAAAGCATCTTCCCATACGTCACTCGATGACTTCACCACCTTGATTCACGATATTGGAAAAGGAGACGCTCTCAAAGCTTGATATCAAAACGCAACATTGAATACTAGCTTATTCCCCGAGAATAACGAGCGAGCGCATCACGAACGAGAAAGCCCATAGTTCAACGACACATTTACATCACTAAAAGGGATTTCGATTCCTCCAACGTCATACCGGTCAATTTGATCCATATTAAACCGATTGATAATTAATACTATTATACCTGGTTCCCTGGCAGATCAGTTAATAAAAGCAAAAAAAAATAAAATAATAAAACGGGATCCAATCCGCAGATCAGCCGCGCTTGAACCCATGTTTCGTGAACAACGGTTCAATTCCACAATCCACAAAACTCAAGGGAAGCGGGAAACAGGGATGGTTGTCGCTGGTAACTTTCCTGCAAATCTCTCTCTCCAAGGTCCCATCTTCTCCCATGGAATGCTCCCGTACCTTAATTGGCGTCCTTAATTTTCTCCGCCGTTAAAGGAAGGGCGGGAAATACAACGCACGACAACCTGATGTACTGCATACCTGGAAAACAGAGATTTTAAGAATGCTAGTGCGGTTTTCGAGAATTCATGTTTGTTGAATTCCAATTTTCGCTCCTTTTTATTATCGATTTTCAAAATCCTGGGCTAGCTAACTAATAGTAGCTATGCAAGTTGCTTAACTATTGCGTGACGGACTTCTTTCACAACAGAGTGATCGACGACGCGACTCTGGAGCCAGAGGTCGTTTGGGAGTTAGTTTAAATGATAGCAAGTCAGAATTCAAAGCGTCGAAGGTGCTGACTGACATGGGTTTGAGGCTCCTTCGCACAGAAAGTGCCCTTGACTGAATATTTTGAGTTGGTTACCTTGCAGCAGGCCTGGTGATGAATGGAAGTCCTCAAAGGCGCAAGGCTGCAGTTACAGACCTCCTAATCTTTAGACCGAAGCTCATCACTTGCATTTATGCCTGTATTGTATGTATGCACGTACTCCGTACATTAAGTACATTAAGTACATAGTACCTTGTCCTCTATCCATCCCCCGCACTTATTCTCCGTTTTCTTTTTCCTCTCTTCAAATCCATGCACATCCCATTTTCAGTCTCTTTAGTTACATCGCTGGCAGCCTTGGCGGAATCAACTAACTAGTCTTGAACGCTGGCACTCACGCTTACGAGGAGTCCGTTCCTGTGTGACTTTGCGACGAGATTTTGACGAACGCTTGAGGATTCGTGCTCCTCCGTATAATCTCGAGATGATAGCGACAGTAACAGAAGCAAAAAGAGGTGAGAAAACGGAAAACTTTTCCTTTTCTCTCTCTTTTTTTTTATTTTTTCTTGCGAGCGCCAATCAAAGGTCGTAGGATAGCCGTAATTATGTTTCTCAAATCATCTTTGTGCGAGGGTGCGTTTTATATAAAGCCAGTCATGCGGACAAGTTCGCTGTCGGGGATTAAAATAACGAGAATTTCTCTTTTCTTTGCGTCATGACTACTTTTGATCCGAGACTGTTCAAAACTAATGGTAGCAAGGAGGTCTTAGCGCGCATCAAAGGTAACTGATTGGAGGATTCTCTTAAGCAAAACTCCAGTAATTAGCTGGACGAATCGACCTTACGAAGAATTTGCTCTGAAAAACAGAGTCGTTTGTTGAGCCCTTCTTGGCATTGGCTAGTGAGTTGGCCACACAAAAGCCACCATTGCTAGTAACTTAGGTCTTGGGCACATGATTGTGTGAGAAGGTTGAAAATAGGAAAGAATAGAGGATGGCGGACATTTGAATTTTCAGCAATAAACACTATGTTTAATGTCGGGGGAGAATCTTTGGTTAATATTGATGTCATCCTTTCTGACAAGAAGGGCCAAGGAGGTCACCACCAGGTTCATTCCGGATCTGCACTAAGCTTCTGCATCTTCGTAATTGACTGAACTTTATGTCTTGCCAGATCAAGTCCTCGAATGTTCCGCAAACATTCGTGGCCTGTCACCGGGAGCAGTTCCATGGAAAATTGAGGGCGTGTCGGCGAGAACCATGGATGAAAACTGAGGTTTGAAGGTCGTGGTTGCGATTACAATATAAGCACTGTTTGGCCTGCAGGCGTGTAAAAAGAGTTTGCTTTTCGAATTTAACTCTGAGTTCGGGTTGAGGCTAAAGATCCATTCATTATTCCTTTCCTCCAGTTCGCTTGCGCCTATGGTCAATGATGATGCAAGTCAATTTTGTTTCAGGCGGGACGTGAAGAAGGCGCTGCTGTATACGGATCAGCTTTCATCGATCAAATGGCTGAGCTTCGGAAGGGGTGGTTGCGTGACTGTAAAACCCACGCAAAATAATGAGACGTCGCACTCCAGCTTGATAAATAGTTTTTGCGCTCGAATCTGACTATGCCGATCTCTCCGTTATTGACTGCTTGCGTTTGTATGAACATACACACGGAGTAAACAATTTCCTTATGTACGAATATGTACGAAGGCGGATGTATGATTGTTTGACAGGATCTGCATTCTATTGACCATGCAGGGGTTAATGCAGATGAGTAGCTGTTAGTTCCAGTGTACGGACCAGCTACTCCCGTAAAAATTATCGCCCGGAAGTCTCGGTGTTTGTCGCACATAGTTAAACAGCATAGTGGTTTCTTGAGATTTGAAAGGACAAATCTTCCTAAAACTTAATGCTGACAGACAATCGTTTCGTGTTCGAAAACAATGTAGTTTTTTCATTTTTATTTTTGGACCTTACGTAGGTACCCGGTCCCCCAGTGGCCGGCTCATCGACCCGGAATGGTGGGCTGGCTACCACTCAGTATATTGGTAAAGGACTTGAAGTTGCACTACATCCTCGAGTGTGGGAGAGGGTATGCATGTTAGGTATGTTCGTACCTGGGAGTAACCAACAGCCTCCACTAGTTAAAGTTGGGCTTGAAATCGAGCGGGCCTGTCCTGATCCTTCACATTCTGGGCATACGGAGTAAGTCAATCTGTTTTATGGGGAATAAAAGAGGCTTCGATCGCGATTGCTAAACAAGGGCAGAGATGCGATCCTCAAATTAGTACTTGACTCTGGACGTTTGCTCGTATTTATTTTATGGAGCATACTCCAAGCAATCAGGAAAATAGCCCGCCCAGTATGTCTTTATTTGGTCAAGTATTTCGCGATGTTATCGGCTCAAAGGCGAGCAGCATAGGACGAAAAAATTACAGGTGATCTGTCCTCCCTTGTGGCGCGCTTTCGACTCCTCTTTGCGGAGAGAAGTGCTCGCTAGCCCAATGGGCTTGTGAGAGCACTTGGTAAGCTGTCGGAAATGGATCCTGGGCGATCTATGTCAGTGTGGAGAAAAGAGTTGTAGATCTGGCTAAGACTCTTTTGGACGCGGCACTAAAATCGGTGATGCCTTCCTTGACCCTTGTCCAAGAGGCGCTTAGGAATTGGATGATCTGGACGCGCCGCACAAAGCATATTCTCAACACCGAGTTTAATGCAAGGGCTTTGTTGATGAAAAGTCAACAATCCGGAATGATCCACCCTGACCTAACAGCTGTACGGACTTGTTGCAACGCTTTCTCGGGGCCAAAGTTGGAGCTGATCGAGTTCGTGTCACAGAGGATGCAGGAATACTAGGATACATCTTTACTCTGTTTTCGGGCGGCCATCAGCATATTCGTTTGGGAGCAAGTGTTAAATCTTGCTTCGATTGCCTCATGGAGAACTCCTGAAGCCAATTCTCTCTTGGGCTTAATTTTGGCAGGCCAGGTTCCATGAGACTGGCCGAAGTTCCATACCTTAGGGCTTCGGCCCAGCAACTATTTTGGGCCGTGCCCTCTTTTATGTTTTTACTTTTCATGACTAGAGAAAGTACTCCGTACTTCCTTTGATATCACTGGTTCACTGCCAACAATTTTCAGTTCATTTAGGATGTGATTCATCCAATAAGCTGTGATTTCCTGCATCCGGCCGATCTTTGCTTAAAACCTTCCAGGTTTCTCTTCAGTCAAAGTCTCTATTAGCATCGGGACTCTGGGGAGTATCTCGACCCCGTATCGGCCCAAGGTAATTGAAATCTGTAGATACGGTACATTTCTAGGCGTTTGCGCTGCTCTGAAGACCCTAGCAGTCCCCGAAATTTGCATAATCCCCAAGACGAGGATCATCATCATCGCATGCTGCTCAGCAATTGCAAATTCTTTTCTGATCAAGATCAAGGCTCTTTTGGCACGTCCTTTCTGTTCTCTGGCCGGCCACAACGTTTTAACTGTGTTCGTGATAAGGCGGCCTTTCAAAACACGACAGGATAATTAGCAGGCACACCTCAATATCTCCCCTCCTATTTTTCTTTTTAAGAGATTCCTTTATATAACAATCCCCTTTGTTTCATGAGTTGTTTGTCTGCTCGTTTCTAGGCCTGAAATCAGCGTTCGTTTCTCAGTTGAAACTTGGGGAGGGGCTCGGGGATACGGCTCTCAAGAATCATTGGACGCAAGCACACAACGTTTTCCCGGAGGTTGTTATCTTTGAATATTGCTTTTGATTGAAGTGTTCAACTTGCTTCCAGTCCTCTTGCAAGAGTGAGTTTACTTTTGTGGTCAACAACACGGTGTATTGTTCACAACCCAGCGAGTTGTGGTTTGGTGGTTTCAAAGACGTCACTTGGAAATAGCCTTCTACCTTACCTTTCCCTCTCCTTCGACTGTCTTCCCAGCAAATCTTCTTCCCCCCCTCTCGATGCGATCTGTAAGGCTAAGAAGGTAGCCTGGAATCTCTTTGTTTTCCTCTTTCCGTCGAGGAATGATACTCCGAGAGACACCGGTTGTCAGGCTACAACTGCACGCACAGGCGACAACAGTGCTTTCTCCTCTATCGTCGGTTCCCCAGCATCTTATCCGCGGTTTGGAAACGAGAACCGGACAGGAGAGCAGGGTTTACATCATATCAAGGTTTCTTCCCCATTCATTTTACCTTTCTGTCAGTCGTGGACGCGCTTATGCATCGATATTTCGTGCATGCCCGGCACCATCGACGCGCTATAAAGCCAGAGATCTGACTTCTTACCAGGAAAAACCACTCCATCCCTACCGGAAGGCCCTCCCAATCTGCCACTCGCCCTGGTTCTTTGGCACCCTAAACCTTCTAGACCACTCAGATCGTATATATTTGAGTTTGGAGACTCGTCAACCGTCGAACTCAAATACGGCCCATTTCTTGGGTCGAGCACATCCTTTGAGGAAAATTTCCGCAAGGCCTGGTTCTAGGGCTTTTTGCTGGTTTGCAAGAAGCATTACCGTTGACGTCCAACCCTGGATTTGCCATCACCCTTCCTTCCTTTTCATTCCTGGCATCCGTGGTTGAAATCAGGCGGAAGGCAGCACAGTAAAACCAGCAGCCGCAACGCCGAGTTTACTCCACTTTGCCCCATTTTGCGAAAAGACAGAGACATCCCGGAGAACTTTCCTGCGTACTGTGGTGCGCGCTTGAGCTTGTCAGTTAGGTCACCATCGGTGGTATTATCCTTAACACAGAGGACCGTTTTTATCTGACGACATACTCGTCCTTGTCGATTCGCCTCCGATCTTTCTGGTCCTCGAATTTGCAAATCCTCTGCGCACATAGTATTATGATCAATATTCTACAGTGCATGTTATAAGAAGCTCGTCTACGCTCATCTTTGATTTCCGCTTGGTTAAATTTCGACCCGAAACCAGACCTCAGAATCAATTCTTATTGCTGTGGCTCTTTCGCTTATTCCTTGGGTGTCTTGCCCCATACATCCAAGGAAGGGCTTTCCATTTGCTGCGATTGGTACTTCAGTTTGTTCCTCTCACATTGTAGTCTTCATGAGTGCTCCAGGCTATTCAGACCACCATCCGCCTCACACAGGCCTGCAAAGGTTCGCCGTTCTTTTTACTAGTTGCTCCTTTTCTTCGTACCTGAATGGAGATCCTTACTGACATTGCTCGTGAAAATCTAGTGCTGATTACGACCTCACAGTCCGTCAGAACCCTGAGCGGGCCCGGGTTGCTGGAGGAAAAGAGAAAGGTCTGTAATGCATCTTCTGTAATACATCTTCATTTATCCTTGGACATAGAGCTCACATCTTGTTTTAGAACGCAAACCAGTAGATCCGCCTCCCATCATCCAGCTTCGAATTCGGGATGAAAGCGACCCAGCGCAGTATGAGCCGTTGACCTTGGCGGGTAGCTGAAACGATTGAAGCTGACTTGAGCTTTAGCAACTACTTACAAAGCCCTTACTATTTCATGTGTTGTGCGTTGTATGATGCGGAAGAAGACCGACCTGCCTCAGTACCGGCATCGACTGCCCTCGCAGGTACTTTAGTATCATCTTTACATCGACTGAAAGACATAGATAATACTGGTTTGTCATGCCTACGAACAGAGAGTCCCATTTTGATGGCTGCTAAGATATATTTATCCTAGATGGTGGGTTTTTCGTATTCGGCGACCTTTCTGTCAGAGTCGAAGGGAAATACAGGTTGAAGTTCAATCTTTTCGAAATGCGCAAGTACGGCACATGGCGGCGACTTTCTGGAACTGGTCATGCTAAACTTTTACAAAGGGATGAAGTTGTTCACATCAAATCCGTCTTTTCAAATCCTTTTGATGGTGCAGCAACCTTTACACTCTTTCCACCTGGAGGACGAATATTGATTTGACAATAGTGATGCAACCGAAGAATTTCCCTGGGATGACCGAGTCCACGTTTCTTTCGAGGTCATTTGCAGACCAGGGCGTTAAGCTACGAATTCGCAAAGAGCCTCGGACGCTATTGTGAGTGCATTCGCGGGATCTTTTGGCGTGTACGAAGTAGCTGATCTTATAGGAAACGGCAATTACCACGGCCTGAGGATTATCCAGCCCCCCCGCGTTACAATGAAAGACCTGGCTCAAGCTATCCTGAGCGCCCAACGACAAATGTGCAAAATCCACCACCGGTTAACACATACGCGCAATCTGATCGGGACTACGCTTCCTACTATGCTCCAGCCCCAAAACGACAAAGGAATTCGGTGGATTTTGGTGGTCGCACTTTCTATGATGGTGACGCTCGGTATGGTACCGGGACTGCTCGTCCTTTAGACCCCTACTCATCCGCTTCTACAACCCCTTACCAAACGCATCCGCCGAATACATATACCCAACCGGGGTATCATTCGAGCCTTCCTGCACCAACTTACTTTGACGGGACTACACAGGCGCCTCATCCTGTCCTCCCCTCCCAGCCCGAACACCCTACGAATGGTGACAGCTACGGAGGGACCAAATACAATGTTTGATGCACGCGATATTTTTTGCTTCTAGCCTGTCCTTTAATAGCGTCTTTTGGCCTGTTTTGGCTATGCTGTGCTTTGTCCTTTTTGTGTCTCGATTATTCTTATAGGGCTCTCTTGATAGACTGCATTGGGGGGTGTCAGGAGTAGGTGACTGGGAATCATTCTGGCGGGTACTTGGCACCTAAGGACTCGGCGTACTTGATATTCTGCAGGCAGGTTAAGGGGGGAAAAAAAGGCAAAAACAAAAAGCAGGTGCTTTTCCGGTTACGCGAACGTTTGTCTTTGTACACTACTTTGATGGTTGGGGCGGATGGGCAGAATAGCATTATATAGTGGTGTGGTGTTTTGTTTCTGGCATTCTTTACGGCAGTCTGGCGGTTGATGGCCTAATAGATGATAATGGCAGGATGGTTGGAGTTTGGAATATCTTCGAAAGTGTTAATTCGTTAGGGAAATATATTGTCACGGTGAGAAATGTTTCGTGCTGTTATAGCAGGGCCAGTTCAGGTTTGTTTTCCTTAAATACACATGGTCATATTTGATCAAATCACTCTCGGTATTGAGATGAGAAGAACGCTTGAATGATGGATGATGGTCTTCGAGTTTGTTCTGTTCTTGGATGTATACACTGGGCACCTAAGCAGGAACAACCCGTGCTTGCCAAATTAGGTAATCTTGTAAACAATCTTGCATGACTTGATCTCTTCTGACAACGCCTCTCTTGCCTTCGCATTCCACATGGATTGGGCTTCTTGAGATTCAAATCTTGGTGTGTCAACTGGATCTGGCTTGAAGATCCAAGATATCCTGACTTCTTATCTCTCTGTTCTTTTGCTTTTTATGAATCTGAAGAAAGAGCTTTGTTAAGTCCATGGCTTGGGAGAAGCTTGATATCTCACAGGTTGAGTCCCTTAGCTTGAGTGGCC
Organism: Amauroascus verrucosus; assembly: GCA_001430935.1. Taxonomy (NCBI): domain Eukaryota; kingdom Fungi; phylum Ascomycota; class Eurotiomycetes; order Onygenales; family Onygenaceae; genus Amauroascus; species Amauroascus verrucosus. The sequence goes on from LJPJ01000831.1 coordinate 120,744, forward strand.
TTTTTGATGCGCAATCCGATAGCAATGTGCCTTTGAAGCTGATAATGAGGGTTAGTTGACAATTCATGTGTCCTGGGACTGACCAAGTTCCTATCTATATATACGAAAACTAACTCTCTGCAACAGTTAAAGCCTGGCCCTAATGCCATAATTCCGATTCTTTGGTTGAATGATAGTCTTCAAGCTCACATAACGAACGATCGCATCTATAATCTACCATACAAAGATTCAGAGAGTATCGGTAACTTTGAGGTTCAGACTAGTTCGAATTATCATGTGGAAGGTCGGAGTATGCGACATGTCGGAGACGCCCAGAAAGATGCTTACCCTGATTATCACGAATCCCCAAGACGGCTGTACAGGAGCGGAATGAGATTGTCTCCCTCCCCGACGAAGGAACGGCTGTTCCCACCAAGCCCTTCCACTAGCAGTGGCAGTGGCACCTCGAGCAACGAATTCGACTGTGGCATGGCAAATGCGACTGAAAGCTGGAGGCAATGCACTGAGTTTCCGGAGGAAGAGGAGGTCCATGAATGCCAGCCTAGTCCGGATCTGTGCCATGTAAGTGATTACAAGCAGGACAGGACGAACGTTATAGACAACGACAGTCCGTGCGATAAAGCAAACATGGTATTGCGGGCCGACGCAAAGGGTATAGGCTCTTCTCATCAGCGAGAAGCATCGGAAACTACCATAATCTGTTTGACGCCAAAGAATCAGAGTAAAGTGAAGAGACGGAGTATTGTCGCTTGTGGACGACCGCCGCCAATAGTGCTATCACCGCGAAAGTTGGATATTCATATCCCTAAACGGGGAATGGGTAGTAAGATCCCGACAAAAACTGAAAATATTGCTCAAGGTGATTCACCTTTCAAGGAAGAGTTTATGCCACCCAAGTTTATGAGCAACTTGGGCGCTTCGGAGCTCGCGCAAAGGGAAAGCAAACAGGAAGGAGTACTTAATAGTCCCGAAGCCGATCGTATGCTTCATCATGTTGGTTCAAAACTTCCCCTACCTACTACATACAGATCCGCCTTTGCTCCGACAAAGGAAATCCAAACACCGCCGACCGTCCATGAAAAACAAAAGCCAAGTTCAGAACCCGCAAAGTCGTATAGAGATAGAATTAACGGAATGATGAAGACTACTCCCTGTCAAAAAACTCTTAGGAATAATTTAGCGCTATCGTCAGGTACGTCAGGCCGGATTGAATGAACATGAGAACATTTGACCTAACATAAATCCGACTGCAGAACGCACATTTAGGCAAAACTATGCGGATGAGATCCTGGCCAATATTGATATAGAGTCGCAGGCGGACATTTTCTTCGATTGTCGCGCGCCATCGGATTTTATAGCTTGGTGGCTTCATGGCAAGTCGCACGGCAGTGCCGCCATAGCAAAAGAGAATCAGTTCGATAACCCGCATGACAGGTTCGGAAGGCTTGAGACAATCGAAAATACAACCAGCGGGATGTCCGCTTGGCATTTGGAGACGATCGAAGACCAACAAGACTCCAAACAGTCATTAATGGTAGAACATATATCTCTTCCGAGCCCGACACCATCGTCTAAGCTAAGTATGCCATGGAATTCGGCTGAAGAGCTAGCGGGACGCAACGCTGAATCTTTGTCACTGCTTGGCCTGGAAAATGTTGAGTATCACCAAATGGAGCCCGTGAAGCCAGCTATTGAGATTGTTAAAGGGATTCTATCAATGATATTCCCATATAATGCTCCATGCGAGACCGTCATCTATGAGGCGGATATCGATATTCAACTGACAGCGTCCGCTTGTGCGAATGCTCATATTAAGAATAGGCTGTGCGCAAATGCAAAGAAGAGGCCACGGGTTGCGGTTAAATGGCATATCGAATACAAACCCGAATGTGTTCCCCGCGTCTCACTAATAACGGGTTGCTCTCACTGCAAGGCTGTCGATTCCGATAGTTCACTGAAGTTTGGAACCATTATATTAGAAATCTGTGCTGACCAGGAATGCCAAAACTGCATCAATATGTGCAGCAGTGACCAGGATGAAACGGTTGACGAGAGCGAAGATTTGAATGTCTTGCTTCACCAACTCGCAGCTTACCGCCGGCTCGTCGCTTGTTTCCATCATTTGCGGAGATCTTTTCAGTTACAAATAGAGAAATTGGAAGAGCTAGTGCTCATCTTTCTTTCAGAAACTACGCAGCGTGCGAAAACAGCCATACAACTCGGCCTCCTTACGTTTACCATCCTTATAATTGGAGTTTTTTCCATAATCTTAGTCAACGCTGGAGGGCGCTATGGCGAAGGCCTGTATCTTGATGGAGGTAATAAAGTAGCCGACTGCTTGCTAGGTGACCTCGGCTGCCAGATACCAGAAGGTCCTGCTGATTTGGCTGGGGTTGGACCAGTGCTAAGTGTTAGCAACAATACGACGAAGCGAGTGAAAGACATGCTCAACAAGCGGAAGCCGGGGCATCGAATGGGTCAATTAGAAGGCAAAGCGATCTATAATAATTTAGCACCAAAAACAGGAATAGAAACAGTCGAAATTTGGAAACAGGGAACGGCAAAGATATCAGCAACGCCAACTCGTCAAGATCCGACAGACCAGCTTACTCCTGTCATCGCTCTCAGTGCCCCTAGTGTCGGGAACGAATCTTTACCAGGGGATCAACCGAAAGCTACAAGCGTTGGTTCAATTCGTGATCGGATAGACCAGTTCCTCGGTTGGAGAGGGCCTGTGTGACTCTGAAAGGAGCATCGATTCTGGAGTAGGTGCAACTATTCTTGTGCCTCTGGAAACGATCAAAGACGGCCCGGCTAAATTTGTACTCGAGACATCCAACAATGCTGCATGTTCATGGATTCTCCATCCATTTCTCATAAAATCCTGTTTGCTTGTGATTTGTAATGCACTGTACGGTCTATGACTATTATGGGTTAGTTATAGTAGAACAAGTTAGGAAGTCACATGATAAGTATCAAAACAGTGGAGAAATTGTGCGCAACCGCTTCTTGACAAACACACAGACACACTCACTCACAATCCCTCTTTTCTTTTCCATATTTTAATTCCTGTGGTTGTGTTTCCTTCTTGTTACAAGTATGCCTCGAATCCTTGAATTCTCTTGAGGCTTTCTCATTGTTTAATTCGTCCCTGCATGTGTTCATAGTCTTGGGAGCCTGGCAATAGTCAATTAGCTCACGTACATATATTCAACGTTCCTAGTTTACCAGAAAGAGCCCTAACTAACACTCGCTTCATAAAAAGACTAGCGGATGTCAAGAGTAAGTCCAATTGGTGTTTTTCGTTTCATGTTTGTTCCCTGACTCATACTTACTAGAATTCTATCCTCGGTTGTTTCAGCACTACACCATAGTCTGCTAAGTATTGGTTGCAATATTCCGTCTGAATTCAAAAATTTCCCAGGGCAGCATTGGAGACATTTTTTGCGCCTCCTGGGTCAAGAGAAACAACGCAATCAATCGTTTTGCTACAACACATATAGCAGCCATGGTGGACCACTGCATCAATGAGAAGCTTTTGATATCAAAAAGAGCCGCGGCCCTCGCCTCACTACATGAAAAGCGTCGGGCGAGTTCTCTCGGAGCTTCGCATAGTCAAGGAAAACCTAGTGCAAATAAGTCCCATGAGATGGCTGAGAACGAGACTGGCAGCCCACTTGTGGAATCTTCTGCGTTTCCAGGTCTGGTTTTGAAGGCTGCTTGTGTTTCAGATAGCTCATGGAGGCATTCAGCCGCAACTGGTATAAATGGGAAACATCCACATGAAAAATCTTTTACTGCGGAGATTGACGGATTGCTTGCTGAAGAGAAGGCGGCTGCCGATGTGTCTGCTATCGACGACATGAACCGAAGTAGTGGCGAAACGTCTTCGACTGACCATACCACTGACTTAGTTCAGGGAGATAGTAAGATCAAAATGCTATCTGGATCTAGTGAAGCATACAGGCATTCCGTTAGGAAAGAGTTTGATTCTAACAAATCTCCTACGAGTCCTGTTGAAAGGATGTCGATCGTCTCTCAAAACATCTCTGAGGTCTCAAACGCTGAAGTTGCAACAGAACGTCAGTCACATCATAACCACGTTCAGCACACCACCCAACATCGAGATATACGTCTCTATGAGCCACCAAAGAGAGTACCAGTTGGACCCAAGAATTTTTGCTCACCTAAAGAAGGGAATCACTTGAGACAGAGGAATGCCGAGGGACTGAAGTTTCCACCGCAAAAACCGCCCGCTCCTAAATTTGAGCATGAATTTTTACAGTTGAATCGAACAGAGGTAGAAGACCTTCGTGAATGGCTCCAGCTCACTGGTTATTATGATAAGGAATACCGTTCCAAGACCTTGAACCGTCGCAGGCGCCTAGCAGCCTTGGAACAGGAAAGAGCTGATTTAATGAAGGAGGAGCAATACGAGCGTGAAGCATTGGCAAGGCGTAATAACTGGTCTTCTTTGCCCCAGCCGCATGCTAAATCTGACATAAACGATAAAATCCAAATGGCCAATTCACGTGTTGCTTCTAACTTGACATCAGCCAATTCTGTACCCCAGAAACTTAGAAGTGCTGAGTCATTTAATAGCATAAGCTCGTTGGGCTCCAACGGCGAGGTTATGGGAGATGTGACCCATGTTGCAGCTGACTCCCCATTCATCCACCCATCAAGAGAGTTAAATATGAAGCGGTCGGGGCCCAATGCGCATTCGCCCCAAGGGCAAACAACGAAGAGGTTACGTCTAGATAGTTGCCAAAGGCATGTTGGCGAACAAGGTTTGTCTACTAGTCAAGGCTGAGTATCAATCAAGTCTAATTATATACAGATGACTACAATGCCGCAGAGGAAATTGAAATTTCTCCTGCTGCACTGTCTGAGCAGTCGCAGCCAAAAAAGCCAGATAATGGTAAGTCAGCATACTGGTTTTAGGCACGAAACCGCCTAACAAGGGTGCTAGTGCTAGTTAACGCCCCAAATAAGTCGAATGGGTGGAGCGATAATGTAGACTCTAGGAGCTACGGAAGGAGCGCTCCAAGCCGCGGTCGTGGCAATGGTATGATGCAGCCTCGTGGCAGAGGCCACCTTAGATACGCTAGCTTCGGTTCCAGGGAAATTGCGCATGGCGCTATGCCATCGCAGAACACGCGCTCTCACTATATGACAGAGAATGCTCGTTTGATATTAACTGTGGAAGGTAAACACGGTTTGACTTCCTTCGACCTTTTTTTTCATGGTAAGACTGATGATTCGCATTATAGAAACGAAGTTCTTCATGATAAAGAGCCTTTCACTTGATAATGTGATAGCATCACAACAAGAAGTAAGTTTCTGCCTAAATAATACATCTTGGTTTACTAACCTGAAGTAGGGTACTTGGTCAACACAAATAAAGAATATGGATAAGTTGGCCGATGCTTTTAATTCATGTCGGCATGTTATCTTGTTCTTCTCTGTGAACCATAGCAAGGCGTTTCAAGGCTATGTATGCGCACTTTAACCCTCATCAGGAGTCTAGTGAGCTTTGATAACTGACCTTGGACCCCTTTTTCTAGGCACGCATGGAGTCTTTACCTGGCGATCCAGACGCTCCTATGCCGCAATGGGGAGAGTCATATAACTGGGAAGCCAGCCCTCCGTTCAAAGTCAAATGGCTTAATACAGCTGTGACATATTTCAAACATGTTGCTCATTTGACAAATGCATATAATGACAATGCACTTGCCTTGGTTGGTCGCGATGGCCAAGAGATCGAACCGCACTGTGCCTTGGAACTTTGTACTATTTTTGATCGGACTGAGACACTGAGAAAATGAGCCAATGTGACACTTACATTTAATATCAAGGCTTACCTTTCCTGTTCTATACTTGTGGACGAGTGGTTCAGCCGATGCTAATGATTTTCAATGGGGTGCAGATACATTGCAAATGTCGTCCGTGTGGAATTTCGCGCCCTTTGAAATATTTACCATGACTGTCTTTGATTAAAATCAGCGATACAAAATTAGTTTACTGTCCATGCTAAATGGTGCATCCTTTAACGAACCTGCTTTTTTCATCTGACGTGTCTTGCAAGTTTTTCTCTGGGCGTTGCGCCCAATTGTGCACCTCGCCGACACTACCATAATCTAACAAAGCAGCAAGTGGTTTGAAATGTCAAAATTTACAATTCGATGATACAAGGAAACGCCCATTGGCTCCGATGATATCCCCTTTTTTTTTTTTTGATTGTCTAAATGTCCTGTATCACTTCTACCAAAATGGGAAGGATTAAAAGTGGAATGAAGGGCAACGTAGTTGCATCAAAAGCAATTAAAACCTTTCGCTCCAAATGTCAAAAATATTATGTAGTTTACATGTGCGCAGTAATGTAAAGGTGAGTCTCCGTATTGTAATTCTTCAGATCATATCAGGCCGGGTTCTATCGAAACAGAAAGTGTTGACAATGCCTTTGTGATCTAGAGATGAAAATAATGCGCGGAGATGCACAAGAAGAAGAGTGGAGCGACAAATGTATGAGGCCTTATAACTTGATAGTAGTCCTCATGCGCAGAGATTCTCCATACTTGTAAAAAAGCAATGGCGCCGGTATGAATAGCAGAGCAAGAAAACCAAGCAATGTGTTGCCCCAGCCGTAGTTCAAAGCGCTGTACATGTGAGGGCCAGCTAGTGGCAGAAACGTGCCGAAAAGGGATCGTAAAAGGACATTGGCTCCTAAAGCTGAGGCAGCAGCTTCAGAGCCAAAAATATCAACAAGATAGAGCTGCGATGGTAACTATGGACGTTTTAAGTTAATTAAGACTGCCAGGAGAGTAATATAATGAGATGATGTTGTATGTATGTATGTACTTACGATCACAAAAAATGCTCCCAGGCCGATTATGAAAGTGCCTAGGATGGGTGCAATCCAATGCACTTTATAATATGTAGTCCAGCCGTAAATGAAGAAACCAATTGGGATGATAGGGGAGAAGCATATCATTAGTATTAGTCGATGTTCCGGTTTAGGAGTGGCAGCTTTATCGACTCTCATCTTTCTTTTTAGGATCCGGTCGCTTAGAATGCCGAAGATGAACAGGCCAAGTAGTTCGCCAATTCCAAGCCCTAGATATGAGAGACCTGATGTACCTGTCGTAAAGCCGTATTGTCCTTCAAAGACAGAAGAAAACGTTGTGAAGAGCAAGAAGAGAAGGCCAAACACAAAGGCAACATAGATTGATAGTATTAAGACAATGGGTGAGAACATTAGGATCTTCGTCGGACGCACAAATGCGGCAAGGAGGACTTGGCTAAACGTAAGATGGCGATCAAGCTTGGACTCGAGATTTGGGTTTCCAGTCTCACGTCGTCTCCGAGCGGCCTTGCGCTCGAGCAACGTATTTGGGTGGGTTTCTCTCATAAAAATCAGTGTCCCGAGTGAGGCGACACCTCCCTGTTAGTCATGCGTTAGTGAGGCATATCATATGGGAAAGGTATATTAAACCTTACTAGAATAGTGATAATCCAAAATGTCCACCTCCAGTCCTTGTGCTCTGTGACAAATCCGCCGATAACGGGACCGATGACCTACAACTAATCAGTAATTTTATCTCATCGGACATCGTTATCTAGCTGGTGAACTTACTGGTCCTAAAAGAGGGCCAAGGCCAAACAGAGCTGCAGCTAGCCCTCGCTTTTCCACAGGAATGACATCGGCGATAGTTCCTCCACCGATAGTAAACGGGGCGGCTCCCGCCCATCCCGAAATGAACCGGAAGGCTAAAAATTGGCCAATGTTCTGACTTAAGGCACAGCCTATGATGAAGGCGACAAACACGATGTTACAGACGTGGTAGACAATCAGCCTCCCATACATCTCAGAGATTGCCGAGATCACGAGAGGACCAAGTGCGAAGCCGAGCAGATACAAACTGACGGCAAGCGTGCCGACAGTTGTGCTAGTAACACTGAAGTCAGCGACAAGTTCGCTGATTCCAGGAGCAACCATTGTTGCTGCCAGGTTCCTATAGTCCCCGTTGAGTAAAATGATCACATCCATTAAATTAATCCGTTTGGAGATGCCCTACACGATCATGGATAAAATAGAGACAATGATAACATGCCCGAAACTCTTCATAACAGGCCAGTTAATGGGGTTTGCTGGATCGGTAGGGCCGTCCCAGTCCACTATATAATCGTCCATTTGATCATATGGTTTGTCCTTAACTATAACCAGCTCGACGTCTGCAGGTGCGCCATCATTCTCTGTAATACATACAGCAGTGTGGCTTGTTTCAGAGCTGGCACTGGTAGAGGCAGCCATGCCTTTTAGATTTATTAAAATTAATAGAACCTGTTAATCATAAACAAAGAACAGATAGATTGACGTGTGCTGCAAAATCTCCTGACACTGATAGCCGCAATTTATGGGAAATGCCTTGCAGCAGAGCACGTATATCCGGCTTCATTCTCCGAGTACGATGGCCCATCGTCTCCATGGTCCGATATTTGATTTTATGCATCCTCCGAGGTGTATGTATGAGCTTCCTAAAGACGACAAGCAAAAGTAGCTCATATTGCCAGATAGGAGTAGCTGCTCCACCATTGACCGTCCGCGGAAGGTCGTTGAGCAGCCTGTTTGCATTGTTTGCATTTAGCTTGCTCGAGGTGTTTGCCGTGTTTGCATCGTTGGATTTTCCACGGAAGGTCGATTATCTCCGAGAAACAAACGACATCTGCATTTGGCTGAATGCCGCTCTGCCCCTCCTGTCACCAAGCAATCACATATATTTCTACGAATACAATGAACCTCGGGAAGATAGTGCGGTGTTCCTAATATATAATGCCTCTCAAATACTCCATAGGCATATGTGCACTCTTGCCAGGATTCTTTATGTGTTTCTCCTTTACTAGCCTTGATTGTACGATACTACTAGTTAGTAATGAAGCGCAGGAAACTTACTTCAACTGAATTGATTTTACGACACACTTAGACTCATTAGCAACTCCAAGATGTCTTTGAATCATCCAATTGAGGAGTCGGCATCCCCGGCTGAAACTGGCTCCCGCCCTCGACCTCCGCTGAAACGTCGGAGGGACAAGCCGCAGCTATCTTGCAACCTCTGTCGCCGCCGGAAGTGAGCGAGTGTGGAAATAGCTCGACCTGTCCTATTATACTAACTTTTGCTCTCAGACTTCGGTGCGATCGACAGCAACCTTGCACCACTTGCTCTTCGCGTGGTCTGGCATTGTCGTGCAAATATCCCAGAACTTCCTCACCCTCCGCCACTGAAATGCAACAAAATAGCATTTCTCGCCCACGGACAAGTATTCAGGATCGCTTAGTACAGCTAGAAAGCCTGGTGGTATCTCTAATGCAAAAATCGCCTCGCGACAATCCCGCAGACAACCGTGTGTCTGGCGGCCCTAGCAATGTGCTGGAAGCTTCCCAACATATTGACGCTTTTGGCAACGAAAGTTCACCCGCTCCGTCGGATTGTGGAAGCATGAAGGTCAGTTCTTCGGAATATCGATACGTTGGCGGTGCGCACTGGGCCGCCATCCTGGATGGTATTGCCGACCTAAAGGAGCATTCCGAACGAGGCGATGATACCTGTCTCACTGAAAAAGCTAGCAAAGTGACTAAGCCGCCTACATTGCTGTTATACGGATGTAAGCCTGCTTCGAGAGCCGAGATCCAAGATGCTCTGCCACCAAGACTAGTAGTTGATCGCCTCATATCTCGGTTCTTTAATCGATTGGATATAGCACCATGTTAGTATACGCCATTTTATTAACTGATGCCTCGTTCGTTGCTGATATCTAAGTTCTTGATGCTAGCCACTGTACATAGCGTGCAGTTCCTGCGAGAGGCAAGTCGGAGTGGCTTTATTTTCTTTGCGTACGCTGACATTGACAGGTTGAACTCTGCAGTATGATAAATTCTGGAATGCACCGTTTGAAGCTCACATCATGTGGCTTGGACTTCTGTACTCCATGATGTGTTTGGCTCTGCTCGCTTCGGACACCAGGGGCTCGTCCGAAGCGGGAGAGCATACCCTATTAGACCCGTACCGCGAGAAAATCGTGCAATGCCTGAATTTGGGGGAATATACTAAGCCAGGGCCTTACGTCTTTGAAACCCTCTGCCATTATCTAACGATTGAGTTTTCAATCCGGAAGGATGCGGACAAGGACATCTGGATTCTACTTGGTATCAGCACTAATCTCGCTCTACGAATGGGTTACCATCGAGACCCATCACATTTTCCAGGGATATCTCCGTTTGCTGGTGAGATGCGCCGCAGAGCTTGGGCGACAATCCTTCAGGGCGACATTCTCATCTCTACGCAAATGGGTATGCCACGGATGATTAAAGATGGACAATGGGATACATCCGAGCCTCGTAATATTAATGACTCAGATTTTGACGAAGACACTAAGGAGTTACCTATATCCAGGCCGGGAGGCGAGACGACAACAGCTTTGCACCTCATAGCAAGAATGCGCATTTTCAAAATTCTTGGTACTATTGTTGATTTAGCGGCGATGGTGCTTCCATGTTCGTATGCGGAAGTAATGAAAGTAGATCAGTCTTTGCATGAGGCAGAGGTTGCTCTCCCAGAGACCTTCCGGAGGAAGCCAATGTCAGCATCTATCACTGACCAGCCACAGACTATTATGCATCGGCTGTTTCTTTCTATCATGTTTCACAAAGGACGAATCATGCTCCACCGTAGGTATCTAGGTACTAAAGAATCACAAGGTACAGGTCCTTTTGCCTACTCACGAAGATCGTGTTTTGATGCTGCGTTAAACATTTTGCAAGTTCAGCACATATTTGACGAAGAGACTCGGCCAGATGGTCAACTTCACATCATGCGTTGGAGGATATCGTCTTTTGTAAATCACGAATTTCTTACCGCGACAATGATTCTTTCTTTTCTGCTGCACCAACAATTGAAGTTTTCTGCGACAATCCCAAGCCTGGACCGAGAAGAAGAAGTTAAAGCAGCATTGAAGAGAACATATAATATCTGGCTTAGGTCGAGCAACACTTCGGCTGAGGCACGTAAGGCTGCTGAAGCTTTGACTATCATTCTCACTAAGGCTCATGTGCTTGTTGCGAGTAGGCCTGACCTCCCGTTCCCGGAGACAACGGGTAGCATGCAATTACATGCCGATTTTGGTGATACATCTCTTCAACGAGGTGAGTGGTCTTCTGCTTTCTGACGCCTAAGGAGTTGGCTCTCACAATCACTTTCTTGAAGTCGAGCAATTCCCCGGTATCTTCTCATCCTTTGGTGTTTCCTACGCAAGGCCTGACTCTTCTTTGGGCTCGAATTTTATGGAAGATGATCTATCACTATATGATCCTATATCGGGAGACTTGGGTGTCTCGTGGCAGTGGCTTGATGTAAGAAGTCCATCCTTCCTATCTCTCAATTTTAACCTGATCCTGATTGTATAAAATAGGATTCGCCTCCGGGAAATCTAAGATAAGAATTGACCGGAGAATCAAGGATGGATTTCGCAGGTAATCGGAAAGTAGACACCTGAGTCCTGAATGGAATTGGGAGCGGATATGCAACCGAGACCCGGCTAGACTGTTTTCAGCACCGACACTGAACTCGGATATTCATCCAATGTGCTGATGCTCAGATAATCCAAGGAGTTCCCCTTCACCGCTAAAATTCCAGTGCTGGATCTGGATCCTTTTCCGGCTCCTCTGTACTTGAACGCAGCATAGATTGGGAGTGGGGGTCTAATCTTGCATAAAGGGGCTTGCAAAGGAAACCTGTTTCTTCAAGACACAATGGAGAATTGAACTCAATAAGCATCAAGGGCCAGTACTGAATTATTGTGTTTCCTTTTGAAGATATACAGAATCATCTGGGGTTTATATGCTGCATCTGTTCGGATGCAGGTTCCAAAGCTTGTCCTCTAACTACTGTTCGAAAATCGCGCGTCGAAACACGACCTCCATATCACCGTTTATCTAGATGAATACTATCACATGGGATGCTAAAGTTGAGTGTTTAGCAAGCAGTGCGAATGCTAAGCTTGGGAGAACGAAAAATCTACAAAAGGCCACGACTAGCGGCATCAATTTGGGTCAAACCCCAGACTTAACTACCCCGTAGTGATGTGTATTTGAATCGAGATCTCATATTCCAATCGACTTGGACTTGGCGAACTAGGATGTTAGTTAATTCCTATCTCCGAGCCTCCCATCCAAGTTTCCATCAAAGTCTACTCAACGGCTGGTTATAAAAGAGCATCCCCGCAGCTACAAAACCAACACCAAGCCCGCGATCTAGTGCCAAATTCTTCCAAGGGTTGTTGCATCTTTTTGAAATACGACAAATACAGTCTGTTTTCCTCCTGCGAGTGGAATCCCCACTCTTTCTGTGAACATAGCCTTTTTGCAAACTAATTCGGCGAAAAGAGCTCTGCTCGATACCGGGAAAAGAATCAAAAGAAAAAAAATAAGAAAAACAAAGTAGGAATGGCTGAAACATCACGCAAGCATGTTTACTCCACAGACCACTCCAGCGCCGTCCTACGAACACACAGCTGGCGCACAGTCGCCAATTCAGCAGCGTATATCATCCCGCATCTACAACCCGGAATGACCGTGCTAGATGTTGGATGCGGACCGGGCTCTCTCACCGTAGATCTAGCGAAGCGCGTCTCGCCCGGTGGGAAAGTCGTCGGAACAGACTACTCTCCTGAGCCCCTGGACTCAGGCCGGAAGCTAGCTACGGAGCAGGGGATCACCGATGTTGAGTTTAAAATTGGCGATATCCATGCTCTAGAATTTCCCGATGAATGGTTTGACATGGTGCATGCGCACCAGGTTTTGCAGCATGTAGCCGATCCCATTCATGGGTTACGCGAGATGCGTCGGGTAACCAAGCGTGGAGGGGTTGTGGCAATTCGAGAATCTGCGTCTATGACGTGGTATCCTGAATCGGAGGGGATATCCGCATGGTGGAAATTGTTTATGCGCGTGGGGAAGGAGAGGGGTGGGAATCCGGAACCAGGGAGATATGTGCATATATGGGCGCAGGAGGCTGGGTTTGATAGGAGCAGCATTACGTGCAGTGCAGGATCCTGGTGTTTTGCTTCACGCGAGGAAAGGGAATATATAGGGGGAACATTTGCGGAGAGGATGCGGTCGTCTGGGTTTAGGAAGATTGCCATTGATGGGGGATATGCGACGGAGGAGGAGATGGATAGAATTGTGGCAGCATGGATGGACTTTGTGAGCGATGATAACGCTTGGTTTGGGATTTTGCATGGCGAGGTTATCTGCCGAAAGTAGGAGGCAAAGTCATTTCGTACTTGGGATCTAGTTAGTACTTAATAGTTAGTAGCTATTTCAAAACGTTTCTCTCATCCCATAATGGCAGAGTGTTGAAAGAAGAGACATGTTTTCCTCTTCTCTCGCTCATGGAGACAACCTGGCAGGCAACAAGGCAACAAGTCTCGGTGGCGCAATTGGTAAGTGGCTCTTCTCTCTGCCGGACTTTCTTTTCCCCGACTAATGCGATTTTCACAGGTTAGCGCGTTCGACTGTTAATCGAGAGGTTGAGAGTTCGATCCTCTCCTGGGACGATTTCCTTTCTTTTTTCCCTTTCTTTTTCCTTTTCTCAAAGACTTCGCGTCACAAGCAAGGGCCTTTGTCCAATCGGTGAACAGTCAGTCTGAACCGGCCGACTGGATCGCAACGGGTTGTCGCGGCTGACGATGGTCGTGTCAAATCTATTTCTTCCCTTGAGACACAGATTTCGCGATCGCGTAATGATACTCAGTTTGAAATGGATAATTAAGAAGCTGGCTTTCTGAGATAACTAGCACATTGCTCTGGTTGGACTAAAAGATGTGGTTTTTTTTTTTTTTGGGGAAAACGCAAAATGCCTGACAGGGACAAGCCGGAGATTCAAGTTCAGAATCGCGATACCCAGCCACTTGAGTACTTCGTGAGCCAGTTTACTTACCATCGTCGAGGAATTGACTTTGCTCGCATTCTTGCGTTTGGTACCACCTTGCTGATGCAGTGCTTCTCGGGAATATCTCAACAAGCATGAAGTTCAAGTACATCCGGTGAAGCCCTACCTACATCTGGATATGCCTGTCGTACCAACAATGCGTCAATTCGCAGAGTTGCTGCCCCATCATATCTTGTCGCTCCGAGCGTGCCTGGTTATCCTCTCGATTACACGGGGAACGCCGAGCGAGGAGATTTATTGTTTTCGAGTACAATAACAACATCATGGTATCACGGGGCGACATGGCTTACCCTCAAAGGCTCCCCCCCTTCACCTTCATCCTCACTTTACAAAAGACTGGCAATCCCCAACTCTCAATTCTAGATCGATGAGAAATTGTTCTGAAATAGAACCAAACCAGCAAAAAATCTCTGTTCCCTTCCGAACCTATGAGTACTAATATTGCTGTCCAGGAAAAGCAGAGCGATGGCTCATCCCAAAGAATTAATATCGAGGTTCGCAGCCCTTTGGATGAGGAAGAACTCCTGCTTCGAGAGAAAGTTGTCATCCGTAGAGTCGATTGGCGACTGCTCCCGATTCTGGGAGCTCTATATGCCATTGCTCTAATCGATCGTGTCAACGTACGTTACGTCTAGACGAACTTGAGCACGTTAACAGACTTGTCTAACGCCAGGGATGATAGATTTCAAACGCCAGAATTGCAGGTATGGACAAGGAATTAAAGCTGTATATTGGGAATCGATACTCTGTAGCTTTGGTTGTCTTTTTCATCCCTTACTTTGTCTTTGAGGTACGGTTTCCATGCGTTAGCAAGTCCAATACAATGTCCCAAACCAAGGCTGAAATAACGAAGCTACCATCAAACATTGTTCTGCGCCGAGTTGGAAGCGCCAATTGGCTAGCATTTATTGCATTTGCTTGGGGTTCATTTATGTTAGGCCAGGGCTTTATCACCAACTACCGCTCATTGGTGGTTTTCCGGTCTTTCCTTGGGCTTTTTGAAGCTGGCAAGTTCTCCCTCGTTCCCATGCGTCTCCCGGTTACTAACTTGTCTTTTGCACCATATTTCAGGTTTCTTCCCGGGATGCGTATATCTAATTTCATGCTGGTATGTGAGATATGAGGTTCAGACGCGGTGAGCGCCCTGACCAATAATGCAAACTTCGCGTCCAGGCTGATGGATGAACTTTTCTAGATTAGCCGCTTTCTACCTGTTCTCTACACTTGTAGGAGGCTTTTCAAGCATCTTCGCTGTTGGCCTCATGAAAATGGAAGGTATTCGAGGTTATCGCGGATGGAGATGGATATTTGTGAGTCGTCAAAAGCCCGTCATGGCCTAGATCAATGAAATACCAACAAAAATTTACAGATCATTAAAGGCCTCATTACGCAACTTATAGCGCTTGTCTCATGGTTTCTTATTATCGACTTTCCTCACAAAGCCCAGGGATTTCTAACAAAACAAGAAATAAAGTTGGTCCAAGACAGGATCGATAGGGATCGACAGGATGCTGTCCCAGATCGCCTCACTATCAGGAAAGTTGGCAAGCATCTATGTGACTCAAAACTATGGGCGTTGTATGTTGTCATGTCATTCCCAGGTCCAAGTAAGCTATTCACATGCTGACCCCTTGCCCCCTAGCGCTTTGATGTTCATGTCGATAACCACCCCTTCGTGAGTTCGTTCACACACACCCAGATGAACCAATATGTACATACATACAACCATATTTTTCCTAACAAACCCAATAGCTACGCCTTTGCCTATTTTTCCCCAGTCATCATCAGAGGCATGGGATACTCTGCCAGCGTCGCTAACCTTCTCACCGCACCCCCGCACATCTTCGCCACCATATCCGCCGCCTTCTTCGCCTGGCTCAGTGACAAATGGCGCGTGCGCGGGCCTATAATCTTCATCCAATGTCTAATCTGCATCCTCGGCATAATGCTAACCGCCTACCATCCAAACAATCGCGTACGCTTCGTGGGAATCTTCCTCGGCAAAGCAGGCTGTCAGGGGAACATACCCGCCCTCCTAGCTTACCAATCTAACAATATCAGAATACAATCAAAACGCGCAGTGGGAAGTGCGTTGCAGATTGGATTCGGTGCGATCGGGGGGATTATTGCCTCTATGGCGTTTAGGCAGGTTGATGCGCCAAGGTATGTGCCGGGATTGTGGACAACGATGGGACTTCAGCTTTTGATTATTGGGCTGTTGGGTGTGATGGAGTTTAATTTTTGGAGAAGGAATAAGCAAGTTGATGAAGGACGGGCGAGGAAACCAATTGAGGGGTTGGAAGGCTTCAAGTATACTCTTTGATACACCCACAAAGCGTCCTATCTCGGGAGTTTGCGGTATGTAGTTAACAAACCTTTTCAAAATTTAAAGCTTAGAATTCCAATGATCAATTTGCATGCTTCATCAGAATAACGTAAAGTTTTCATCAAATCACCAATTCATGGCCCATTTCATTTCATTATTAACCCATGTAATTGGGGCGTTGGAGAATTTGTTAGGTTTCCATGTGCACATGCAAGCGGATACTGCTGCTCTGATCTCGTATCCTCCCACAAAGGAGATTCCATTTCACTTTGGTGGGTCGTAAGGTGTGTACATGAAGATCTCATCAAAATAATTTAAGAAAGAAAATAAGTGCGGAAAGTCATTATCCAGAGACCTTGAGCGCCACAAACGAAAGAACGAAAACGAAACCTCGTCGGCAAACTCTCTCTCTGCACGAGACAATCAAAGCGAGCCTATTCGCCGTCGGTTAAGTGAGGAAAGGGAAAAAGAATAATCTCAAAAAGGAAAATGAAAAAACAAAGGAAACTCGTCTCTCATCTTGGTTCAAATCCACCCATCGCTTGTTTGAGCCTCATTTGTAGCATTCCCATTCCCAGGAATGCCAACTTGTAAGTCAAGCCTTGGTGGCGCATCACCCACAATGCCGAGTTTCTTGGGACTGCCACAGCCTTTTATGGGGCTTCGTGGAGTTGAAGGAGGTGCATCTCGAGGCGGGCCTTCGCGAACGAATTGATAATCCCACCCGTCATCAGCAGCGGCAGAAACCCACACCTTCAATGCTTCATGGACAGCCGGATATAGCTTTTCCTTGCATGTGCGAAGGTTTCGACCCATAACCTTCTCTAATCCAGATGCACGGAGGTGACTTCGCAGTTCATTGCGCTCCTGAATTGTTGGCAACGACGCTAAAATACCGTTAATGAGATCTAGGTGTGTCGCGAGATAATAAGTAGCATCCCACTCGACTCCACCGATATAAGGCGCAGCGGGAACAGGGGCGTGGGGCGGAGGGAAATATCGTTGAATAAAAGGTAGCGAAGCGTCTTCCGATTTAGCAACGGGTACCACATTAAAATGGTGGAGGAAGATCCAAAATACTTCTTTTGTCACGTTACTCATTTCCTTGCACCACAATTGATATGGGCGAGGCTGATGCATCTCGGCGATGAACGGTAGTGGTGCTGAATCTTTTGGTGGTCTTGGGTCTTGCATGTAGGACAGGATGGTACGAGCACGAGCGGCCACTTCTTCAAAAGTGGCCGACGAGAGATGGGAGAACAAAAGGCTGATTACTATGTTGCGAGTTGAAAATTCACTGGGACCCTTTTTCTCCTCACTGAAAAGCATCCGCAATAAAATAGGGAAGAGCTCGTCTCCTATCTTGCAAAGCTGTTGAAGAGCTGGAGAAGTGGTGCATAGCGCCTTGATGCAAAGGAGAACCTCATGCAGTAAGGCATCTTCATGTTCCTCCCTGAGCACAAGATTAGACTACAAGTGTCCATAGGAATCCCGAGAGTTCAACATACCTCCACTCCACTCGGAGTATTCTGTATAAAAGATCAACTAACTGCTCCATCCCTCCGTGAGAAATAAACGACTCTACCCAGGAGACAGTCTCGTTTCTTAAAAGTATGCGAAGTTTGTGCAGTTTGCTAACTTCCACAATCTCTGGCTTCTGCACCTCCTTTAGGTAATGAACGAAATCGGTTGGGTCGGCGATGAGGTCTGGAGATGGTAGCGCTGCAGTTAGCCCGGTTGACGGGGGCCCTCTGGATGAGCCTGGTATCGATAGATCTGCAGATTTCGGGCGCTTCTGAAAACTCGATTGGTCAGGTTTCTGTCTTCTAAAAGAAGGCAGATCGACTTTGCTAGACACAAAGCTACCGCTTAAGGGTCGTACTTTTGTTCCCCTGTTCTCAGAACGCCCAAAAGAACTATCCTTGCTCTTTGTCCTTTTATGTGAGGTGAACCCGGATTGTTTTTGACTGAAACAAATTGCTGAAGCGGATTCGCCTTCAGTCTGGTTTTTGTTGATAAAGTCCGCCTTGATATTGGTGTTCAAGGATCTCATTTTGTCGCGCATATTATGAGGTATGTTTCGAGCGTCCTTCGCCCAAAGTTAGCAGATTTAGGTAAACGTACTGGCTGGCACCTACCAATAGCCGTTCAAATTCACTGTCAATTTCCTTTGGGTTCATTGGCTTAGGCTTGTCAAAATTCTTGTCTTTGGCATTGAAGGCTGCAATGGCAGCCATGACCCGGGAGCCCCGGTTTCCGGCTGACGATTTTCGCTTTTCCACTGTTGGTCCCTCAACCAGGGGATGTGTTCGAGACGAATTCGATCTAACACTTCCCACGGAGGGACTTCGTCTGTGCATGGATTGTAGAATGTCTTTCACGGACGATGTGGAGCCATAGTCCGACTTAGGTCTCGATTTTGCGTCAGGCCGCTTTGTAAGTGAAGGTTGCTGGAAATCATGAAAGTTTCTTTGACTGGAAGGTGAATAGCCTCTGGGCGTGTAGAGCGACATTTCCTCTTCCAACGTTCTGCCAGATGATGATATATATCGACTTGAGACTTGGCTTTGAATAGACTGTGCACGAGAACGAGGAACTGGAGGAGGGGGCATGTCGTTGGAACTTCTGGTTATTGCAACATTCTCCTTGTCCTCTTTATCGCATGACGCGCCTTTTTTGCCCCGTTGCGATCTCTTGAAGATTCCTGACAGGCTCGTCGTTGATTTTGTCTTTTTCGGTTTCTTCTGTTTCGTGGTATTCTCGCCGCTCAAGGACTTTGGTTCACATTCCTTTCTATCTTTATCTTTCAGGAGTGATTTAAGCGAGATGGAGCTTTTTGTTTTCTTATGAAGTCCTCTTTTATCTTCATCGTTTGAATGCCTTTGCTTAGAGGGCGACCCGTTTGGCATTCCTTGGTTGAGAGCTCGTTCTGACAACTCTCCAAGAGGTCGATGAGTTTGAGCATGAGGATGGTCTGCTGGAAGTATCCAGTTTGGAATAGTTGGCTGGGTTTGAAGGTAGTACGAAGAAGGGTAGGCGGACTGGGATTTCCGGCGCGCCTTTGTTGGAAAGATGGACTTTAGAACTGACTTCTTCGACTTGTCAACGTTCTCGTCCCGGAATTGCAATGATAAATTAAATTTTGACGCCATCGTCTATCAATCCACGGTAAATCATTAGTGGGTTGCACATTTTGAGAAGCAATCCGTGTTAATCGACCGTGATAAACACATACTATGATAATGATAAGTTTCAAGGCTCACAGCTAAATCAGGGCAATACTCGAGCGACGCCTTCAGGAAGATGCAACGGTAAAAACAAAAAGGCCAAAATGCGGTCACGTCATCCGATATGTTGAGATCAGAGATATCGACAATCCATTGTGCGTCCTCCAGAGCAAGCTGAAAATAAACAATGAGAGATTGGAGAAGGTGAGGCGTGTTGAGTTGACAAATGTTTGAAAGATGCCAGTGAGCTAAGACATGGAAGTCATGGCAACGGCAATAATAAACCAACAGCTGTCTCAATGCCGTTCGCGTTTCGTTTTAGGTTGACAGGGGCCTGATGGTGACATCGAGCGGTGATGATGAGAAGATGCGTTGTCACGGCAACAACATGATCTCGCTGATATAAGCAGCTATCCCGCAACAAAGAATTTCCGCGCCAGTCACGCCACCAATTATCTAAGCTAGGTGTTGAAAGCTTGAACCCATGCCAAGAGAAGCCAAGTTCGGTTAAGATTTCCACCGACGAAAACGGGGCCTTGCAAGACGATCGCAGAAACCTGGAGAAAACGCCATTCCCGAAACATCCCATGCCCGTTTTCGTGAGGATAAGTCAATCAACCCCAAGTCAAATAGCACCAAACAACATGCTCGCAGTGCATAGCTAGATTGACCAGAATTGATTTCTTGTAATGTGTTCCTCTTGCGAACCACCCACTTTTTATAGACTCGGAGTTAGCTAACAGGCAGATCATCATCAATATCATAGTTATCCTGCATATAATTTGCAATTTCCCCTCTGGCGCCATTACTATACCCTGGTGAGTTTCCCCGCTCGCAAATAACCGGTATACGTGGCTATGCTATAAAAGACAAGACAGCCTCCTAACTTCCCCCCTCCCGCAAGATTGACTCTTCGCAATCTCACTCCTAGAGTAATCCGATCTCGGTTTGTGCTAAATTTCTCCACCATGAACTGCCCTTCACGCACCGATAACCCTACTGATAACCCCGGTTGGAACCAAAATCCTCCCCTTCTGACTGCGGATCTCACCACTTGTCAAGATCTGAATGGGATAACCAATACCCGAGAGCGCAGAGGAAACCAAGCCGGACGAAATGGAACAGAATTGGACCCTATTCAGGATATATCGCCCAAGAATTTGAGCCAAGATGCCGCGAAGCCTCACTTTGTGGGGAAGGGGGTGGCCGGGCCTGCGGTCAGAAAGCAGGAGTTGGTCCCGGTGGAGGATATGAATAGCAGAGATGTTTCGAGCTCGCTATGGCATAACTTGCAGCAGCACGCTAACGGTGGCGGTGATGGTGACGATGCTCGATCTCCATGGACACGAAAGCCAGCAAACATGATTCTTCGTTCTATTCAAACATTGCGAAAGTTCGGCCAGTTTATCGGGCCTGGTTTTCTGATCGCTGTCGCCTACATCGATCCAGGAAACTATGCCACCGACGTTGCCGCTGGGGCGGACGCTAAATACGCTCTACTGTTCATCATCCTCATGTCTAATCTTTTTGCTATATTTCTTCAATCTTTGTGCATCAAACTTGGAAGTGTCACTGGGCTGAACTTGGCTGAAAACTGCAAGGCCCATTTCCCCAAGTGGCTTACCATCATGTTGTATATTTTCGCGGAGTCTGCCATAATCGCCACTGACATCGCTGAAGTAAGTTGGCATCCTCGTCCTAGAGACGTGAGAGTTACGTCTGATGTTTGCTGTAGGTGGTCGGGTCTGCGATTTCGCTCAATCTGCTTTTCAATATACCATTGGTTGCAGGCTGTGCTATCACGCTCGTAGACGTGATGGTGATATTGATCTTTTATAGGCCCAATGGAAAAATGACTGCATTGCGAGCCTTCGAATTTTTCGTCATGGCACTTGTTCTTGGCGTCGTCGTATGTTTCTGTATCCAGCTGTCTTTGATTAAAGAGTCGAGCGTAGGCGAGGTTTTCAGAGGTTATCTGCCCTCTGCCGCGGTCATAAAAGAGAATGGGTAAGTCCAGGGGAACTCTCTTATTTCTCACACAATCGTAATGTATTAACACAATTGTTAGTTTGTACCTTAGTTGTGGAATTCTCGGCGCGACCGTTATGCCACACTCCATCTTCTTGGGAAGTGGTGTGGTACAATCTCGCCTTAGACAATTCGATATTGATAGCGGATACATTGACCCCGTCCACTACGGCAATAGTGATGGAAGCAAGTACCGGCCTTCTATCGATGCAATCCGCGGATGCCTTAAGTATTCCGTTGTCGAACTAGCGCTTTCGCTTTTCACATTCGCCCTCTTTGTGAATAGCAGTATTCTCATTGTTGCCGGAGCATCTCTTTCAGGCTCCGAGGCAGGTGATGCAGACCTGTTTGGGATCCACAAGCTGTTATCCGACACCATCTCTCCAGCAGCTGGTACCGTCTTTGCCATCGCATTGCTTTTGTCTGGCATATCTGCTGGGATTGTCTGCACCATTGCTGGACAAATGGTTAGCGAAGGGATGCTTAATTGGAGCGTTGCTCCTTGGCTCCGGAGGCTCATCACTCGATCCATCAGCATTATTCCTAGCATCATCATTGCAGCAGCTGTGGGTAAAGATGGTTTGAACGCTACACTGACAGCATCGCAAGTGGTCCTAAGCGTTATTCTACCATTCGTGTCTGCTCCACTCATCTATTTCACGTCGCGGACTCAGTACATGACTGTGAGCATGGGAGGCACAACGGGGGGATCTAATACAGAAGGCCAAGTAGCTGGGGCTATTTCAATGAGGAATAGCTGGTTTGTCACAGTCTTGGGAGTGTTGATCTGGATCGTTATCTCAGTCTTGAACATTGCATTGCTTGTCCTTGTCGGTTTGGGCAAGGCGTAAGTGTTCTGCCAAACCAAAACATGTGCCGAGCGCCTTCCACCCTTTGCTTGCTTGAAAGGCCGCCTGGTCTTCAAAGTTATCTTTTAGATGTTATAGGACAGGAGCCTGCCAGATTAACAGGTTTTCGTTTCACTCATTTATCTTAGAATGTCGTGGCTTCATGAAGGATGAGGACTTTGGGGGAAGGGGAATATTGACTTTGTCGAATTAGTTACGAATATCGGTTGTCATGGAAAACACTGTACTCAGCTGGCTTCATACTTTCGTCAACAGATTATCGTTTGCCTCTTTGCACAGATCGATGAAGACAATCCAGAAACCCCAAACGCCAAAGACTTAGCGCTAAAAGATAATGCTATAGGACAGCTTATATATCACCCAACTCCGCCTGCTGCCTCTTTAACTTTATTTTGTTCTGGTGGCTCGTCAATGAATTGGGGTGGAGCCACTTCATCCTGCATAAACGATGGCATCGCATCCTCTCCAAGGGTTGACTCAAACATCGCCTCCTCTCCTAATGCTTCCAACTCTGCATCCAAGTCTGCCTCATCTACGTCTTCTGGCACATCATACGCACGACTGATACTTTCCTGGATCTCGTTGCCAATATCCATCAGATCCTGCATCTCATCCTGCATGCGCTCAATCTTATCAATATCGACCTTCCCATACTGCTGCTTCAGCGTCTTCGTAGTCGTCTTCATCGCATCTACTGTAGTCATCACATTTCGTAGGTTATCCTGCATCATACCCGCTTGCTCCATATTCCATGATTGTTGGGATAGTTGATCTCGCTGAGCTTCGTATTGTTTGCGGCGTTGAAGCACCTTGAGGGCCTTTTGACGAAGCGCGTTTTTACCTGGGCCGTCGCGCATTTTGGACATTTTGGATTGGTAAGTTGATAGCTCGGCGTTGAGAGCTGCGAGTTTGACGTCTATGTTAGAAATGCGGGAGTCGACCTAAAGCTTTGTTGTTAGCTTTTCTGGGGGTCGCGGGGACAATGGAGGGGGTTTGAGGCATGCTTGCATTTTGGATGGCGCTATCGAGGGTGGGCTTTGGGGCCGCGCTCTTTGCCCCAAATAAACGGTTCATTTTGAGGTGTAATTTTAACAATTAATTTTCAAGGTCGAGAAACAAGTTGTCTCAATGAGACTCGAGGAATGTTGAAGTAGTGGGTTGTGAAAAATGCTGCCCGCTCGAATCGCAACGACAGCAGTTTCTGCCTTTTCAATAAGCAACGACAACTGGTGGCTTCAAAACCAGGCCAGATTGAAGACAGGAAGTTGCCCTAGACCAGCGTTCTCCCACTTCTCTTGCTCAGCGCTGGCAACATGGCTTGTCAGTCGCCTGATGACAAGCGGCGAACGTAGGCGGATTATGTCATGCGGGACAGTCACATGATTGGCGGGCGAATCGAGCGAGACCTCGCGCGGGTAACTTTTGCTGGAAGCTCCCACCTGAACATGGAAAGGAATCTTCTATCGAGTAGTCGCCGACATTAATCGATACTCCATTTTGCTTGAGACTAGAGCATCTGCATTTGACTGAACGTTCTATGACTTTACGACTCTTTAAGTTCGCGTTTTTCTGTGGATCGGTGATTTCACTTCAAGCCTTACGAGGTGCCTTCGGGGCCACACCAACCCCGATTTCGCTACGAAATAGGTTTATCACATATTGAATCATCGAACCGCCCAACGACCCATACCTCGTCTTATCCAACCTGCATTTTGCTTTAATTTTATTCATTGTTTTACTGATATCTCTTTGCTGTCGCTCCCTTCCCATTAATTCCCTAGATAAAAAAAGGTACGTCATCCGATGACCATATCAGCCCCCTCAGTCAACGAGGAAATCTAATTCTCTGTGATGCTGAAATGCCGCATATGGACAATACTAACTGCCCATAGGTAGCGCGAGGTCGCATCTAACTATTTGTTCATCTGCCCCTTTATATTGCGATCCGATTAATGACATTTCCTTTGGTCGTCACCGCGTCGCATCGAACTCCGACTGATTGCGCGCATTTTCCGTAAAATATCGGACTGATATACATTAATTTTTCTGGAGTGTGGACGGCGATTTGCGTCAGATTTTCTGTCGAAGAGCGAGGCGTCAGATCCAAATCAACGATACCCCGATGATTATCGCCCATTGCCGCCTATTCACGATTTTCCTTTACTTTATTTTAGACACCCCTAGTCGACACCATGTTTTGGCGTTATGGCGGATACGCGAATATTTCGCCGATTAATACATTACTGGACAAACCAGATGTAACCGTTGAGGAAGTATTGGATGAGTCCGAACTGTTGCATGAGATGAAGCAGCATAACACGAAGCTGATAGAGTTCATCCGCGAGGATCATGTTCTAAAACGCATGCTGCAATACATTGTATCACCCAGCCTTGGGAATGAAGATGATGGAGAAGACGCCGAGGGTGGAAAGGCTACCGAAGAAAAGAAACCCTGCGATCGCGACTCCGAGTCCGCCATTTCGGGTGAAGAAGGCCCTAAACAGAAAATTGCAGCTCTTGATCCGGAAGAACTAGAAAATGCCGAAAAAGCGCGTCTCAAATATGCATATATGGCTTCGGAGGTGCTGTCTGCGCCCCCTTGGTCTATCATCGAAGCTATGATGTTGAATGAGGAAGCTCTTCGGGAATTTTGGCAGTTCCTCCAGAGAAAGGCGCCTCTTGATTCGCTTCAGTCTAGCTACTTCTATAAAGTGAACGAGATTCTACTGGATCAAAAGACACCAGATATGCTTGCATTTATCATGTCCTTGGATGGCATCATTGACACAATGTTAAAACACGTGGATAACCCGTCAGTGATGGATTTGCTCTTGAAGATCATTAGTTTGGACAAGCCCGAAAATGGCTTAGTAGTCACAGAGGTGAGCCCCTTACCCCTGACTCAGAGTTGCTAGTTTCAGACTAATGTTGAATTATTCGCTAGTGGCTCTATTCAAACAACTTCATACCAACCCTGTTATCCTATATCTCAACAGAACATTCTGCCTCCGCGCAAACATCTGCGGGCGACTTCCTCAAGGCACTCATTACAATTTCTGCTAATGCAGCACAAAATGAGCAGCCATGTATTGGGCCGAATAGCCTTACCCGCCAGCTGGTTTCCGAATCGTGCTCACAAACGTTAATTTCAATAATGTTGCAAGGGGGAAATCCTCTTACCGTGTCAGTAGGAATTGTTATTGATATTATCCGTAAAAACAATCCAGATTATGACCCAGAGCCTGAGGGCCGGGATGCTCCCCCGTCTAACTATGATCCTATTTATCTCGGGACCCTTCTACGCATGTTCGCCAACCATGTTCCTGACTTCATGGAATTAATTCTGAGTCCAAAACGGACAGTTAATGAGAGTGGTGTATACAAGGTTACGCCGCGAGGTCATCTGAGCACGGCGTGGGGATCAGAAGTCGAGCCCTTGGGATTTGATAGGTTCAAGACATGCGAACTCATGGCTGAACTATTGCATTGCAGTAATATGGGATTGCATAATGAGGTTGGCAGTCATGAATATATGCAGATACGAGAGAGAGAACGAGAGCGTTTACGAAGCCAGGGAGCTTTTGGTCGACAAGATGAAGACTCCGGGTTTCTTTATACTGAGACTACTAATGAATTTGGGCATGGTATGTCTCCATCGGTTCTAGGTTCAGGTTCGCCCGATGAGATTAGAAGAATTGACAGTTCCAATACTGGGGAAGACGATGGCTTCGAAGACGTTGGTTCGGCCAGTGTCATTTTAGAAGCCAAGGGGGTACCTGGAGATGCAAGAGAAGAGGACACTAAGTCTTGCGTTGGGACCTTCACCCATGTGCCCAAATTAGGGGCCAGTGATGATCTTGTAGATGAGCCCCTAACCCCGCCTCGCCAAGAGTCTTCGTCTGCGCAGAAGTCCATTGACAAGGCAGAGCCTTCTTCGCCGGATGTTTCTCAACAAGAAGTGCCAATATCCCCGACGTCTTCTGGGTTAACGGAGAAAGTGAAAGGCTTTAACATTGATCCCAGCACTCAAAGCCCTATCGATGCCACGGACCAGCTAGCAGAGAACGCCTCCACACCATCCTCGAACGGCGCAGTTAAAGTCGGCTCCCATGTCCAAACTGAGATTTCGGGGTCAAACCATCTTCTTCCTCCATCGTCGCCCCCAGCCGATAGTAGCCAAGAAAAAGTTGCTCCTACGCCGAAAAATGAAAATGATGAACGGAATCCGGAACTCCTTGTTTCATCTTGCCAGCAACTTCTTACTCCCATCGAAACAGAAAAGCTTGGGCAGTATATTCAAAACGATCCGGACGGCCGACCAGTTGTCGGGGATTATCTGAAAATAATGTTTTATAAGTACAGTGTTTTACCGACGATATTAGTGAGTGGTTAACGATCATATAGTTATATTTCTTTGACTTAACTAACAATTATAGTCATTTTTCTTTCGTTTCCCGTGGAACAACTTTCTTCACAACGTTGTTTATGATGTTATACAACAAGCACTTAATGCCTCTATGGAGCATGGGTTCAACCATGTTTTAGTGATCAATCTGTTTGAAAAGGCTGAAATACCAGCACAAATTGTGAGGGGACAGCGCGAAAACGACGAGGCTGAAGCAGCTAAGAAGACACGGTTAGGGTATATGGGGCATTTAACTCTCATCTCAGAAGAAGTCGTCAAGTTCACAGAACGGCTTGGCCCGGAAGCATTGCCCGGGGAAGTTATGAAAACTGTGCTGCATCCAGATTGGGTAAATTTTGTTGAGAACACTCTTGCGGAAACCCGAGAACGTGATAATGCTATACTCGGCGGTGTGAAGCCGGATATGTCCATGGGTCATCGACAAGCAGTTCTCAATGCGATTGGTGGAGGTCAGGGGCTCGGAACATCATCAGCGCTATCCAATGCTGGTTTGAATGGATCAATCCCCAGCTCTGGTTTCGACGGTATAAATTTTTCGAATCAAGGGACAGTATCTGGCGGAGTCTTGGGCTATGGAACTGGTACTGCATCCCTATTCAGCGGATTCGGCAGCTCGAGTGACGACGAGGATGAGGAGATGGAGGATTCCGAAGATCTACACCGAGGTTTCCGGAGTGCCGATCAAGATGGGCTAGGTTCCGCAAATGTGGGTGAAACTTCTTTTGAAGATATTGATATGATGGACCAGTGATGGAAATTTGATGAACCTCTAAAATTTTTTTGAATGTCGTTGCATTCTACGGCGCTATGATTCTACCATGTTTCTACGGCGATTTACCCACGTTTTCCTCCCCTCCGCCTGGCGTGCATATATTCATGTTATACAAGAACATAGATACCGATTTTTAGGCGTTTTTGGACTTTTACGCATGCTGGATCAACAAATTCTCCCCTTTCTACATTGTAGTCTGGCGGATTCTCATCGGTCTAGCTTTTTTTTCTCGCAATAGCACAATTTTATGGTTCCGCTCATGTCTTGTGTCTTGTTTGATGAATAGATGGGAGAACAGAGTTTCTATGTTTTTCCCACCTTTTATTCACTGTATAGGCACTTCTCTAGCCTCCTGTTCCTTTAAAACTCGCCTTACACCTTGTCTTTCATGCGGTCTGAGCTAACATTAACTAGCAGGGTGCCGATAACTCAACAAGCCATCCCATCCCCATTCTCCCTCTCCCTCCTCCCACGTCCCTTACCAGCGGTCCATCACGTGCGCGCCGGCAACTTGCTGCCCGTTTAGCAGCGCAAAAGGAAGCGGCCGAAAAGGTTGCAGCAGCATCTGCATCATCGCTGGATAGTTCAGAGAGCAAAGCCCAGGATAAGCCAGCTACCGGAGGACGAAATATTTCCAATAGCGGGGAAGGCTTTGCAGCAACGGCTTCCGTTACTAACCCGTTTTTAAGTGCGGACGAGGACAGAGACATAGATCCAAACGCCGATCTGGAATTCGTATCACCTTTTGCTATTCCCGGGGAAGGCACATCATCAACGTCGCCACGCCATTCATTCTTTTCGAGCTTCCAACCGCCAAGTGCCTATTCATCGAGTTCGTCTGATGGGGATGAAAGCATAGAAGCAGTTCAACGTAATTATCGCCTCCCACTCGAAGTGTATGATGACGACGAAATGGGCGACACGGTGATGCCTTCCGGAGGATTTGGTTCTTATTCTGACGACGATGAGGATGAAGAGACACTAATCCGAGAGACTATAGGGTATTCGGACTTCTTCGGTCCAGATCGCTACGGACCCAGGACAAATTCTTCAGGTGGACAAAACCACAATAGCGATGATGAAGATGAAGGTTTAGTGGAAATCCTGGTACCCGGGAGAAGGATTTCCTCCAATTAATGTGACTTTTATTTGATACTGTAGAATATCAAGCCCCCGAAATTCTCTAATCTCGGTGCGTGCCACTATAGGGCATAGCGTTGCCGCAAGGACGCGTTGGGAATTAAGTGCACGCATAACACCTTTGCACTCTGTTATGGTGAGCGTTGTTGTCTATACGTGGATTATTTTCTCGTTGTCTAGATAGACTTGAAAGAGTGGAGGGAAAGATAGAATCGTTTTATGATACCAGATACACGACAGGTTTAGACGAAAGGGAGGAAAGTCGGGAATTTGTTGGCTTCTTTTGGTACCCGGAGTGACCTGCCGGCTTCATGCCAGTTGCTTTTTTCTGTCCTGCCTGCTTATGATGGATGATGTATGACTCTTACTTGCTTGCTTTTCGTGCTGGCGTTTGGGAAAGGGCTTTGTGAGCTATTGTTTCTTGCTGGCAGGCCCTTCTGCTGCTTCTTTGAACCTTCCTGTATATTGTACAGTACATTACCCATAGCAAATGAATATATCCTTGGAATAAACGGTCTTCTTTTTGACACTCACGCAACTAGTAATGCCTTTCGATTTATGACTTGATATTCCATATTTCTTTGGCTTTTGTAGTGTCGATTGATAGTTGAGAGAGGATTTTGGCTTTAATTTTTTTTTCCTTTTTTTTTTTTTGCTATCTTGAACTGCGGGTAACCAAAGACTGCTTGTCGCCGAACGTTAAAAACGTCTTCGCCATGGTCAAAGCAACAGAGTCTGAGCCTGCACATGCTGAAGGAGAAATTGAAGACCATGGGTCTGAAGGGTATGTAGACCATTAGGTAGTCAAATAACCTATCATGCTCAAGTTGACCTGCATTTCGAGCTTTTCTCTTCCTTTCGCATGACCTGACTAGCAATATTATATCACTGCCCACCAGGGCCCAAATAAACCCATCGTCCTCGCTTTGAAAATAAAAAACTATACAAAATTCCCTAGGTATGATTGCCGGCAAGTTTTAGGCAAATCATGCGATGCCATCATTCCTGTTTTGAGGCATCTCGCAGATCTCTAGCCCTACACAACATTTTTATTCCTTTGCCTTTTACGTTTTGTACTGTGTCCATTGGTTTTCAAGACGCTGAAAAAAGAAAAATAGATCACTCTCCCGTCCCAAATCTACGCGAAAGTCCCTTGTAGACTGGATCACCGAGCGTGGAGGAGGCCTTGGCGAGGGCATTGAATTAAGCACTGATCCCATCAAGGGCCAGTGCCTTCGAGTTCGAAATGACTGGCACAATGCCGTCAATGTGGGGACATACACTGCTATTTGCCCTGTGGTCGCAACTATGTCCGTTGTGAACATTCTAAATAGCGTGCCAGCACATGGCTTTGTGCTACCGCCTGGCTTCCTTGCGGAAATAAGCGAACAAACTGCATTGGCATTTCTGTTAATGGACCAATATCTCCTCGGCGATGAATCATTTTGGGCGCCGTATATCCAAAGTCTCCCCGAAATTAACCAGCTTACGATGCTTGAATGTTATAGCGACGATGACCTGCTTTGGCTCGAAGGAACCGGTTTGCTCAAGAGACGAGAAACCATGCTTGAGAAATTGAATGAGAGGTATCAAGTGGGATTGCGCCTGCTTAGCGGATGCCCGAATGGAAACTTCGAAAAATATACCTGGTAATCCCTATCGCCCCAAGGAATTGCTGGACCAGTTTTGCTAAAAATAGTCATAGGGAGCGTTTTCTCTGGGCGTCCTTGATTATCATATCTCGCGCATTCTCATCCCAAATACTCTCAGACCATTTGGAAGACCCACAAGGTATACTCGGAGATTTCTCAGTTCTAGTACCGCTGCTCGACATGACCAACCACCACCCTCTAGCAAAGGTGGAATGGAGAACTGAACAACGCAAAGTTTACCTCATCATGCATCAACCCCTCGTGGCAGGGGAAGAAGTCCCGAATAACTACGGGCCTCGAAACAATCAACGTTGTGAGTTAAAACCCCTCGCGTACGGTAAACATCCTGCCTCTACTAACGGTATTAGTAATGCTCAACTATGGATTCTGTATTCCTGGAAATGTTAGTGATTATCTAGAGCTGAATCTCCAGATTCCAGCGGATACTGGTGCACACTGGGCTATGGCAGAGCAAGAAAGACTCTTTGAAACAGGACAGACCCAGTTAAAAGAAGGTGAATGCTACGTCTACAACATCTTTTACCCCTTGTCTACTGAAGGCCGAACGTTGGAGGACTGTATATTTTCCACAGGGCTGCTCAACTGTGCAGCGATGATATCAAGCAATGATCACGAAATGGCTGAGTGTCAGTTGGCGGAGACGGGACTATCGATACCTTTCGAGAAGTACGGCAATACACGGTGCCTCCTTGATGGACTTGGTCAATTGGTCCTTAAGTTGTTAAGCAACGTTTTGGTGCTTAAAGCAAACCCGTGCTACGGGCAGCCGGCCAATAACACCAAGCAGCATAATGCAAAGCTTTATCGGGAATCTGAAATATACTTATCGGAGTGCGCGATCATAATTGCCGAATGGACACTGCAGCGAGCTAGGAATCCGGAGAGATGTTCGTCGCACTTGCTAGCCCGCTTCGAAAGCGGCCTAGAAACTCTGCTTGAAGAACGTTTTAGCCCAAAGGTTCAAGATAGAATCCGATCTTTGATCAAAGACCAGCCGTCGAAATTGAAATATGAAGGCGAATTGCTCTATGGATATACTGTTTCTGAGACCTTGTCCAAAAATGCGAGAGAGCCCTTTTCAGCCTGTATACAAGCCATCATCAAAGAGATTGGCGGCTCTGATAATGATTTGATCCCAGTTGAGACGAGACTGGTTTACACTATATTTTTGTGCTTCTGCGCTGGAGCTTATCGCGATATCGATGAAAAGGAGGAGATGTCAGACGACGACGAATACACTATTCTCCCATCGCGCCTTCGAAATTGGGTGAGATTTATAACTCAGCACTACCCTGAACCACCGGAAGGTGTAAAATGGGTCCTGGAAGATCAACTTATTGAGTCGTTATTGGACATGGTGGAGAGTATGTTCACTACTACGCCGCGAATGGATAATAAGTGCTTTAGTCCTTTGAAACCTCT
Source organism: Amauroascus verrucosus (assembly GCA_001430935.1). NCBI lineage: Eukaryota > Fungi > Ascomycota > Eurotiomycetes > Onygenales > Onygenaceae > Amauroascus > Amauroascus verrucosus. The sequence goes on from LJPJ01000831.1 coordinate 152,633, forward strand.
CACGCAAAGATGGAAAGTTGCCAACCAGGTAGATTGGTTATCTGGAAACTGGTTACGGTGGGCTTGGCTTGTCCTCCAGGAAGAGAGTGTAGGCCTGGCGAGGAACCCAGTCGACGTTCTGGGGCGGGCTGAGACACAGCCCAAAACAATAGAGCAGGTGGCCATCGATCTTTATCTTTATATTCCCCATGATCTGGAGGGGGACGAGGCCCGGAAATGATGGTTGGCGAAGAGGTTGTTGGATCCAGAGGCGTAGATATGGAGTTTGTATCTTTAGTTAGCATTATTAAAAGCATTTGCCGGAGATCCAAACTCGTAGCAGTAAAGAGGATATCTCAATAGAATCAGATTAATATCGATTCCCCGAATTGACCCGATCGAGTACGAATAAGAAAGCAAATAATAATAGCCCATAGTTATACCATGGTCACCTGACCCGTGTAAATTAGGTAATGCGGATCGATATGTCATCACGTGACCTCTTCGTTTCGTGCCAATCACGAGAGGCGGAAATACCATCACCAAACATCCACGAAACATCGACTTCCAGCAAACCTCACCCACCAACAACCGCTCAATTGGAGCCCAGCACCAGGGAAAAGAGCCCATCATGATCTCCAGGGCAGCGGTGGCTCCCACAACCCACACCATCTCCCACCTCTCCGCGCGCACCCTCTCATCCGCAAGTGCCGCGGCCGCCACCAGCGCCGTTCGCTTGCCATCCTCACAGAAACAACCGAGTCAGCAACAACAGAAGCAATCGCAGCAAATACGGACACAACAACAACGAAAATATGCCACCGTTCAAGATCCCGCAGCCGTACCTCCACCCAGGGTCCATGGAGGCTTGAAGGATCAAGACCGCATATTTCAGAACTTATATGGTCGACATGGCCCGGATTTGAAGAGTGCGATGAAATGTGGGGATTGGTATAAGACGAAAGAGATCTTATTGAAGGGACATGATTGGGTATGATTCCCTTTATTTCTCTTTTGAACTTATTCGTGCCATTTGGTTTTGCTAACGATGTCCCTTGTGGTTTTGCTTGGTTTAGATCATCTCGGAGATTAAGGCTTCTGGTTTAAGAGGGAGAGGAGGTGCTGGTTTCCCTTCGGGATTGAAATGGGTACGGCCCTTTTTACTTTTCTGCTTGTTGAAATCGTGTACAACCTGTCTTGGGGATTACCACACTAATTGTCAAAATTCGGATGCTATAGTCTTTCATGAACTTCAAAGACTGGGATAAGGACTCACGACCTCGATATCTCGTCGTAAATGCCGACGAAGGTGAACCGGGAACATGCAAAGATCGCGAAATTATGCGCAAGGACCCTCATAAGCTCGTTGAAGGGTGTCTCGTGGCCGGTCGTGCGATGAATGCCACTGCTGCTTACATCTATATTCGTGGAGAGTTCTACCAAGAGGCTACGATCTTGCAGCGTGCGATCAATGAAGCTTATGAAGCTGGTCTGATTGGAAAAAATGCGTGTGGCTCTGGTTACGATTTTGATATCTATATCCACCGTGGGATGGGTGCTTACATTTGTGGTGAAGAGACCTCCTTAATCGAGTCTATTGAGGGAAAAGCCGGAAAGCCTCGCCTAAAGCCTCCATTCCCAGCTGCAGTTGGTCTGTTCGGCTGCCCCAGCACCGTCACAAACGTTGAGACCGTTGCCGTGTCTCCCACAATTTGCCGCCGCGGAGGTAAATGGTTCGCCTCTTTTGGTCGTGAGCGTAACCAAGGAACCAAACTTTATTGTATTTCTGGCCACGTTAACAATCCTTGCACCGTCGAAGAAGAGATGTCCATCCCTCTCCGCGAACTCATCGACCGTCATTGCGGTGGTGTCCGTGGTGGTTGGGACAACCTCCTTGCTGTTATTCCCGGTGGATCATCTACCCCAATCCTTCCAAAACACGTCTGCGATGACCAGATTATGGACTTCGACGCCCTCAAGGACTCTCAATCCGGTCTCGGAACCGCTGCCGTCATTGTAATGGATAAATCCACTGATGTGGTTCGCGCTATCTCGCGCCTCTCCTCCTTCTACAAGCACGAAAGTTGCGGTCAATGCACGCCATGCCGTGAAGGTAGCAAATGGACTATGCAAATTATGCAGCGCTTCGAACGTGGTCAGGCTCGTGAGCGTGAAATTGATATGCTCCAAGAACTCACCAAACAAGTTGAGGGCCACACCATCTGCGCTCTTGGCGAGGCTTTCGCCTGGCCAATCCAAGGCCTAATTCGTCACTTCAGACCAGAGCTTGAGGCTAGAATACAAAAGTATGCCGAACAACATGATGGAAAGTCTGCGTTCGCTGGCGGTTGGGATCATTCAGCTCGGGATGCTGGTAAGCTAATTTCTCCGGGACAGTAGGTGGTATTCTATTTGGGTCTTTTCAAGGCAAATCTTGAGGTATAGAATGCAGTCTTCTTATATTAGGATGACCTCCGCCCCTCTAACTTGATCCTGCCTACCATTTTCTTTTTGTGCTTTCTCTATGTTACTTGTATCTATCTTTCGCTGTGTACAATGAAACCAAGTTAGATTCCAAAGATATCTTGTGTGGGATCTTGGGTGGAATATTCGAGACAAGGAGAGAAGGGGATGAGAGATCCAGTATTATTTCATTCGGCTACCTGATTTTTCTACCTAAATCAATCTTTGATCCTGCATGGCAAGGGTTCAAGTATGTTTAAATTTCGAATTAACCCACGTAATGCACTTCTCAAAACGCTCGCCATGACACCGACTCTCATTCGCATGGATGGTTCAGAAGCGAGGAGCAAATGTCTAGCGTTCGTTCCCAATCAGTCATACACAAGTTTCCAGCGCTCAGTTTTCATCATTCATTAGTTATTAAGCACCACTCGCCATAATAGCTCGATAATATCGCTTGCTAACCTCCACAGCATGAATGCGTCTCGCGTCTTGAGTCATTGGAAGACGGAGTATATCCGCCGGCTGCACAGTCTGAGGAGAAGAATTAGCCAATAGATCACAAAAATGCGAGCAATTCTTCAACTTGTTTAGAATCAAACTTACACATCCTATATCCTTGGTACACCACCCAGCGACTAGTCGTCCAATTTCCTTTAAGGCAACTTTTTCATCAAAATTGGTTGTTGTGCTCTTGTCCAACTTCTCGCCCACACTTATAAGTGTACCAACCAGTCTCTTCAGAAGAGCCTGATCCTTTCGGATACCCGGAACATTAACCAAAGCTAGGAAATCTTGATACATTCCACCTTCATACGCCCATCCACGAATCCTCCTTTCAGGGTTCTCGCCAAAAGTATCAATCAATAACTTAAGCGTACAATAATCACGCTGGATGATGGTCTTCGGAGCAACCACCTTGCAGAATGTATCATGCGCCTCGTTCCAGTACCTAGCCTTGATGAGGCATTCAACTTCTCCTGGAGAATCGCCTTCAGACCGTGCAAACAGTGCCTTGGAGGCCCAAATCCATGCGGCTGGAAGAAGAAGTTCCTCGGTAAGATATTTCCACATGATACTTGGCGTTCCATCTTCAAGCACTGGCATAGGTAGCCACGCACCGAATTGGCAAAGCATCTCTTTTATACTCCTCTCACGATCTATTCCACGGGCAAGATGAAGCAATACGAACAACGCCGGGCCGTATTCATTCGAAGCCGCAAGTTCCCAAGCATAATTGAGTACGAGCTGATCTGCACGATGCTCATCAATCGCGAGTGCGTTGTACCGACGCGCAACTTTGCAGATATGATGGAATAGTTGGAATGAGAGTCGGTTGCGCATCTCACATCCAGAAAGAGCCTCGGGCATGAAACCTTGCGGAACCTGGACTGGTGGAATTTCAGGATGCTGTCCATTATGCATAGCAACTGCGAAGATTTTCAATATAACCCAGAGAGGTGATTCAGGGCAATTAGCAGTGACTTGCTCATCATGACCTCTAGACGTTGAAACCAGACGAGTTGGCTCGCTTCCATTGCAAATATCATCGTAAAACAAGCTCACTGCGGCCTCGATAGGGTCAGTTTCACCAATACCATACCATAAGCGGAGACCAAACGCCTGAATCCAATTGAGACCAAACCGCTCGGAGATGCTAAACGTCGACGTTCGATCCTCAATTGCTGCGTTTGGTTTGCCTTCACTGCGAAGACAATTACCAGCAACCAGTTCATAAATTGCTCGAATCGGCTCAGTCATTTCAGAAAGCACATTGTGGCTCCGCCACGACTCAATTTGCTCCCTCATATCCTTTCGGAGAGTTTCGTCTCGTCCAATTTGAGAAACCAGCGTAGCCAAATGCGGATTCCCACTTTCGATGAGGACCTTGCATGCATCTTCAACTCTATGAGAGCAGAGATACGAAATTGCACGTTCCTCTGGCGTCGCATCGGTCTTAAGATCAGGAGCATGGTGATGGCGGATGATATTTTCCCACAACAAAATCAGTCGGTCTTTTTTGATACGGTGGAGATACTGCTTGTGTAAGTGTTCTGGAACTCCTGCAGAGATATTGTCCTGAATATCGTCATTGAAAAGGACATATGATAATTGCCAAACTTGTCGTTCTAGATCGCCTTCCGGAGATTCTTCCTGTACACTGTCGATAAATGGTAGGAAATCCACGATAGATAAACAGGCAAATGGCAGGTTGTCGACGAGTTTTATGGATGAACGAGCTTTTTGTAGAAGTAAAGTATCTTGGCCCTGGATGGTATTGTTAATGGTGTCATAACTAGCGATAAATCTTTCGAGGGGACGAACTTCTTTCGATTCTGTAAGTTTGTGAAGAGAAATCGCAGGTTCATCACTATCCACATCAATCATTGACGATGGACCTGCCCCACCAAGAATAAGGGTATTCAGATTCGCCCATCGAGGCTTGAACGAGGAATGGAAACCGGCGTCATCTTCAGGCAAGTCACTAAGTTTCCCCGCAAAAGTTTTGGGTTTCTTAGCGTACGGCCACTAGAAAACATATGGGTACTTAGTATATTGTTCTAAAAGTTCTCAATTAATTACAACAGCAGGAGATCTAAGTACTAGCACCAAAAAAAGACAGCCTGGAAAGAGAAAGGAGTCAAACCTCAAAGCCTTTTTGAGTCTTCGTTACTTGGGATTTTCGTGGGCTAGCCTGACGCGGCCGAAAAAGTGAATTCATAAGGTCGATACTCGTGGCAAATCCTTGGTCCTTGGTCTTCTTCGCCTTCGGAGTATCGTCGCCATTATCTCTATCGGCAAACACATTATTTTGGATTTCACGTAACGCTTGTCGATCTTGTTTCCGAGGACTAATAGTGCGGTGTAGCTGCTCTGCCCAATTTCCACTCAGGTTCAAATGCATATCATCAAGATGGGCAATGCGAGATTGTCCGAAATCGGCTTTCCGTGAGCTGATTGGAGTATGTTGCTCCGCGGTATAGTCAGGAACGGGAAATGCACCAGCCATGTCCATCGTCTCGTCCCTGTCTAATCCAAGTTCTGATGTGACGGTGCTGTGGCCATCACTTTCTTCAACATAATCATTCTCAGAACCTGAACCCACGGAGCCCTCCCCTAAAAAAGACTCTTCTTGTTCTTCATCCGATTCAAAAGACACTGATTTACCAACAGTAGCCTGGTTCGCGAATGCCCCAGGAGCTAGTCCTCTCTTTTTAAACTCGAATGTGTCGTCCTCGACTCCGATCATTGAGTTGTCAAACGAATCATCGACGCTAAGAGTTGAGTTATTAAATTCGGAGCCGAAATGACGCGAGGGGGTTTGAGCCTTGGGAGTGACCATGTCAGGATGAGCACTCATAGTGCTTTGATCAAAACTCTCACCGTCATCCTCATAATCAAGACCGTAAGTAGTAAAGTGGGGAACTTTAAAAACCCAAACTCCTATCTCTTTTTGATACTCTACGAATTCAGTATTGGTGACACGCTTCAACCGTTCGATATGTTTGTCGAAGAGCGGTCCGCTAGTCAATGGTGACGGGCCTTTCTTGTCACGGCCTCGTGGCCAGGAATTTTCAATTGTCAAAGTCGACGGGACGTTCAAGCCCTTGCCTCGCGCGGGTTTCGAACCTTCCTCGGGATATACAGTGATGGAGCGCAATCCAATCTTTACTATTGAACCCATCACTTCATTGAGGTTGACTGTAGTAAGGTCGACAAGCTTGTTGAAAGTAACGCTTCCGCAATTCTGGCGGCCAACAGTAAAATTGGACACATGCTTCTGTTCCTCGCGCGTCATTTTGTTAATCTCCTGACGAGAGGGTTTCATCCAGTATTCTCCGGGCTGAGGGTCTTTATCTGGAACTTTCGTCAATGCGGACTTGCCTGGAGTAACAGCTTCCTCTTGTTCACGATTTTCAGGAACGATGGCAAGCTCTTCTCCTCGAACTTGTTCCATCTCGGGCCGGCTCGGGCGTACGGAAGGTTGACCAGCAGGTGAGCCATCGACGCCATCAGTCTCTTTCACCCCATTCGGTTCAATTGCAATAGCCTTCTGCTTGCTCGACGATCGTAAGAAACCCAATTCCTCAGGCGTTGGTTCAGGGGTAGGACTCTCAATTGGAACGAGGGCTCCGTCCGTCTTAGTTGTTGACTCCAGGGTATCGACCGGAGAATCAAAACTGACTCTCTTCTTCAGTTTACTAGACTGCTGTGGGGTGTTATCGCCGTTTGTAACTGTGGCCGGGGAATAGGTTGATCGCGAGAATAGGTCGGTTCTAAGACTCCGGTCTATCGTCAAACGCTTCAAATTTGAGCTTGAATATCGTGAACTTCCTGGAGAGAATGCACCCGGAGATAAGATGCTATCCGCTTCTGGCTCGAAAGATCTGCGTAAGTTGCCCCCTACAAAACTCTTGCTCAAACTCCGTCCTAAACTCCCTCCATTAAAACTTCTGCTCAATAAAGTATTGCCTGTTGGAGTACCAATTGAGCTGGAGGGTGTACCGTATGTCGAGTATGAAAATCCATAGCCCGGACGAGTTGGGGGTGTAATTAAGCGATTTGCCGCATTTGGGGAAACTTTATACATAGGCAGCGGTGTCTTCTGCTTTTGCTTGATACTAGCATTAAGTGGTGTTGCCAAAGGGCCTGGAGAAGGAGCGTTCGGGGCAGGCAGCCCAGAGAAGATTGATTGATTGCCGTAAGGATTACCTTCCAAGAGTGATGCTTGTAGGCCGGATGTTTGAGATTGTTGTGGCACTTGTTGGGAAGCTCCGAACCCGCTCCCACCCATTAATGAGCTTAAGCCTAGACCGCCGCCTGTTTGTTGTTGGGCATTTTGGTTTGTGCCGCCGAGGTTGAACATGGAACTCCCAGCGGATGTAGGTGTCGCGCTTTGTTGAGTACCAAACAAACTACCAGTTTGCCCGGTTGTAGGAGTGAAAAGACTGGGCTTTTGCTGCTGATTTGTCCCTCCAAAAATGCCAGATCCTTGTTGCTGTTGATTTTGGGTTCCAAATCCACCGAAGCCGCCAGTGCCAGTCGTCGAAGTTGTACCAAGCCCGCCGAAGAGATTCGGTTTTTGTTCCTGTGGCTGTTGCTGCTGGCCGCCAAATAAATTACTCGGAGTTGTGCTTTGCTGGCCTGTATTCCCGAACAAGGACGTGCCACCTTGTTGCCCGAGAGTACTCCCAAAACCTGAAGTCCCTGTAGTGCTTGAGGTCCCCCCAAATATATTACTCCCAGCTGGCTGCTGCTGCGGTTGTGTGGTGGTTCCAAACCCCCCAAATGCTGGCTTATTTTGCTGAGTTTGTTGGGCTTGACCAAAGCCTCCAAACCCACTCGTTCCTGTTTGCTGTTGCTGGCTGAATGGAGAGGATGTGGCCGTAGTAGTGCCAAATGGAGATGAGCTCGTCGTAGTAGTTTGGCCAAACCCACCAAAACCAGTGGGAGTAGTGCCAGTAGCGCCAGCGGTGCCAGTGCCAAATCCAGTCTTATTTTGTTGGCCGCCGAAGAGGTTAGTTCCCCCAAAAGCTGTACCTGTCGTCCCACCAAACCCTCCAGCACCTGATGTGGCGTTACCGAAGCCGCTTGGTTGCGATGTTGAAGTCTGACCGAACGCCGAACCAGCTGGCTTCGTGCCCCCAAACAGTGGGTTCGCTGTTGTGCCACCACCGAAACCTGTTGATGCTGTCTGGCCAAATGCTGAAGGGGCGCTTGTAGTACCGCCAAAAGGACTGCTGGTAGCCTGAGTGCCAAAGCCCCCCGTAGTTTGTGGGAAGCCCCCAAAGGCAGATGATCCGAAAGCTCCAGCCTGGCCGCTGGCATTGCCATATCTACGTCCCTGGTCATAATCCGCAACGCGGAGCTCCTATAATGAAATTAGTAGATAGTTCAGAATGTCCAACTAAGTCCAGATAACATACTTCAAAAGAATATTTTTGATACGGCTGCATACAACTTATGCTCTGATAGTAACTTGTCCCCGAAGAGCTCGGTTCCTTGTCCTCAAAAGGACTAAACGGAGGATTTGCAGTTCCGCTCGCAGGGGGAACAGCACCTGCTAAAGCAGTCCCGCTACCAAATCCTGACCCGCCGCCGAACCCTGTACCGCCTGTGGCTCCTCCACCAAAGAGACTGCTGCCGGCCTGGTTGCCGCTTCCAAAGCCAGAAGATGTTTGAGTATTCCCAAACATACCACTGGTTCCAGTAGCTGCTGTGTTGCCGAACGAACTTCCCGATCCGAATCCAGTATTACCAAACCCGCTTGTTCCTTGCCCAAACATACTACCTCCAGTAGACGTAGGGGTGGACCCAAACCCTTTGTTCTGCCCGCCAAAAATGGGGTTCGCTTGCGAATTAGAAGTACCAAAACCTAATAAAAAGCAGGAGATTGTTAGCATAGACGAATACGAGGCAAAAATAGAACAAAAATGACATTCTCTATCGCCCTTCTGCATCGTCCTATTCCACCAAAGGGCCGGAAACTTCCTGGTATAATAAATTCGCGCTTCGAACCAGCGAAGTCCCTTGGCGCATCGAAGGATGGAACGCCGAAGACGGTCCCGTTTGCCGCAAATTGTCAATTCTTCTCACGGCCAGGAAACAATATCCAGTCTTCGGGCAACGGAAGCTGGTGGCGGATAGATACTTGTCTATCGCAGCAACAGGAGATTTCATAATTAAACACGTACCTCCTCCTGATCCAAAACCGGCGGAAGTACCGAGAGTATTTCCTGTGGTCCCAAAAGGGGAGGAAGAGGACCCGGTTCCGAAGCCTAAACGAATGGATCATTCGCGTTAGACGGTTGATTTGTTGAGATACTTGCTTTCGCCGGCATGCATCCGTTCCAAGATCTTCGTTTTGTGCTTTGTCGCTTTTTTTTTTCTCTCTCTCTTCTTACGAAAGACAAACGAGATCCAGTCAAACAGCCAGAGGGAAGTAAAAATAAAGTATCGCGATATGGTCACGCTTCATAGCGCGTGTCAAAGGCAAAACAAGCAAGAGAGAACCTACCTGAACCTGAAGAAGTTCCGAATCCAGATCCAGAGCCAAAGCCGCTGCTCTGCTGTTGATTGCCGGAGCCGGAGCCAAAGCCCCCAAAGCTAGAGCCCGTGCCAAAGCCCGACATGATGACCAAATTGGACTTGAATTTCAATCAATCCTCAAAGGTCGCTTTCGACTCGACGTTGTTAAGCCATGAACGATGGCAAATTTTAACTGAAAGCAAGGAGGGAAAATGAAAATAGGGAGTCGCGCTTCCCGCACCTCAAAGAGGATCTCGCGCTTGAAAATCGGCGTTCGTGAAGATAAAAGGAAATATAAAGCAAAATATCATAAGAAAGGACAGAATGACGTCCTGAAACGCTGTAAGAAATGCTGAACGTCAAGCCCAGGACAAGTTTATATGGCGAAAAAGATGAACCGACATCAATCTGAGAAACGCGAAGTTGGGAGGCAGCTAACCTGATGTGGCAAGGCAGACGCCTCGCTTAAGTAACTAGCTTGGTGCCTGGAGTTGTCGTGGTCATGTGCCCAGAATGTTGACTCATCCTCCAAGCACAAACGAAACATTCGCCACACCAAAGCCGTTGTTTACCTGAACCCCCCGCAGAAGGATGACCGGGTAGCTAATTAGCTACTAGGTAACTATGGAGTATTTGCTAGCCAAAGGGACTCTAACGGTGTTTATTCGACGGTCAACACAACTCCGGAAATTTTGGCTGGTCTACAAAGACTAATTTACAATTCAGGGTACCAGAAAAGATTCCTAGCTGAGTACCAGCATTGGGCACCAGGTGCAACATAAAATCCATCCATAAATCATACAGCCAGACACATCCATCCACTCTGGAATGTAGGTTGGCACGTTGGTACGAAAACAAATACAAATGGTATCAGTGAAAGCCCTTGAGTGAAAACAAACGCCCGCGCTACAAGAACGAATTCTATTTCGTGAGCCGACGACACCGTATGCGCCGGCTCTCCTGCTTAAACTCCGACCTCGCGTTTATCATTGTCTGCGAGAATTTTAAGTAGTCGTTGCAGCTGTTGCGGAAGCCGCACCAGCGGCGGCTACCTCCAACGTCCTCCTCCAGTCATGAAAGGTGTCAATGACCTTAGCAACAACGGTAGGATCGGAAAGCTGTTGCAAAAGTCGGTTAGGGAACCAAAGAAAGCCATAGCAGAGGTTAAATTTCTCGTACTTACCGTTGAAATATCACCAAGACTATCCTCCTCGCCGCTAAGGATCTTTCGCAGAATACGTCTCATGATCTTTCCGCTGCGCGTCTTCGGAAGGTCATCGATGACAAACACAACCTTTGGAGCAGCAAATGGGCCGATGGATTTACGGACTTGCATGACCAACTCTTTTCGGAGCTGCTCCCTATTGTCATTGCCGTCCTTCAAAGAAACAAATGCGTGCACAGCTTGTCCAGTTAGTGGGTCGGGAATACCAACAACGGCAGCTTCAGCAACAGAATCTACCAATGATAGTTAGTCCTGTTACAGCTCCAAACTAGGTCGGTCAAATGACTCACGGTGTTCAATAAGTGCTGCCTCGATTTCCGCAGTTGATAGGCGGTGGCCAGACACATTCACAACATCATCTACACGTCCCCTAATCCAGTAATAACCTTCATGATCGCGTCCAGCACCGTCGCCAGTGAACTACAAGTGATTAGCGTATGCAGGACAGGCCATGGATATCATTTGTATTCTTACATAGTATCCTTTGTAAGCATTGAAGTAGGTGTCCATATATCGTTTATGGTCTCCCCACACAGTGCGAGCCATGCTGGGCCATGGCTTTCTAAAAGCAAGGATGCCTTCCACATCATTGCCAATGACTTCTTTGCCTGTTACCGGGTCAAGAATAACAGGATCAATACCAAAGAAGGGAAGTGAAGCACTTCCTGGCTTAGTTGGAGTGATGCCTCCCAGCGGAGTGATAACATGAGATCCAGTTTCGGTTTGCCAGTATGTCTATATATAATTCAATATCTCACCCAAAAGCCCATGAGTTCAGGCATCAGAATGGTAACAGTGTAAAGGGCTAAACTTACATCAACGATGTGAGCTTGTCGTTTCCCAACAACTTCATGGTACCACTTCCAAACCTCGGCTGCAATAGGTTCACCAACAGAGCCTAGTATGCGAAGATCTTTCATCTCATGGTTGATGTGGTGATCGCCCGCACGCTTCAAAAGGCGCAAAGCCGTTGGCGCAACATAAAACTGCGTCACCTTGTGCTTTTCAATAACATCCCAGTATCGTGAAAAATTGGGATATGCTGGTGTGCTCTCGAATACCACGGTAGTACATCCCAGAAGCAATGGAGCATATACAACGTAGGTATGTCCAGTAATCCAACCAACATCACCACCGCAGAAGAAGCGGTCGGTTGGGTGAATGTCGAAGACATATTTACCAGTGGCGGCTGCTCCAACAACGTAGCCACCGGTTGTGTGCATAACACCTTTTGGTTTACCGGTAGAACCAGATGTATAGAGAAGGAAAAGAGGGTCCTCAGAGTCCATCGGCTCCGCAGGAATGTAGTTAGGGTACTTTTCAACTTCTTCATGCCACCACAAGTCACGACCCTTGGTCCATGGCACGTCTGCGCCAGTTCTCTTGAAAACGATGCAATTGGCAACATCGGGGCATTGCTTCAAAGCCTCATCAACAATCTTTTTAGTTCCAATGATCTTTCCACCACGCTTTCCTTCATCGGTCGTGATAACGATTTTCGATTGCGCGTCAAGCACTCGGTCACGTAGGGAATCAGAAGAAAACCCTGCAAAGATAACGGAATGAACGGCGCCAATACGAGCGCATGCTAGGAGTGCAACAATGGCTTCGGGAATCATAGGAAGATAAATTGCCACGGTGTCGCCTTTTTTAACACCCTGGCATTTCAACACCCAGGCCAGCTGACAAACTTCCCTGAGCAATTCGCCATAAGTAATGTAGCGACCACTACCTGGCTCATCTGCTTCATAAATTATAGCCGTCTTGTCCGGATTCTTCATTGCATGGCGATCAACACAGTTGAACGACGCATTCAACCGACCACCAACAAACCACGCATTGTCTCCGCCCTCGAAGAATCCAATGTGCGTTTTGACGAAATCCCTCTCGAAAGTGATAAGATCGCGCGCCATACGGGCCCAGAATGTGTCAGGGTCATTGATCGATTCCTGATACAGCTGGTTGTACTCCTCGAGCCCATTCAAGTGGGGTACATGTGGGTGATTATTATAGAATGCTTCCGGGACATGGAAAGTATCAACCTGGTGGGCCTCCACGACCTATGTTCCGGTAAAAGTCAGCCCGCGTGGTCAGTGTAATGACTGGGGAGTTGTGAAGCAGAACACAGGTTGATCCAAGAGTTCAACACAGAAATACCATAAACAGAAGCACAGGTAACATACCACTGGGGCCTTTGGTTCAGCAGGCGCTTCAGACATGTTGAGCGCTAAGTCAACCGTACCAGCCCAATGTCCCTAGAAGGATAGTCTGGATTAAACTGATGGCCGTTAAAAATTTTGGTTGGAATACAGAAAGGGCTTTGCTAATGTCGCCAGAGAATTACACCGGACAATCAATTGAGAGATGTTGATGCTAATATGTCAATGAGGAGATACGTGAAGAGCTATGGTGAGTGGGGAGACACACGGAGGGAGGGAGAAGGGAAGAAGTAGCAGAAGTAACGCTATGCGAAAGGAAAGAAGGAAAGAAGGAAAGAAGGAAAGGAAGAGCGAGACCCAAGCGCGTACATATATGTCGGTAGGTAGGTATCTGGAGGCGATCGCTGCCGGGGCTCCTCCACTCCAAGAGACTTAACCCCCAACACGGAACCCAGATTAGTTACGTATTACCCAGGTTGTGGAAGTTCACCTGTTAACAGCAGCAGGAGGATGATCAGGTGAACCCCCGGTACCGGTACATACACACGGACTGTATGTATGTATGTACTGCAGACGCCCCTCTTACACGCATACAAACTACTACTACGCCTCTTGAATCACGGTGAATTCCTGACGTCTTATGGCGTAATACTTCTAAAAAAGATAATAATGTGAAAAAAAATTAATAGTTTAACCAACCATGGATTCTCAAGCCAACCAAGTAACACATTGTGCCCGCTAGTTACCTGCAAAGGAATTTTTTGATGGGCTGACCTGTTTAATTAACTCTCACACCCCGCCATCCAACTGCATTGCGGGGCATTTATCGGCGTTGCGCCGTCCTCATAAACGCTATGGCTCCGTTTCTCCGGTGGTACGGAGTTGCCAATTCCCTTCCTGGCCTGTCGAGAAGCTACCTAGGTCCCGGCGTAATTCCCGCCCCTTAACTCAATTTGCATGCCGTCCTGTGGTGACTTCGGCGACATATCCGTTCTGACGAATCATTGTAGAAAGCGCTTGGGCCGAGAGAAAGGCACCAAGATGCCCATCTCACCGAGCAAGATCCCTAGGCCCGGTTGGGTTGCCCTCAACTTTATGTTCCGATTCAAGGCCCGGCAAGAAATGCGTATTTCTAGGTGCACGACAGATTATTGTCTAGATTACTATCTAAACGCTTTTTTTTTTTTTCGTAATCCTAGGTACCGCGTGGGATTAGCACAGTCGCGATATTGGCGTTAGATTCAAATTTCCACCCGCCTTCATCTAACGTCCCAGACCAAATCCCAATGAATATAGACCAGAACGATGTCTGGTTACATACATCAGTTACACAAAGCCATGTCGTTCTGACCAGCGTAAGCTAATGGCCGCATAAGCGTAGGTGCATGGCCATGTAACTCTAGACACCCTTCTCATTACGCCAAGGCCTAGCCCGCAATATTCAGCCGTGAAGCTCAGACTTTTGACATCTAACTATGCCGTCCGGCGGGTAGTTAGTTGACCGGTATCCCTGCTCGCAATGCGTAGACAACCCAGAAGCAACCAACCTCGAAAGTGATACTTTAACCTCACGGGTTATCTATCGTATTCATTGGTATTCGACATAGGAACCAAAACCACACTTTTACATAGTGGAAGCTTGTTTCCGTTTAAGTCCCTGTCACATCACTCTGGGCGTATGGGCTATGGACGGATCGGTGATGAGTTTCATCGCCTACCGCCGTTACTAACTTCCTATTTCTGAAAGTGTAAAATGATGCTCCAAAAAGTATAAATATATATAGGCAGCAAATTGGAGGTTCTGACCGTCCTAGGAAATGGTCGTCTTGGATCGACATGAAGTCTACCTGGTCCACTCAGCCGAGTTAGCCACAACCCGAAGAGCCCTCCCGCCCCCATCAGCGGGATATAAATGACGTCCCAAGCACTTCCCCAGAATCCAAGCAAAAAGAGCTTGCCCCGAACCCAACCACGGTTTAGTTTTGACGACATCCTTTGGGTCCCAAGAACCAGTGGTCGCCACTCGGTAATCAGGTGTCTTCCAAAAAAGTACTATTCTTTGAAAATTGGTATCGGCTTGTTGCCGAGTTTGACTACGTCAGGTCGTTGACAGTGACGAGATAACAGCAAGATTTGTCGATTTGCTAGCCTGATGCACATCCATCAAGGACATCAATAGTTGTCATCCCGAGAAAAGAAAAAAAAGGCGGAGTTCTATATTTCCGTATCCGGTGTTGCGGCCATCCAGCCGTGGAGATGTTGTCTGACAGAATATCTCAAAACAGCCCATCTTAGTGACACTTTATTCTTTACGCACGCCAATTCAAATGCAATAACTAGCACATACACGCAACTTGAAACATTGATGGTGCGGGTTGTACCGTTCAACCTCAGCGAAGCGGCATAGGCCATGAAGCATCCCTGCTGTGCGCTCCCCATGCGGTTCTCAAGCCCCTGAATGTGCGAATTTTGGGAGCGCATACGAGCTAAATGGATGTCAACCATTGACCATACGGGCTAAAGAATGGCAAGCAATGAGCTGGTTTTGTACCTGCCACAATGTGGAGAATGTTGAGACGCTTTTGTATTGCGTGTCATGAGGCTGTGCTTCGTGGATCTAGGACTCACCTCGCGATATGTTGTTGAAATCATGAGAACTGAGACTAACTACGGCTACTTACATTTATCGAGTTAGGATGTAACGGCATTTGCACCGCCAGCGCATGTTTCCAGGTCCAAGTCCTTGCAAACTCAAGGTGATTAACCCCAATGCTATTGTTTAAATATAAATATGCCTTTCTCGCCCTGCAGCCTCCCAAGATCTAGACTTGCAGCCGAAAATGAGATAAAAACGAAGTAACCCAGCACATAACGCTGTATATAAACCCTTCACTTTTCAACAAGCAAAAATAAACAGATTGGGGGCCATGTGAAAGGGTTCATTGTCAATCAGTTTAAGGGGCGGTGTGGTAATGTTTCCAAGCAGCAGGGTAGGAGTCCTCATTGCATCTAAAGGCTTGATCCTTTACTCTATCCCAATAGTCATTCTGGCATTTGTGGCCTAGTAGTACAATTGTCGCTTTGGGTATTAAACTTAGGTGAGTCGGTTACCCAGCATTCCCTCAGCATGAATCACGACATTCTCAACAAGATAAACCCGCCGACTAGTGCATTCGAGAGAGATCTTACGTGTTTAAAGCCTCCCATTTGGTTGTTTTCCCTTTTTCTTGTCTTGGTATCGAGAAACGCTATGTCTAAAGCAAAATTGCTGTATTGTTTAAAGACTATGGGGGCATTAACGCATAATATGAATTACATACAACATTGGTGCATACGTCATGAGCTCATTAACTTTTTAGAATCGTATCGTACCTATTCCACCACACCGTAGAAAGGCCAAATATGAATATGATTATCCGGCCGTCTCTGACGACATCCGAGAAAACCTGCATCCAGGGCCGCACGGTCCACAGGTTCCCCGTATTTGCCAATAACCTCGCACTACTCAATACAAGTTCCGCCATGACAAACTGCATATACGGACTCAGGAGCGTAGATAGAGGTGGTGGGTTCTCCCCGTAAGTTCCCATAGCCCAGCGATACGAGAAGGTCAACCATAGTCCGCACAAAATAGCGATAATTGTGTGAAGAATGTACCAGATTCTGTTTGCCTGCTTATTGTTGGAAGACTCCGGTTGTAATTGTTGCATAAAGAAATTAGCTACCGTAGACGGTAAACCAAACGAGGATGTTATGTTTTGGGACAAAATATCAGCGGGTGCTGGACCTGGGGCTCCGCTTCCACCAGTTGTATCTGGTGAAGCAGAGTCAAGCCCCATGAGCGTGCTAATAAGCTTTGCGGTTGGGTCTGGTTCATGTGGCTGGTCAAGTTGCTGTTTTGATCGTAGCAGGGCTCGTAAGTAGGCTTGTTGCGCTTCGATGCTTTCAGGGGACTGCTCCGTAACGCCTGGGGGCTCCGGTAGCGGGGAAACGGATCGAAATGGCTGTTGTGGCTGTAATTCCGGAGTTGAGTTATTTAAAGGGCTAACAGAGCGCGGCGACTCATCCTTCACTGTCGGGTACTCATTTGTCAGTGCTTGTCGTCGAACATATGATCTTAACTGGTGCTCATACTACTAGGAATTCTTCCACTCAAGCTATTTATTTTGTCTAATCTGGCAGAACCACCGGCTCTAATTTTGGCATCGCGCCGCTCCCGGCGAAGGCGAGCAGCTTGTTGGGTTGGAGATTCCTCTGCCATTTTGACCTGCAACAAAGTGACTCAAAGCTCACTTCCAACTTGTTTATTGAGAATCTTTTGACAGTTGGCAATGCTTATAAAGCACGTGACTGTAACGTAATCCACAAGTGAGCGAAACACACAAGCAAGCGAAACACTTTCCACCCTGCCATATGACAAGAATTTGTTTATTCACAATGTCAACCACCCAATGCAATCAGGCTTCTAATCAAGAAGGAAGGCTTTGCTTAGCTATTCAAGCACTTAATTCAGGTCAAATTTCAAGTGTACAAGCTGCAGCAAAGCTGTATGATGTTCCTCACACAAGCCTATTTCATTGAATGAAGGGTTGTGCAACACACATTGATACTCCTTCTAAAAATTGAAAACTCAGTTATACTGAGGAAGAATGTCTTGTCAAATGAATTCTAGATATGAACAAGCAAGGCCAGCCACCCTGGGTTGGTACTATACAAGAAATGGCCAATATTCTTCTAGTTAGTTGAGAATCTGATTCTCCACCAACAGTTGGTCAGAACTGAACATTGTTAAACATTATGCAGAGCTGGAATCCAAGTTCTCTTACAAGTATGATCATCAATGCATGCTATGTGAGGATTCTGAGATTATCTGTAGGTGGTTTAGGCTTGTACAAAACACCATTGCAAAGTATGAGATTCTGGAAGATGATATATATAACTTTGATGAGACAGAGTTTCAGATAGAAGTGATTGGAACAGCAAGAGTGG
>LJPJ01000884.1:0-131280 GCA_001430935.1 Amauroascus verrucosus
AAAAAAAAAAGCCCCATGCGAGGGCCCATATATATATATTTTTATATATATATACCCATACACCCATCTTGCAGAGATTCTCGTTGCATCTTACAGAGCAATTTTTGGGCCATGGGTCTTACTTTTAGTTGGCCGTTTTCTTGTTTCAATGAGAATTTATGGGTTACTTTTATTCCCAAAGGAACGTTAGGTATATTCGAGCCTGTTAGAATTCCCTATTGCATCCGCTTCTAGCTTTCTTCCTTTGACTTAGCCTCTACCAGGTTCCCGGGCGATGGTTACTTAACTACTTTTCCAAGTGCCCATCTCGGATACATATATGATTCGATGCATATGTGACTGGGGTTTTGGCGTCTGCTTTGCATGGGCAGAAAAGGTAATAGTTATACCTTACCAGAACATCTTAATCCTCATTCTAATTCCCTTGTTTCTCTCGTCCTTTATTTCACTCCGGCCTCCGCCCTCTTCCTCTTCTATATCTCCTGTCCGCCCTATGCTACATTACCTTTATTTTTCCAATCCCCCCTGTCCTGGTCCTGGCACCTTGGCCCCTATTCTCTTTACCTTTATTAGAGCAAATCGACTGGGAATATCCTACCCAAATTCTTCTTTGGTAATACTAGCTCCCTTTGTTCCCTGTCCGCTTGCCCCGGCCAGGCATTGTAGTCCCATTTGGGTGCGTCGTTTTTCTTTACGCTGTACCTGAGTGTATTCATGTGCCACTGTATCCGGTCGGTTTCCTGCAGTGCTATTATTTTGGTTTTCCAGATAACTGGTACACTTTTCCCAACTGCATTCACATACATATAATATGCATAGGATACCAGTATAGCCCATGTGCGCACCTCGCTGAATTTCTCAAATTTCTCAGTCATACAATTTTTCACCCCTAAAGTTAGAGATACATTTAACTGACTTGATATCTTTTTTTTTTCTGAAGCAAGGATTTCGCTCTACGACACCAGCAAAGTTTGATCACTCTTGCTCTTACGATTAACGGAGAGATTCAAAGTGGCAAGCAAGCGCACTTTGTGAAGCTTACAAAAGCCTGATCGAATATCCCTCCTTGTGATTTCACAACGTCAAGTGGATCCCGGTTTGATGGGCTATCCTGACGAACGTGGACCTTTGTGTTCCCAATAACCGTCTTCAGACGTTCAGAGTCGGGCTCGGTTCTGCGATTTTGCGATCTCGTATTGCCGCCCGATCGCTCCTAAGGCTGGGAAGATTTGCTTCCGATCGGGTCCTTCGTTCAACTTGACAGTTATCTTTGAAACCTGTGTGCAGCAAGTCTTCAAAAAAGAGTTTAGAAACTAGGGCTAAGGTCGACCTTTGGCGAACGTCTGCCATTGAAATTAGCCGATAAGCTTGCAAAACTACTCTCTGCGACGCTCTTTGAGGCAAGCGTGGAGGTTTTTTGAGTGTCATTCCTTTCCAAGTTGTGTTTTAGGCTCGACCTAGCACGCCTATGAATATGGCGGCCAATGCCTACAACCTGTCAGCACCTCACTCACCCACTGGATTTGGTTCGTCGAGGATTAAGATTGACGATTTGTTGAATCCGAACAACGACACCGACTTTCCGAGACATTCCCCCGGACCATGGAACGGAACCTATCAGCACCATTACCATCACCATCGCCACCCACATCGCGATCGCTATCCACCTATTACCAGCGGTCATATCCACCAACAACCTCAGTTTCAACCCATCCAATACCCCAGTAATGGATTATCCCCTATAGACACCCACCGCGACCCATCAGACCGACACTATGGGTCTGCCAGCTCTTCTCCTGGACCGTACCGCAGAGAACGGTTTCCGTCTGTTTCGAGTGGCTCGTCAACTGTTCCCGAGCGCCGTCGCCCGCCACGGCCAAAGTACGAAGAAGAAGAGATGTATTTCATCTGGTATCATCGCGTCGATTTGCGTCAGGAATGGAAGCAAGTCCGGGAGAGTTTTAATGCCCAGTTTCCCAACCGGCAGCGGAACGGGTTTCAAGGAATCCAGTGCAAATACTATCGATTTATAAAGGAAAAGAACTGTCCTACGTTACGAGAGCAGCGAAGAAGAAGGAATGGAGACGGCGGCGGCGGCGGTTCAAAGCATGGACTAAATGACGATTCACCTGCCTATGGTGTCATTAAATGGTGTAATATTTGGTTTCCATGGATGAAGGGGGTTCCTCCTCCGGGACGTGAATGAAGAGGAAGCCTTGAATCGACGAGGTGTCATCTCCCTGAATAGGTTCTTCCCTATTTGATGCGTTTATCGAACGTGTCGATGGTTTATGAAAATTACAGGTAAAATGATTTTCCAAGGCCTGACCCCATTGACGGTAAGTTGCATAGAAATTTATTTTGATCAACCTGTAGATACTTTGACGTTTCGTTTTTTTGGGCAATCTGCTGTCTCTCATTGCACCTTTTGAACTGAGAAGTTTAAAGGAAACAAAGAAACCCACTGGCTAACCTTTTTATTCTTGCAGTCTTGCCTTCCTGCGCGTTTCCTCTGGCAAAATTCTACGTCTTACATTTAAGCTTCCGATTCCTAATATCATTAGTTTGGGAACCTAGATATTACCCGAGACCATTAGAAACTGATTTGTCCGAATTTCCTGGAAAACGCACACACACACACACACACACACACACATCCCTCCCTCGGTTTTGGTTCGTTTATAGTTTTCACTTGGTTCAAGTGTGGGTGCTGGATTATCCACCAGAAACCAACTCACTCTCCTTCCTTTTACGTTCAGCGTGAGAGCCGTCTCCTAATCATTTGATAAAAAGACTTTTGGGGCTCATGCAAGTCAATAATTTTCATGCAAATGAGGACCACTGGATATTGGGACAATGATGCGGTATGATATAAATGGGAGGCTATTATCTACTAGGTTCTTTTTTGGGTCTATTGTTGGAGGTACGTTTGGTTATCTCGTCTTTGAGCCTGCTGTTTTACCTTGTCCTTGCTTAGCGTTTCATAATATTGGCGATGCTGGGTAGTACGTTTTTGCTCCATGTCCCATCTCCTTGGAAAGGAGATTCTGGACGTCATTGGAATGGATATAGAAAATAAATTCTCTGGTTAAGCCCCCGTTGGCTTGATGAGGCAGCATACCATCGCCTATTTGCTAAGCAAGTTTGGGTGCTCTGCATTTCACTTTCTCTGATTGACGTGCGATATGCTAGATGGCATTTTGCTATAGACTCCTCTATACATCAATACTACCCACGCAACATGGAACGCCTTCTTGAGGAATGGAACCTATGGGCCCCTACACTCAAAAAGTCATTTTTCTTCCCATGCATTTCCATGTTAGCTCTCGGAATATTATCGGCGTACGTACAATGCCATCCGGGGCAACCTTCATTCGCTAAATGCTTAAACAGAGAGGTATGTTACCCATCCAGCATAGCCATGATGATGTCACAGTATATTTTTCCTTTCAAAGCCTAAAATAAACTCAATAGGAGGATGAATGTACTGTACATACATCTATAGAAGCACGCAAGAAGCAGCCATCCATGGAAATTTTATCATTCAATGATACTAAGACTTTGCAACCAGTTCCATTCTTTGGGGGTCCGAGGCTGGAGCTCCAAGGTTGGGGGCTAGTTAAGGGCGTCATAGGTTAATGAATCGCAAGCAAAAATGCGGGGCTTTAGGATGGTTTCGGGATAGTCCCAAGGCGTCATCATTTATCTGAATATTTAAGTCGCTCAAAGTACAGGGCGACTAGGTCGCTGGGCCCCTCGCGCTTAGCCCCTCCCCAAATGTACCTGAAGCTTGTAAGAAGGCCCGTGTGTATGTATGCATGTATGGAGTTGAATTTATAACCAGATGTGCACTGCTAAGTATAGCCCCCCCCCCCAACAGCGTTAACTATTCCCGTGCCAATAGACATAACAGATATGCTGAGACGGAGGTATTCCTAGATTCAGGAGGGAAAGTCAAAAGACTTCTGGCAGCTTTCGGCGAAAAGTCAAGGACCCTGTTGCTATTTGGTAACCTCGTCGCAGTGAGTGCATATCTATGGGATATCAGGAGAAGTTAGAGCCTCGCTCAAGCGGAAAAAAAAATTGCAACGTGTCTTTCCCATATTTGAGGTGTACTGCATCACGCCAAATCGGAGGGCTCAAAATGCAGCGGCCATGTTGCACTGAGACAACAACAACCTATACACCCTTTTTGCGTTGCAGAGATATCCCACGCGTTGGGTATATGGAATCAAGTCAGCTGGTGACGATAATAACCCGGGTATCTGACCATGGGTACACGAGCGCAGCGGATTGTTTGCACCCACGGCTTCACAAGCCGTATTGATATAATAGGTCGCCCGCGATGATGATATGGCCTTTTAACGCAACAAAATTAGCATAATAGAAAGACCATGGGAGAGGAAGTGGGTAGGTTTTTCCCCAAGAATTTTCCGGCGGGTGAAGATGAGACGTGCCCTGTTAGGGATGAGAATTGAAGGTCAATGTGAAGACTGGAGATGCCTGAGGCGCGTGGAGCAGGGACGCGCGGGATTAGTCATGAAGCTTGGCTCTCGGCCTGTTGGTTTGGCCCGAGCCCGAAGGCTTAGTTTTGGCTTCCCGCGCATTAGTCAGCGGGAAGCACCCATCAAGGACAACCTTAGTTCTTCCACAGGAAGTCGTTGTTGGCCGTTCTCGAGGGATTTCTTGCCGTATTTCTAAGCTGTTGCTTGGATTACAAATGCAAGCTGGCTGCTGCTGGCCGGTTCAAGGCCTTAAACGTGACCAGAGCCTGTTATATCCGTTGCAAACGCGAGGTACTCCATACTTCTGGGTGTTGGCAAAGTCCGTCAGCGCCGTAAACCCCGCGATGCTGAAACCGGAGACCAGCATCCCATGGGTTGCAAATCATTAAACTATAAAGGCGCCCATGGTTTCTGCTTCAAGCGAACATGTTTCTCGTTCGTTAGGAAAATTCTTTACTCAAGTTCCTAAGCTCTCATCACCGAATCAGTTTACGAGAAAACATGGCCCTCAAACCCTTCAAGCTCTACGGCACGATTTTCCTAGCTAACTCCTTCAAAGTCGCCCTCATCCTCTCCGAGCTTTCACTTCCCTACGAGGTTGTCCAAGTTCCCATTAAAGAAGTCAAAAACTCAGAATTCACCGCTCTCAACCCCAACGGCCGTCTCCCAGCACTCGTCGACCCCAACAAAGACAACTTCACCATCTGGGAATCCGGCGCCATCATCAACTACCTCATCACCGAATATGACACTGAGCACAAACTTAGTTTCCCCGTCGGCTCCAAGGAATCCCATTTAACCCAACAATGGCTCCATTTCCAAATGTCTGGTCAGGGTCCTTACTATGGACAATGGTTTTGGTTCCAGAAATACCATTCGGAGAAAATACCCAGCGCAGTTGAGCGTTACGCGAATGAGATTAAGCGTGTGACGCAAGTTCTAGACAAACAACTAGAGAACAAGCAGTTCTTGCTAGGCGACAAGTGCACTTTTGCAGACCTTTCCTTTTTGCCCTGGCAAATGTTCGCAGGCCTCGGGGGCCTGGATCTGGCAAATGACGCTCCAAATGCGCATCGCTGGATAGAAAGTATGAAAGCCAGGCCGGCTGTGGCAAAAGTGATTGCGGAAAGGGAGCTTTGCCCAAAACCATAGGGTCCCTTGCTCCGACATGCGGAGTGAACTTAGGTGCTTTACTATACTGTCGTGTATGTGTGTATGTAAATACACTACGGTGTGAATCAATATATTCGTACTAGGGAACATATTAAGAATACGGGTTCATGGAGTCGTGGCCCTTAATGTTTGAGTTACCCACGGACAATTTAGTTATATTTCAGAATTAGATCGAGTTCGAAATTATAGTTTGTATGTCATCATGTGACATACATGGTTGGCCTGGCCCCGCCCCGCCCCGCTCCGCCTCAGTGACACAACCTAGTGACAGTCTAAATGCAATGAATGAGGGAACTTCGGCTCTGGCATATTATTGAGATTGAATATGAGAAAAACCTCCCAAAGCTGTAACCATTGACAAACAATCATGCTTCCTAAAACACTACATGTTTTTCAATGCCTCCAGGGAAGTCTCTCTTCACCGGCGGATAAATCTTCCCCAGAACTACTATACCTGAATGGCTTATATCCATAATCACCAATTTCATCATTTATATCGAACTGCTCATCGTCCGAGCCATAACAGCGATATTTGTTATATGCTGCATTCGTATCGTTAAATTCATCATCAAGGTCAAGGTCTTCGTCGGGATATTCATTGGCAGGATTATCTTCGGCTGTAAATTTGTGCAAAAATTAGAAAAGCTCAAAGCCTCGAATAGTGATCACTATTAATCGCCACAATAAAAACTCACCATTCGAATCTTCATCTTCCAGGTTCCAATCATCATCGTCCTCCGCAATTGCATCCCAATAATGCGCATCCTTGTCTGAAATAACAACAATACCAATGTCCGTCGGCACACTCTCAAGTTCAGTGAACCAATCACCGCCTTGGAGTCGGGGCAATCTTGGGTCAGAAGAAAGATCCTCTAGGCAACGACGAACGAATACGTCATAGACGTAGTCTGACTCGTCTTCTTTTCCATCCTTGGTTCGAATTACATGTTCCTCAAGGGCATTTCTCATGGAAGTGACGTCGTCTAATCCGACTGCCGCAGCAGAAAGCATGTTAACTTCGGCTGGTCCTTCACCAGGCCCGTCGACTCCGTCAAATCGGCTAGGTTCAGCTTCGTGGCTCCTGTGTCTGTCCTGTTGTTGTTTAGGTAGCCGTGGTTGATATTTCAGTGTGGGTTTGGTAGCAGGCAGATAAAGCTTAGACGGCGATTTCGTAGGAGTGACACGACTGGCAGGCTGACCAAAAGCTACTTCCAGGGCGGCCTTCTCCAATTCCTCCGCAAGCTGGGGAGAATCATAATCCCAAGTAGACGGGTCATCCTTGATCGAGGTGCCCGTCTTCTGTTTTTGTTCATCTCTTTTACGATCTAAATGATAGGATCCGGTGCTGGCTTGTTCTTTCCACCGCCTTTCAGCTTTATTAATGACACGCCGCTTTCTTGGAGTTGTCGTGTGGGCCTGGACTCCAGCCATTTCAACTTCTCTCATCACATCTTCGGCCTTGATCTTACCAGTAGCCTCGGTACCCCCGGTCCGTACAGCAAGCTCATTTAACATTGACATCGACTTGGGGATATCACCTTTTTGCTCCACAACGACAGCATGTCTCGGGCCCTTTTTCTTTTGCACTCCTCCCCCAACCTTATGCAGCACAAGGTCGTCAGGAGGCGGAGCAGCAATATGAAACCGGCGCACCATAGAATGAAGCGCAAGCTTCGTCCGTGAGGCAGACCCGGGACCCGAAGAAAGATTCATAGAAGCAGACCGTGCATGCGAGTTAGCCGCCACGTCCCCGGTAGTGGTTTTCTTTTTCGTCTCCTCTGCCATCCGTGCCATCCGGCGTAGCTCTTCAGCAGTCCTTACGATTGGCACCGTTGGCCCGTTGATAGCAGCGCGCATGGCATCAGAATCCTGATTACTTCCAAATGTGTCCCGTTGTGTACCAATAGGGCTCGACATCCCGCTAACGTAAGCTCCATCTTGAACCGGGACAACACGTTGAAAAACGAAGTCCGTAAACCGTCTCTTAGTCTCTCGTGTCTGTTGTGATTGGATATCTGTAATTAGACACGAGACGACCATCCAGGAAGAGATGATTAGTGCTTGACTACACCTCAAGGACACGAACCACTCAAAAATCACTGGAATAGCAAAGTTGGGGGAAAGAACAAAAGTGAGTACTTTTAGGGCTAACAGGCATATGTGTCGTTATCGTCACAATTACAGCCCGGATAATAGAGCGACAAAGCTTAAGACCAAGCATATGCCCAACGACACTGAGACAGAACTAAAGGCGGAATAGCAAAGGACAATACATACACAAAGTCTCAACAGGCTCCTCTTCCCTGCGGCGCTTTATGCGAATTTGTTCTGGAGGCAATGCCATCGTGCCAAACAAATGACGGAAAAGCCCGGCTTCCGTTCAAATAAAATAGTATGTGCAAACAGTAAAAGGGGCTAGGAACTTTAAGGCTGTGTTGTTGAGGCATGAAGGTTGTTGCGGCGTTGACTTCTGGATCGCTGGTGGCGACTTTTTCGGGCAAGATAATCAGTCACGTGACAGGTGCCCTTTCAGGGGTGTATTTCTTCAAGAGATACCACGACGACTCTAACGAGGACCCAAGTCTAGTAAAAATTAAATAACAGCTAGAACGGAGCTTGTCATATTAAAATGGGTATTTGATTCTATGTAACCAGGCTCCCTTCTCCTCAACCTTCCGAGTCTCTCACGAACAAACCCTCCCAATATGCACCATTGTCATCGGACCATATTGTTTCTTTCCTAAATGACTTCGCAATGAAATACGCGCAGCCTTGGAAAAACGATATTGCAAACAAGCGGATTATTAAAAGATATCAAAAAAAAAAAAAGGCAAAATATGGCATCACAGTAAATGGTAATGATAAATAAAGCACTAATTCAAGAAAATCAACACAGCAAAAGCAAAGGGAATTGAAAGTTAGGTTGAAAGGCAGTATAGCCAGAGAACAAAAGAAAATAAGAAAAGCGATCAATAGCGGCGGGAAATATGGGTGGATGGCATCGCCATATTATCCAAAGTATTTGCATCTTTGTTCCAACTTCATGCCAATAACGACCTATCAAATAGGGCTGCAGAAACCGACGACTAAATCTGTTAGCAACACAAATTAAAAGTATATAATATGTCCCCAGATAGTGCAAATTAATTGGCAAAGATTAAGAATGGAGGAAGCATCCAGGGAAAGCCATAATTATAAAGCAATACACAAGTGCAAACGGGGAACAGGGAACAAACAGCAGGAGGGAAGTGTATAGTAAGATCCAATTAAGGAAGAAAAAGGGGAAGTAAAAGAGAAAGATAAAGAGAAAGAAATAGGTATCGCTGAGTAATACAGGTCATAAATTTTATTTTGCTCTAATTTCCTCTTCAGCCCATCCCGGAAGTGAATTCTCATTGGAAATGGAGAGTCCAAAACCGTTGTGGTTGAAACCTCCCAGTCCGCCAAAGCTGGAGAAACTGCCCTGTGGCTGATGAGCCATGCCTGCGCGAGATGACAAGTTATGGCTTTGCCCAAAAGGTTCCTGCGAGAAGGATGGAAGGCTGACAGCCCGAGAATGTTGGGCACGTGGAACACTCAGCGTGGCACTGCTGGTGGCATGGTGTGCGGAGCTCGTAGCCGTCGAAACATTTAGAAGGCCGTGGTTGGACGTCTTTTGTTGATGTAGAGAGCTCTCGACTGAGCTACTGTTATCATTGGGGCTAGTACTGTTGTAGACGCTCGCTTGCTGATGGGTAAAGTTTTGCTGTTGATGCGATTGTTGCTGCTGTTGCTGAAGGGAACCGTAGCCCATTGAACCGTTTAGCCTATTTTCATGTTCTTGAGCTTGCTGCTGAGATACATGGTTGAGGTACATTGTTAACGGATTATTAGCACCGGCATTAAGGATAGAAGACGGTGTGGGAATTGACTGCAACGGATTTCGGGTGTGCTGTCCGTTTGCTCCTTGCGAGCCAGTTGAGCCAGGAGCGGGAGAGAGTGCCGGACCGGTGGGACTTGATTGCTGTCCCTGGTTAAGAGAACCATGGATGTTTCCATTGAAAAGCGAATTATTACCGTCCACACCTCCGCGCGCTTGCTGGCCGTTATTGAGTTGACGGGGAGGATTGCCACATCGATCCTTGCCAAAATTGATCTTGAAGCGTTTGTATTCCTCGCGGCCTCGCATTCCCTCGATTGCCTTAATAGCATTCGCAATATTGGTGAAGTTGACAAAGGCACAGCTTTTCTCCCTAAGAGTATTGACAAGTTCAATTTCGCCATAAGCGGAAAAGTCCTGTCGTAGCCGCTCTTCAGTCCAAGATTCGTCCAAATTACCAATGTAAACATTTCGAGAGGCGCCGCCGCTTACAGCAAGGGCAATTGCCGGCGGCAAAGCACCGGAATGCTTACCCCAACCAATTTTCAGGCGTCGATTATGAATCATCAAACCCTGAAGATTGCTAAGTGCGTAGAACGAAGCGGCTGAGGTCGGATCAATGAAGGTCACGAAACAAATGTGTTTGTCCGGGATATATCTAATATGATGCAGCAAACCTCCGCGAACAACGTTGCAAATCTCCTCGATGGTTGTCTCGGGATGAATATTTCCAAGATATACAGTTCGGTTTCCAAGATTATTCACGCCTCCGGCAGCAGTGGCAACGGCGGCCGCAGCGACTGACTGTTGAGCAAGAGCATTCGAAATCAAGTCTCTATCTGCAGAATTCAACATATGTGCGTACCCAGGAGCAATTCCCAGGTACTGGGCAGCGTTTTGTTGTTGCGTCTTAGAAACATAGGCGCATCGATCTTTGCCATAATAGACGCGCTTTGGCGGCTGCCAATTCGGTTCTTGGGGAAGCTGATTTACGGCTTTGATAGCATTGCTAATGGAAAGGAAGTGGACGAAGCCGATTGATTTCTCGCGCACAACTTTGACGGTATCAATAGGACCAAATTTACCCAGTTCTTCACGGAGTTCTTCTTCTGTAACATCCTCAGCGAGGTTTCCTAGATAAACATTTCTCGACGCTCCCGACTGCTGAACCGCCAACGCCACAGAGGTTGGTACCTGGGAAGGCTTGCCCCATCCAATCTTAATATCGTTACCCTTAATTGATAGCTTCTTCAGAATGGCATCCGAGTGGAAGTGAGTAGCAGAGCTGCTGTCCAAGAAAGAAATGAATGCGCAATTCTTATCTGGAAGCAATCGAACCGATTCGATTTGGCCACTCCGAACATGGCCTAGAATCTCCTCTGCTGTTGTTTCTGCCGGAAGATTTCCTAGGTAGACCGTACGGCTTGTTCCTGACAGAATGCCGGGCTGCAGGGATGGATTGGCGGTTCCGAAAGCGTTCGCAAACCCAGGGAAAGCACCCACAGGTGACTGCGGTCCGCCCATCAACTGAGATGCACCCATTCCATCTGGAGAAACTAGATTCTGGTACAATTGCGGAGAGAGGGGGTTATGTTGAGTCTGCGTTGGGCTATTGAGCTGGTTTTGAGAAGTCTGTCCGTGAGAATGACCGTTGGCCTGCGGAAATCCCTGAAAGGTTTGAAATTGCGGGGACGCAAAGGAGGGAGTGCCTGTTTGGAAAGGGCTGCCCAAAAGTAACTGTGACGGAAGTAAAGGTGCGAAATTCATATCGAATGCGTTATTGGCGCTTGTTATATCACTTGCGCTATGCCCGGTAGCGCTTGTATTAATTGCAGGAATATTGGCTCGTCGGGAATTCCGGTCGGCAAAGGACAAATTACCCGCGTAGGCCCCGTGAGAAAAACCGGTAGAATCTGGATTAGGGTTAGTTAGTTTCGAAATTGGCTGCATCAAGCGATTTCCCACGGCGGAATTAGGCGCGTGCACGACGTCGGGCGTTTGCATTGCGAGCCAGTGCCGAGGAAGGACAGGACTGCCCTGTATTGGGGAAAGTACCGCCGTTTTGAACGTCAACTTGAGTCCGGTGTCTAGGACCGGACAGGTTCAACGTTGGGTGGGATTCGATAAGAATATTCTCAGGAAAACAGGCTGAATGAACTAGGGGAGCAAGAACGGTTAGAAACTAAGATATAGAAAGAAAAAGAAGAAAAAAAGAGAGAGAGGGAGAGAGAGAGAGAGGGAAACATTAGACATTGAGTGTAGTAGGTAACATCATGAACAAAGTTGTGACTTCTGGGGTCTTCCAGTTATTTGGGAGAAGTGATTCTTTTTCTAGCTACGGAATCTAAGTCGAAGGAGAGGGAGTTCAAGCTGGAGAAGTCATAGAAGACCAATTGCGCAAGGAAAGATCCGTACTTGGGTATATACCTATTTCCTAGAAGATTTCGCAAGACGGGTCGCTGGCTTTGGGCTTCTCAATATATATATATATATATATATATGTGTGTGTGTGTGTGTGTGTGCTCGGGAGGGCGGTGGACGAAGAGGAGATCAGGCAGATTTTCCAGGCTCGGCGGGGCAGAGCGGACGGGGGGTGAGTCGATGCCTGTTAGAGAAGAGGGAGGATGAGGGCAAGGCTTGAGATATTGAGAATGGGAAGGGCTGATATGGTATTACAAGGGGATTTTCGAGGTGGGAGGTGAAGAGAAGAGTGGAATTAAAATGAGTGAATTAGGAAAAGGAGAGAAGAAAGAGAAAAGAAAGTAAACAGATTGAAACGAGGGTTGAAAAAAGGAGAAAGACGAAGGGATGCCACAAGCAACTATAAGACTAAGAATTAATTAACAACAACCCAGAGGAAGTAATAGTAGAGAGAGTGAAAGAGGGAGGGAGAGAGAGAGGAAGAAGGAAAGGGAGAGGAGGAAGAAGGGGAAAAGAGAGCAAGCGAGGAAGATCGAAAAAGGGAGTTAAAGGGAGCAGAAAAAAAAAACCCAAGAAAAGGTATGGAGAAGGTAATTAATTACCAAGCATTCCCTTGCATGTAACTCCAGGCCCGGTAAACGCATTACATACATAACGCCCGTCCATTCCAATTAAACTTGTCTTCTTTGTATCCTCCAGGTAACGTTTCCAACCCGCAGAAATGGGTCAGGAGTGAGAGGAAAGGCTGACGTGCGCCCCTATTGGCTGGCCCAATTGATATTTTTGGAGACATTTGGCACCGCTAGTTCTATCTAGGTATAGTAAGGGGTTGAACCGGCCACGCTAAACTGTTCTTAGTCTAGTCGCCAAACCTTAAGGGGAAAATCTGCAAGAAACGGGTACCGTACGGGGCTGGTTTGGTTGTTGTATTTCCCCCGTTTTGCCCTGTGTCGATCTTCATGAGCGAACTGGTTGCTGACAAGATCCTCACGATGCTTGCTTTGTGAATTCGTTGTTGTTGCTGCTACTGCTGGGGCGGCAGCGATGGATGGATCTGGGAAATGACAGTGGACTTGCAGGTATGGATAGGTATATATAAATTCATTCCAATTCCCTTTCCGCGGTAGGTACCCGGATGCGACACCCTTGCCTACTCCAGAAAACCGAACACATGACCATCGCCGTAAAGAACTATTTCCGCTTAGTCTCGCGTGGAGAGAATCCCCATAACTACACAAAGTACCACCGTGGCCGCAAGCGCTGTCTCTCTACGGAGTAAAATTTACCAAGAATTCTGTCACTTGGCTTGCGCCGTGCTACCTCGACAGGGAAGAGCTATTTCACAAACCAGACTTGGCGTATTATTGCACCAGGGCGCAGGCCAATTTTCATCCCCCAAAACAAATCCAACAACTATTTCAAACAGCAGAAAAACTGGCCGTTTCCATGCTGCAACACATGGTTTCAACCTGGATCTGTCTTGTGCAGATGCTGTTTCATCATCTGCTTCTGCCGAACCTGTTGGCCGACGCCACACAGCAGTTCTTGGCAGCCTCCCCGGCACGTGGAGATTGACAGGTGGCGGTGCAAACCCACAAGCCACATGCCAAGCATCAACCTTCTCTCTCTCTCTCGCATTCACTGGCTCGTCAACTACCTGTTCGGCGCAACATCGCATTTCAACACCGCCATTGTAGGGTTTGGTGTCGTTCCCTAGACTGTTTTCGTGAGAAACACGCTGTTCTTTTTGTCTCGAGTGCCAACTGGGTACCCTGATTTATGGTCTTGACGCCTCTGTTCAACTCGCAATCATGGCCAATTCCCCGGGGACGGACGCTGCCACAAGCTCAGACGCCGAGTCCATCGAATACCTTGCCACAGCGCGAGCAAAACGGAGCACCGCCGGAAAGCATATGGGAACGTTACTCGATGCAGAGGCTGACGATGACCTGGCACTACTCTTCGCTGAGGACGAGGCGGACGAAGAATTCACCTTCGGCGAGGAAGAAGATCAACTAGGAGGACCAACCGAGGAGCCCACAGAGGATATGGACCTTGGTTCCTCCTCCGATGAAGAAGATCAAGGCCCTAATTCGAAGGAGGACGAATTGGAAGGCGAAAAGGAGCTCGAAAGACAGGCGAAAGCGGAACGGTTAGCCAAGAAGCGAAAACCACAAGAATCGCTACGTCTAACAGCGTTGCGCAAGAAGGTTAAAATAGATCCAAACCTTCCCTCTCGTCCACTGACGACCCCCGCACCGCGACCAAGAAAGAAATCAGAGAGAATATCCTGGCTGCCCACCCCGGAAGACGGACCCACTCGGTCGTCCTCACGTATGCAAACTGTGCGCAACAAGGAACTTACCCATGCTCGATTAAAACATAGCGAACAAAAACGCAAGCGCATCATAGCTACAATGGAAAAAGCCGCCCAGGTTAAGGAGGGCATGAAACCCAAGCAGATCACCCAGGAAGACCGATTGGCGGAGGCTGCAAAAACTGAGCGTATAAACAGCAAGAGCTTAAACCGATGGGAGGAAATGGAAAAGAAGCGGAGTGAGGAACAACGGGCGAGGCTAGAGGCTCTACAGAATCGTCGCCTTGATGGCCCCGTGTTGACGTGGTGGAGTGGAGTTGCAAAGTGGATAAACGATAGGCTGACTCAAGTGGGTGTCAAATCGTATACTCAAGCTGCCGAAAAGGAGATCAGTCGGAAAAAGAAGAACAAAGACTTAATCAAACAAGAGCCGCCGAAAGGCAGCGAACCCAAAACAGAAGACCAGCAAGGGGTTTCAGCAACACAGAAAGCTCAGCTTGAAGAAGCTGGTCGCGAAACAAGGGTGCAAGGAGCAGCGGCCGAAGAAGCACCCAAAGCCCCGAAAGACGAACCCACGGCGTCTCCGCATGCAGGCGCAGCTTTCTTAGATGGGATCCATCTTTATGCATCCATGACTGATGAAACGTCTTCGCCGTCGGTCGACCAACCCCCAAATGCACAATCAATAAATTCACCACCAGGTAAAAAAGTACAGGTGCAATCTACTTCAGGCCAAAGTGCGACTATTCCACATGGCCCTGAGGCTGCATCTCCGGCTCCGGAACAGAAGGAGCAGAATACCTCAGTGGAAAATCATATAGAGCAAATACCTTCAGAGCGGCCGGTTGCTCCAGCAGATGATGTAAGACCACCGCATATTGAGCAAGCAGCGCTGCTAGAGGCTTCAGCGTCCATTCAGCCTCCTCCGCCGCCATCCAGTTCAGGAACTTCTGGCAACAATCAAAGCTCAGAAATCACACCTGCCACCCAAATCAGTTCAAATATCCCTGCTCCTATTTCTCAAACGCCGCACAAAACCCAAACTTCATCCCGCAATTGCATCATTCTCGAAGATTTCGACGCCGCTACGCCTAAAGAACGAAGCGAATATAGCATCCTTTTCAACCCGCGGAAGCCACAAAAGCTACAGAGTAAGTATCCTTTCCAGTAGCCTCTTTTCTTTCAATCATCTCTGCATCCATCACTAGGAAACCTTACTGAACACACACTACAGAGCCTGTGCAAGAACATTGCCCGGTTACAGGTCGTCCCGCTAGATACCGCGATCCGCAAACGGGTCTTCCCTACGCCAATGCCCAGGCGTACCGTGAAATCCGCGCCGTTCTCGCAGGCCGATACGCCTGGAGTGGCTTTCTGGGGTGTTTTGTGGGTGAACTAGGGGGTGGTGCACGTGGTGTTCCAGAGCGCTTCTTAGCCCCGAATGTGCCGCCACCGCAAGAGATTATCGTGCAGCCGCCACCCGTCAAAGTTGAAGGAGAGCCGGGGTCTAACGCTACCTCGCTTCCTGCGAGCACGTCGCCCCCTGCAACTACTATCACTTCAGAGAGTCAGGGAATGAGTGGGTAAGAGATTGTTTTCCCTTGAAGCATTTGCGTAGATAGGACGGTGCTATTTGATTCGACTTCAGACAATAACAGGGTCCTTTCTGGTTTTAATTGAATGAACAATGAACTAGTGGGGTCATGTTCTGTTAATTTCTCCCATCCCTTTGGAACAAAGAACATAAGGGAAAAGCGCACCCTTTTCCTTGGAACATTGTTGTGTGGGTGAGTATCTTTGGGATGTTTGTACTGACCCAGGAATATTTTCCGTGAAACCCTTGCGTGCTCGCTTTAGCCTGAAGACCAAAGTCGAGTGCCGGATCTTGTGCCGGAGTTTAGGCAAGTCCTCACATCAGAAGATGCCTATGTATTCGTCCAAGCATGCATGTCAGGCAGGCTTCAATATACCTTTTTATCTTGGTCCGATCTACCCTCAACTATCTTCACGCAAACCATCATTAACTACATCTCGCTCGGAGCACTTTCAGCCCTACAATCTCTTATATTCGATATGATACACGTCGACATCGACGTCGAGCCGCGGGACGCAGGACGCAGGACTCGAGGGCAAATTCGATTGGGAGGCTATGGATTGGGCTTTGCAAACCGTCCAAGATGAAAGCTGGGATCGCGGGGCCGATGATGGTGGCAAAACAACGTTCAAAATCGTGGACTTAGCGAATTATGCCATTATACTAGGGAGGCCGTGGCTCTTCCTACGGAACCCGCTTGTAGATTGAGTGCATGCTCGTTGGCGATATCACGTCGGGAAGCCTACTAAGATGCGGATAGAGCACCCTAAGAGATTCGCTAAGTCCACACGGCAGGGCATGATATATATGGTGACCGCTGAGACTGTTGCCTACGCTTTCCGCGCCACCTTTTCTTTCTTGCCGCCACCGTCTGGCCGAACGCATTTGCCGTGAGAAAGAATCGTTTCAACTTTATTTTTATGCCTATACCCTCGTTAGCACCCACCCAGCAGCTAGAACGCTATACTCATGCAGGTGATTCCTTGGATGTAGCTTTGGAAAAAGCGGCAACCAAACATAACTTTCCCCTTCCATTCCCAATGGGCCTCAAACATGACCTGTCTCTGGTAAGAGCAACAAACAACTCTGGCCTTGACGACTCTGGTTGATTTGATCAGCTTGAGAACCTTGAAGCTGCGATTGCGCGCCATGAAACCATGATTGGATGCTTTCAAGAAGATTCCATTCAATTGTGGCTTGGTGTCCTGGAAGACACACAGACCTTAGAGGAAGGAAAGTAGGGCAATAAGGACCAACAAATTGTCTTCAACAGGAACAATGTCACTCATGGTGGCAATATAGTTGGTGATATTGTAGCCATACAATTCACACATACAAATGCCTCCCTATTTGCTTCTGAATCATTGCAGCTATGGCACAGGGTGAAATCGCTCAGATGTCACCTTACCTGGAACTCGAGTTGTTTCACATCATTACGTATGATACAATTTATTCTGAGGATGACTAGTCCTGACTTCGAGCATTTTTTTAACACCAACTGCATCGATTCTGAGATTCTGGCAGCTTCTTTACCCAAACACCCGAAAAGTTGGGTAGACCATGGGAAGATACTGGAAGACTTGGGCTGTGTTTATTACAACTCGGAATCTGGCAATTTTTAGCTCTGTGCCGTGAAAAGAAACTCTAGTTTCAGCAGCATCTTATGCAGCAGTAATTGCTGGAGCTTAATGCACATGGGACCAAGAAGCATTTTATGTGGGTATTTCCATATTGCGGCGGACATTGTATGGTGGTGATCAATCTGTCTAGATTGTCTAGTGCAGTTCTGTATCAGATCTCTAAACTGATGATGAGCGTGTGGCAATTGTTTTTCGGACTTTTGTAACGGGGTCAAGAGCATCTGGATTCATGAGGTGACGGATTAACGAGGAAACGAATTAATGAGCAAACATGCCAACGAATCCCAAACTACCAGGATTAAAAGAGCATTCATGCGGTTACTTGCTTCTTTCATAACTGTATCATAAGCTTGAACGTGTATTTAGGTCGTCTTGTTAGGAATCTGGAGGTCGCCCGCAACTAGAAGCCGTTCTCTGTTGTCCCAATGGCACAGTGGTACACGACGTCTGATATATCGTTTTCCTACTTTATCCGCCCCTAGTATTATCAAAAGGTTTATTATCACTGGTTATATATTCTTGGTGGAAGGAAGCCACTGCGCATATGCCTAGCTACAACCAAGTCTCGAGCCTCACATACCATCCCTCACTCCACAAAAGCACTCGCGACAGAACTTTGGAAGGCAAAACCTCTTCTCCCTTCCACAGCATGTTCTCTCAGTGCAAAAAGTTCCAGCTTCGACATCACAATCCCACTGGTCCTTACATTCTTTGAGGCCATTACAGTTGGCCATATCAAACTTGCCGCATGGATAGTCCATCTCGCAGAAACAACGGGAATTAATCCAGGGCCATTCAACGTTGCCACAGGCCCAGTACGTGCCACATGTGGCCATGGGGCATGTTTTCCATCGATCATCCCAGCTTTTGAAGGAACACCTGTTATTGATACAAGTGCCGTGACCAAGGAACAGGTGATAGCACTATTGTTATTTTAAGTAGTTAGTTCGAAATTCCCACGCTTTTTTTTTAAAAAAAAAAAAATAATTCATTTTTCTTCTCACGGGGGATATAAATGAGAGAGTGAAACACGTACTGTTTTTCCACCACTACAGTCTCCTGGTGGCTCGGGGAAGTCACTAGGAACAGGACTCTTTGTGGGAACGGGGTCGCTAGTAGAGCTGCTCGCAGAAGTAGTCATAGTGGTAGTAGTAGTGATAGAAACAGGGTCTTCGCAACCTTCGTCTCCTTCGCGGCATTTACATTCGCACCTGTCATTGTTCGCACTTTTGAAAACCACGACGCCAATGTAAGTTGCCACGGCGTCCCCATAAGTATTTGCGAGGTTCTGGCATCCAAGGCGTAGTAAGGCCTGTTCAGGTGAACTGCCTGGAAACCTCGTCGCGCAAACCTCGAGGTTACAGGTTCGGAACTTATCGTTACATGGTCCGAATTTTCCATCTAGACAGTCGTCGTAGCAGAGATCATGTTTGTTACAGCAGTCTGTGAACCACAAATCAGGAACGGGATCGATTACCCAATCTGCACCACAACCGTTTGACGATGGTTCCCGCGCGCCTGGTCGTACCCGTGGAACGAGCCCACTTGGGGTTGCTGGACACCGCTGAATCGAGCTGGGGTCAGGAGTGATAGCTTCCTTGACGATTCGAGCTACAACCTTGGCGCCTATCGCACCGATAGGGTTCCGTTTCTGGTTGGTTGTGGTCGTCTCTGCCTGTGCATAGAGAGTTCCGTCCTCTCCAAGGAGCAGCTTGAACTTCGCTGAACCCACGATTCCAAAAGTGATTTCGCCATTACAAGATATCGAAAAGAGCGTTGTTACCAACTTTTGGCCACTTTGAAAAACGTACGATTGACCGTTAGAGCTGCGCGTCATAGAGTTAGCGATTTAAAAAAAAAGCCGAGTGGGAGGTGGCCCGAGTTGCTTGCCTGCTCGAAGTGAAAACAACCTCGCCGCTTTCAAGGACGGCCAGGTATGCTGTGCCTTGGCCATTCGTAAAGATTACATCGTAGACACTAGTGTGATTTTCTCCTTTTCAGCCTGTCGTTTGTCCACGTGATATTTGTCGAACAGACTTACCCGTTCGGGACATTTGGGCCTGCGGGTTTCCTGAAACGGAAGTAGCCTTGGGCTTCAGCGACTGAACTGGCGATTCTCGCACGTCCGTTTACGTTGACAATGGGAATGCCAGAGTCGGACTTGAGCAGTTCCTAGGGAGAGAGTTTAACCTCCAAGGCAATACGCAAATATTTTCTAAAGCAAAACTTACAAACTGGGTATCGAGGACGTTAGGGTTCGCCACACAGTTTTCATAAGAAGAGGGAACTGGCGGGCTGTACACTAATGTGGTGTCAGGACCGAGATCAGCCGAAGAAATCGGGGGTAGAAAAGCTACCAGTAGTAGAAGTTGGAATGCTAGTGCTCGTTTGCGTGATGTCTGTTCGTGATGTGGACGCGGAACTTGAGATCGAAACAGAATCAGAACTGGAAATTGTAGCTGTAGAGAGGCTAGAGCTGGTGGGAGCTCGCGGCTTGCAGGCCGTTTGGACTGCTGCCGTCGAGACTATCGCCCTATTGAAGACCAGCAGTGTCAGAAGAAATGAAAGCACGGTCATGGCTCCTGGTTTTGATGGTAGCTGACGCAGAAGAGATTGAGCATTTTGCTTCCTAGAAAGGAAAACAAGGAATAGAGAAATTGAGCACTTGGACGGGTGTTTCAGGAGGAGCAGCAGGATAAGGCTTCGGACCAAAAAGAAATTCGCCCAGGCAATATAACTATGCAAGCCACATTGAAGCTAAAGGTTCCAGGCCGTTAAGAAACGGTCAGTAGTTGAAAGCTTCAGCACATGTAATTCGATTCGGAACCGACGCGCGGTAGTCTCAGTCTGGGTGGGTTACTCCATGGAAGATGATAAAGATACTCATGTGTATTCAGGTAGTTAGTGAATAACAAAACACATAAATCATGTCAAAGGAGAGCGTTAATTCGAACGACGTTATTCTCTTCTTCATCTGATTCCATAACTATGAGGCAGATGGAACAAATCGCGTATTCAATGCTCTTGATTGGCTATGGGGTTGGCCAGCACAAGGCTTCTGGACTAAATTTAGTTGTCGCCAAGGCAATTCTTCGGTTGACGACGAGGAGGGTGGTAAGACCTGTGGCAAACATCTGCTGCAACCAAGGCGAGCGAGGGCACCCATACACTCCCCCAGGAATTCCTGGAAGATATTGCAGGTGCTCATTGCTTGTCTTCGGAGCATTGACAATGATGCTTGAATGTCTGCGGGGCAGAGAGAGGCAGTGCGGCTGGTTTCAGTGCCGGATATCAACGGGATGTTCGTCCAACGCGGAGAGAAAAATCCTGTCTGGCGGGTTGCAACATGCACCCTGTTCAACAGAAGCTTCAAAGAAATCGTCAAAGAGGGAGCAAGAACAAAGAAAAAAAAGAGAGAGAGAGAGAGAGACCATGCCGGTTGTGAGGATTTCGGGTTTGATTTCGGTTCAATTGATTATCGCCTAGATGACGGGCCGATAGGGAATCAAAGATTGCTGAGATTGCTGTAGAATTCGCGCTCCCTATCTCTATTTCTACCGCCTTTCTCCCCTCTTGAAGATATCGGAACAATCCCAGCCGAGATTTCCTAGCGATCGCTGTATCCGGATTCTCTATCCATGAGACATAGATTTCCTTATCGAGACCACCACTGTGTCTGAAGACAGGGTGTCAATTCTAGGATTCCTTTTTCTATCTTTGGCCCATGGTTGCTGTTTCATCGTCAGATATCTCCATACAAGAATAATCTTACTCAAAACATATGCCGATCCGATCGTCTACAAAAGGATACCTACCATGCCTCGCACACCCCGTCTATAGTTGACCAAGTTTGTTTTTTCTGTTTTTTTTTTTTTTTGGTCTCTTTCCTACTTCAACAGAGGCAAACGACGGCTATCTGTCAGGTATAATATGCATTGACACTGTTTGAATTCCCCAGTGGTCGCGTGCCAATCGACCTTCTAATTATATCATTCCGCCGGGAAAGAGGGTTATCTGCTACCTACCTAACAAAATATCTACTTCCGACGCCTTGATGAATGCCATATATCGAATCCACCCTTACGTTTGAGCCCTCTCCCTTTCCCTTTTTCTTTTCCTCTTCTTTCTCTTTCCCCTCCGTTTTCTACTCCGGATTTCTTTTTTTTTTTAAGTTTGGCTTTTTTTTGCTTGGCTGCGATGTTGCTATGATTCCCAATCCGGCTGTTTGTTGCGGGGAGAGGATATCGCCGAATATTTACCCACCGGCCCGAATCTGAGAGGAAGAGGAAGGAGTCGAGAGAGCCTTGTGAGGGAAGGAGAGAAGGGAAGGGGCCGAGAAGTGGAAAGAGCCTCGTTGTCTAGAAGGAGAGAGAGACATGGCAGCTAGCTTTATCCAATTCTGGTATGCAGCCGCCCCTTCCTGCCTCCCAGAGAAGGCAATCCCTCTCAATATGTATTCCGAGTCTTCCCTTTCCTCATCAAGGCTGACTCTGTGACCTTCTCGTGTTTTTGTTAGCGCCACGTGCGAGAATCAAATCACCATCCCCAACAACTCGATCCTCTACTGCAGTACCAGGTATGAATGATTCCATCTTCTTTTCATTTTGTCATATCTCTACCATGGCTCAACTTAACTCTTATAGATGCCGGAATGCAGATACCCTAAAACCAATCTCACTTTCACTCCAAACTCTATCGTCATTCACATATTCCAAATCAACTTCTGCCTATCACACACCCTCCTCTGTGAGGACAACCACAGCAATAACAAAACCAGCTATGACACAAGCTCAAGAAGCGCCCGCGTTCGCTGTTTCAACACAGCGCTTCGAGACCCCTAAGCTCACAAGCAAGCCAACTACAGCCTACTCGGCCGAAACATCAAAGCCTAGCAAGTCCCGTCGCAAACGATCCATCGAGTCAACTGCCGCCTACCGCTTTCTCTTACAGTTCCGGCGCAACTCTCCGCCACAACGCTACCACGAAAACGCTATTCTCCACAGCGACAATACCAACGAAGACGACCGCCCTTCCTGCCCCAATATTACTATCAACGCCCGTTCTCCAACTCTTACAAACGCGAGTAGCGACTTTGACGATGATGAAAAACCGTCTGGTAACGAGGATGCTTCCTCTCTACCGTCCCTTAGCACCTCAACCGCAACGGAGACCGTTAGTGGGTCGTTAGACATGAAATGCTCGGTGTCTGCGATAAAAAAGGGTCTTGTAAGTAGCATGGAGCCGGGTATAAATTCTATTTGATAGGGTTTGGTGTGTTGTCATGGAGGTCGCTCAGATACGGTCACGCGGGCGGATGCGCTTTTCGCTGAGAAATCCAGGCAAAAAAAAAAGGGCTGGTTGTTCACGATGATACTACCCCAGGACTGGGATTTACATGTCCCCTTCCCAATGACACCTTGCTAGCGGTTGCAACATTCCTTTAAATTAATACACTCAAGAATTTTCTATACTAGGGAAGGTTTGGGGTAAAATGATCCCTGAAAGCAAAATAGATTTAGATTGTATTCTTTCTTTCTGAGGTCTAAAGCGATGGCAAACAAAATACTTTATCTGACACGACAAATGCTCATGGAGTGCATCTTCCAGTAAATCGGGGATAGAGGCAGCATTCTCTGACCGTGTATCGCCCACACATCCAGGCTAGGAATCGTTCCAATCCAAGTCCATAGCCACCATGTGGAGAGGTACCATACCTAAGAGACAAACGTAGTTAGCATCCAAAAAGAAACAAAAAGCCTCTAAAAAGTGGACAAAGGCGAAAGTGTAGAATGAACAAACTTACTTCCTCTGGTCGGTATACCAATAGTATGGGCTAGGATCCATCCCCTGCCGTGCATATGCTCCCATCAACTCATCCCAGTCGTCCATTCTCATACTCCCTCCCACAATCTCTCCAACGCCTGGCATCAGCACATCCACACTCTCAGTCACCCTGAGGTCCTCTGGGTCCTTCTTCATGTAGAACGCCTTGATTTCGACCGGAAAATGGGTGAGGAAGATGGGCTGATTGATGATATCGGTCATCTTACGCTCAGCTGCTTCGGCAATGTCGTCACCGAACGTGTGCGGGTTGCCTTCTTCGTTGGGAATGTTGTGCTCGCGTAGCCAGTCGATTGCTTCGGCGTATTTCATGCGTTTGAAGGGTCGGCTGGGTGCGGTAAAGTCAGGGTTAAGACTCTTGATGTACGCTGCGATGTGCGGATCGGCAAGAGTCAGCTCGATGACTCGACAGATCATGGATTCGACGTGGTCGAGGAGATCGTCGAAAGTGATGAAGTCGAGTTCGGCTTCGATGTGCGTGTACTCCGAGAGATGGCGGCGGGTGAGGGACTTTTCGGCACGGAAGGAAGGGCAAACGCAGAATACATCGCCGAGGGATGGGAGACAGGTTTCAAGGTAGAGCTGGGAGGATTGTGTGAGGTATGCTGGTTCGCCGTAGTAGTCGAATTCGAAGAGGGTGGCGCCGCCTTCGACTTGGGTTTGGACCATGGCTGGCGGTGTCACTTCGAGGAGGCGATGCTCTTCAAAAGCAGCGCGGAAAGCGCGGAGAACTGCGGCGCGTACTTTCATGACCGAGGAGGCGATTTCGCCTCGTAGGACTAAGTGTCTGTTATCATAGAGCGTTTGCGGGTCTGCGTCGGGTGCTACGCGGGTCGTGATAGCTTCCTTGTCACCAGCGGCGCGGCCAATGATTGTGAAGAAATCCGCATGAAGTTCCCGGTTATCAGGAGCATGCTTATTTGGCGGAACAGCGCACATTTCTCCGTGGATAGCAATGGATGTCTCTAGTGTCAAAGTCATCGAGTCGTACGTCTTGACGAGGTCACCGGTGAAAACACATTGTAAGAAGCCATATCCATCGGACAAGGTCACAAATATAACGTCTTTCTGGGATCGCAAGCGGTGAACTCTTCCCAGAACGCGAACTCTTGTTCCCGGCGTCTCACCTTCCCGCAATTTCACTTTCGCGGGGTGTTTCTCATCCAGTCTGATCCGCACAGCCTTTGGTAGTGACTTATCCTCGCTAATGACCACTTTTTTCGCTTCTTCTAGGACCAAACGTCGTTTATCGGCCTCTTCTTTTTGCCTAAGAACCAAGTCATGCTCCTTTGCAGCCTTTCTCTTCTTCGCCTCGTACAAGTTGGTGGCCTTCTTTAGGGCAGATTTGGTGGCTGGCTTCCATTCAAGGCGGACAGACGGGTCGCCATCCTCACCAACAGCGCCTGTTTCGGATTTTCGAGTGAGGTACTGGATATTTTCTGTGGATGGAGGGTGCTGGAGAAAGGCGTAGACGAGGGTTTTGTAGGGGGAAAGATCGGTGCCTGTGGCAGATTCGTCGTCTCTGCCGACGTCCTCGTCGATATAAATGGTGTGTGGCGCAGATGGCGCCATTGTTTGAATATTGTGCTGCTTGAAAGCGGTCAATTGCTTGATCGGCGACTTACGGGATGTAGTCGAATGCTAGTTGAGAGGGATTGGAGTTGTGGTAGTGAATGTGAATTTTTTTTGAGGTTTCAACCCCGCCATCGTTTGGGCGCGATAAGGCCATGGCGCGCTTCTTATCAACAGGAGATGAGTCACTGGCGAGATCCTGACAAGGCCAGCCTCCAGCCTCCAACCGTTGTGTGCCGTCAACATGTGCTCTTACGTCTATTGCTTGACTACAACTGATCACCTTGCTTTGTTGATGTGTTTGTGTTTGACGGCCAGTTCCTGAAGAAGTACTGAGCGAGAAGAAAACAGTCGGTGCATGGAGAGAGCGAATTTTAAAACAGACCCTCTCACCGCTCTTCCCACCGCCAGCGAACGAATATTAGCTACCAAATAAATTGTCAAGACGCCCGAGTTTTTCAGACCGAAGATGTATCGTCTGCAAATAGTAATTTTACTTGGGCGTCCAACCACTGCAATGCACCAGCATTCCACATGTGGGGGATGAAACGCCAGCAACGCTGAGGAAA
The DNA here is from genome assembly GCA_001430935.1 of Amauroascus verrucosus. NCBI lineage: Eukaryota > Fungi > Ascomycota > Eurotiomycetes > Onygenales > Onygenaceae > Amauroascus > Amauroascus verrucosus. Next base: position 25,492 of record LJPJ01000884.1, read on the forward strand.
AGAGAGGCCTGTCAGACCATTGACTTAGGGCACAAGGCTAGTGTATCAGCATTGCGCAATCTCGGTACTTAAAAACTTGCCCAACCGTTTCTGCGAATGCAGTGAGACTGCTTGGTTTATCTTGGATTGAGCGTCTGTTGGTGGGCATGAAGAGTCAGCGAGTGATGATGACAATGGCGATGGAGAATTCTACAAGCAGCAATTCCTGCGTTCGGCCAGTGCGAAATCTCGGGGGCTCGAAGCAGAATTTTCGAGACAGGGAACGTGCATTGTTTTTGCTTCTAGGAGTAACCAGATATGAACTAGAACAGACGGCTTATCTCCCAGGGCTTCTCGTTAAAAAAACGACAAAGGCAGATCGCCATTTTCTAGAAGAAATAAAATCCCTGATTCGTAGTTTGCTAATGATCCTTGGATTTTGTTAAGCCCAGGAACCCTCAGATCTCCCGAGGCTGTTCAACTGTGATTTGATCGAGACGATGGCCTAGGCCAGGACGGGAGCGAGCAAGCAACTAACTAGCGCAGAGATACTCCTTTTTTACCAAACGGCCCTCCATATACTTCTGGAGGTAAATGTTTCAGGAGGCAGAGAGTGAATGTGCCAACTGGGCTTCAACCCCAGCGCGTTAATAAACTAGCCTGATCATAATAAGAAAGTTTCGAAAAAAGGACTTGTGCCCAGAAAGTTACAATTAATCAGAAATAATACCAATAATAATTGTAATAATAGCAGCCGTATTAAGAGATAAGATTGGTGGGGAGAAGGAGAGAGGGAGAGAGAGGGAGGGATTGTGCGTGAGTGAGAGCGACAAGCAACCAGACTTGGGGTTTGGTGAAGTCAACCATTTTGTTCTCTTCGACTTCATCATCACCACCTCTTCCCTTCTCCCTCCTCCCTCACATCTCAACCTCTTCACTCCTTATTCTTACCCACAATCAAAAGAAAAGAAAAAAACTTTTAACTAATTTTTTCCCCTTCTTCTTCTCCTTCTCCTTATTTTCTCTTTTGAAGCCTGAATCTGCACAACAGTGAGCTTTGTTCATCCCAGATTCCTCAACCTTTCTCCGTTCCGAGTTTGAGCCGCCTGTCCCCGACTCTTTGACTACAGATCTTTTTGTCTCGACGACACGCTGGTGATCTCTTCACTTCTTCGCCTGGCACTGCGGACCCTTTGGGCACTTTTATCGGCGACTCTTTCGATAGATTTTTAATGCTGGATATATTCTTCTGAAAGGGGTTATTACTACGGTTACTACTACTCCCAGTAAGCTTCAGTCCAGCCACATCCGCCTCCTCGCCCCCACGACATTCGACCACCCATCGCATTCCCAATCCGCCCTGTCTTTTATTCCCGCTTGATTTCATGATATTATTTGTCGTTTTACACTGTTTTCTTGCTGTCGTGCAATTCGTGACAAGGCGAGCAGCTCATCGTTGTTCTCCAGTCTAGATTTCCCGACCGCTGTTCTGGTTGCGACAAAGTTTGGCCCACGGATTCCCGAAGCTACTGTGTCGAAGCTCAAGCCTTGTCCTCACGACCCATCGTGATCGATCCACCTTCAACTCGACTTTACGCTGTCATCGACCCGAAACAATCAGCCTTTTACTGTCCGTGACGCGCAATTTGCCATACTGAGCCAGAATTCCAAGGCTCGTTTAATCTCTATACCCTTGGGGGTACAAGGGACTTTATTGATTCTAATGGTGTTGTCAGTTACCTCAGGGCGCATTCCTCTTCGTCACTGAACCTACTTTCTTCTCAGAGAGAAGCCATAGATTTTAACGGACGGACGACTGTTTTTAAACCGAACAGAAAAGAATATTTAATCTATAATGGCACCCTCCTCAAGGCCGGATGGCCACCTCAACCTTGGCTACCTGCCTACGGGTCAGCCGCGTTCGGGAACGTCGACTGGGAGCTCTTCTCCGAACGAACTACAAGCATCAGCTTCGATGAAATCTGCATTTGGAGGATCCAATGGCCTAGTTAGCGCGGGTGGATCAATCGGAAGTGCGAGAAGGACGGCTGGTTCCCCTTCCCACGAACTTAGCGCCCGTATCTATTCAAAGCGGTATGAACTGTCTATATTTCTATTTCTTACGGAAACAAGGAGTGCCAGTGTCGCTGATGCTTACTTCTTTTCTGTGGTCTAGGGCTAGGGAAATTCAGGCTCAAGAAGGGGTGTCTCCCAATATTTGGGGGCCCCCAACAAGCGGAAACTCGACTCCCTTGCGAGAGAACATCCCGGAATCCCCCGGCCAAGATGAATTCCCAGATTTAATCCCTTTGGCAGAGACAAATATCCAAAGCACCGGGCGACGGACACGAGCAGACACGGTCCCCTCTCGATTCTCGCCAGTCGGACCTCTCAACGGTGTCAATGTTCAGTCATCCATCATTTCGAAAACTTCTAGACCAACTCCATCAACAAGTCCATTTCGCCCTCCTGGCCTAGAAACCCCAAGAACTTCAGCTCCAGGAAGCGGGGCGCTTCTGTCTAGGCTCCGAGCGGGATCCATGCCACAACGCACCAACGTCCTCGGCAACACTAATCCCTTTGGGCCGTCGGTCTTCTCAACCAACTGGACCTCTAGTCGTGATCGCGCCACCACTTTGACTAGCATCCGATCATCGGAAGGCCCCACATCTCCATCGCAATCCTCTTTCTCGAGAGACGGTCTTGCAGATGCGGATGTGAAAACGTTGGACTATCTGGGGCTTGCAGAGACTCCACAACAGACGCGAGCAACTTTGGCGCGTCCCTCGGGAGATATGATGATGCAACAGCAGCAGCAGCAACAACAAACTCACTCTTTCCCTCCAATGCTTGCAGAGTTGACAATGTTGAATAGGGGTGCAAACAGATTCCGTTCCTATTCTGTCAACGCTAAAGAGAAGTATGCCGAAGATGAAGAAGAATTCGGAGCCCATTATTCTGGTATACCATCCGGAACATTGACTCCTTCAGCTGCTGCTACCGCGGCGCAACTAGCTGCTACCCAAGCGCAGATTCATCAGCATAATCTTGCAGTTCAAGCTTTTGCTAACCAGGCGTCGGCAAGTCGACCTCGTGCTCGTACCGCTGGGGTGCTAGATACACCGCCACAACGATCAGCTATCCGTAACTACCTTGCAACTCCATCGAGGCTTGATAATAGCATTAGTGCCGCAGATATCCGGATTGCTGAAGCAGGAGAATTCGACGAATTGCAAGAGGCTGTCCAAATGATGCAACTGGGAGGCCTTGGGGCTTTACGACCCGGTCCAGAAGGAGCGGATGAAAATAATCTTGAAGGGCCAACTCGGGCCCTTTGGATAGGTAGCATCCCTGTCTCAACAACTGTCACGTCCTTAGATGCTATTTTTAGCATGTACGGCAAAATTGAATCTACTAGAGTACTAACCCACAAAAATTGTGGGTTTGTCAACTTCGAACGCGTCGAAAGCGCAATTCAAGCGAAATCACTTTTGAATGGCAAGGAAATCTTTCCTGGCGCGGGTCCTGTCCGCATTGGTTATGCAAAGGTCCCAGCCACACCGGCCTCTGAAACTCCCGGTCAGAGTGACAGTCAATCGTCCCCAACCCCTGACCCTAATGCGCCTACCCAATCAGGTGACGTCGCACCGGGTTCTACGAAGGAAGATGGACGTGCGGAATCCCCGAAGATACCGGAACTCCCCAAATTACTACCAGAAATGGTACAAATTGTTATCGAATTTGGTGCAACGGAAAGCGAGCGCATTAATATCAGCCAGAGTATCCAGAGGGCGATCGCTTATCAATCTTTTGATGATGATATTTCCCCGATTCCCGAGCCGAGCCAAACTCGAACCTTTGATGCCCCAAAACTCAGAGATATCCGAAAGCGGATCGACAACGGAGCATGTAGTGTCCAAGAGATCGAAGAAACGGCTAGAAATATGCTTCCTGAAATTGCCGAATTATCCTCAGATTATCTGGGCAACACTGTAGTGCAAAAGTTGTTTGAGTTCTGCTCCGAAGCCATGAAGGAGGAAATGATCGTTCCAATTGCCTCTCATCTTGCTGAGATCGGTGTACACAAGAATGGTACTTGGGCCGCGCAAAAGATCATCGATGTCGCCAAAACCCATATGCAGAAGCAAACTATCGTGGATAACTTACGACCGTATACTGTTCCGCTCTTCCTCGACCAGTACGGGAATTATGTTTTGCAATGCTGCCTTCGGTTTGGGTCGCCCTATAACGACTTCATTTTTGAAACGATGCTTAGTCGGATGTGGGAAATTGCACAGGGCAGATTCGGTGCAAGAGCCATGAGAGCTTGTCTAGAAAGCCATCATGCTACAAAAGATCAACAGCGAATGCTTGCATCTGCTATTGCACTTCATAGCGTCCAGTTGGCAACTAATGCTAATGGAGCTTTGTTGTTGACATGGTTCCTAGATACTTGTAATTTCCCGCACCGTCGAACCGTTCTTGCTCCTCGATTAGTTCCTCATCTTGTGCACCTCTGCACTCACAAAGTCGCTTATTTGACTGTCTTGAAAATTGTCAACCAAAGAAATGAACCGGAAGCAAGAGAGATTATCCTAAAAGCATTGTTTTTTAGCCCGGGGGATGAAACATTGGAGAGCATCCTTACGGACCAAGTTTCTGGTGCAACATTAATCTTCAAAGTTCTTACCACACCTTTCTTTGAGGAAAACATGCGTGGTGAAGTTGTGAAAACGGTGGCGAAGGTCTTGACGAAACTCAAGACCTCACCCAGCCAAGGTTACAAGCGCCTTATGGACGAAGTTGGGCTGTCTTCACGAAATGGTCCGTCGCGAGACACGCATCATGGTAGGGACCATGGAAACGGGCACAGCGAAAAGAACCAGGGAAGACAGCCGCCAAGGCAGCCTGCCGCGAATACTCAGCATCATCCTGAGAGGCAATACAATGGACAGTTTTCGACAAATATGCCACCTCAGTCTTTCAATTCTCCTGCGAGTATGACCCGGTCAGCTTCATCAGAACACAACCTCCTTCCTTTCGACCCCTACTCGCTCGGAATCAACGCTCAAGGTGGCCTTGGTAACTTCAACGGCATGAACAGCGCTGGTTTTGGTGCTGAGCCAGTCAACCCGCTCAACCAGCAAATCCAATACCAAACGTTCCTAGCTGCCCAGTCGCGTGGAATGTCTCCCCAAGGGGGGTTCTACACGGCGATGCCTACAAATAGCTTTAGCAGCTATCCAACCGGCGCTGCCTCAATGGATGCTTTTCGATCCATGCAAACTCATTCTTCTCCAATCCCTGGACCACCCGCACAGCTCAGCACCAATCCTATGATTCAACAGCCAGCGTTTGCCGCCACATCGCAATTCAGCCCTATTACTACTCCGGTTATGGGTACTGGCCAGTTGTATGGTTATCCGCAGCCCTTCTATCAGCACGCCCAGGCGCCACAAAGCTCTGCTTCTGGGGGACGCCGTGGACGCGTAAGTTTGCCTGCCGCCTTGCATGGGCTGAGCTAGTTCACTAATGACATTATACAGAGATGAAGAAATAGCACACTAGTTGCTTATGTTTGGGATATTTGACTGGTTTCCAATTTTCTGAAATCTTGTTTTTTTATATCTATTTTCTCTTGACATGTCACGAATTCATTCTTCATTTCTGAAAGAGGGAAACGGAATGAAACCAAAGGTCGTCAAACAAAAAAAAGTATCTAAGCTGGCTATTTCTTTTTCACTTGTTTTTGCATGTGCTTCTTGCCTTCTTGCTCGTGCCTCATTCATCCCATAGAGGATTTCTAGCACTGCCTGGAGTTTTTCCCTTCTTTAAAAGCATGGCTCGTTGCATCCGAACTACACATACTAGCACAAGTCATGCACACTTGCTGAGATGATAGCAAGTGGACCCAAGGCCACTAGAACACACATACCACAGCACATATCTGCACTTCAATTCAATTCACTGCCCCCGGTGGGTACTGGAACATCCTTAACCCTCCCTTTCTATGACTCGCTTCTTTTCATATACTGAGCTGATTTGCTTCTTATTTTTGGCGGCAAGCAGCCAGGACTTTCTGACCTAGCTTTGAAGATTTCAAAACTGAGTGAACTTCAAAAACTCCTTTCCTTGTTTTTTGCTCTCCTTTTTATCTTTTGAATGTATGTATGTATGTGACTTTGTGTATGTGTACTTCCTCCCTGTTCACGTTCTTGTCTGTCCTTGCTCTAAAACCAGTTTACCAAGGACAGGTTGCATTTAAAGAAAATGGAAAATTTATATTGTCTATTATGAATATTTTCTTTTCGCTCTCTTTATTTTTGTGAGATTACTTTGTGTATTGTAAGACAGATCTATTTCTTCTTCCAAGAAGTGCGCCTCAACTCCTTTGGAAGTCGGCGTCAATCATCTTCACGTTGAACGAATGAGTAGGCCGCATCAAGCTTGAGCTCTGAGGTGTAGCCTAATTAGTTTTAGCGACGTCTAGGTTGCTAAAGAACCTGAAGAGAAGTTTCCCCCAGAGTCACATAAACCGCTGGTGCTCGCTCAATGTTTGCATAGTTTGGTTTCCCCGACTTCGGTAGAAATGAACATGAACATGAACATGACCATGGGCATGGCGGCAGGGAGCTCTACTATTCCACGCATTCTGACTAGAACTAAGATCGATATAAATGAAAACTCGAGCCTAATTTCCCCGCATTATAATTTTCCGATGATGGTGGGCTCTTCGCCTCCAAGACCGGTGCACTCGGCAATACTCTACGGTAACAGCAACCAATCTGTATATCTAATAGATATCCCGACTTCCATTAGTCTTGCTCAGCGAGGATCAGCGCTTGCTAGCGATGTGGACTGCGAGTCAGCCAAGCTCTCACTTTTCTCTTGTTCACCCTTGGAACATCCTTACTCTAGCCCTTCAACTGAGCCAAAGGGTGCAAAGGCTGTACTAAGGGTCATGGAACACATCCCAGTTGCCGAACTGGATTATCGCAACAAGGTAACTGCACTTATCAACGATGCATTGCGGGAATTGCGAAGCTGTAATGTTCGTGAATGGTGTCTCCCGCGAGCAGTCTGGCCTGAACACTTGCAGAAAACCTCTGGAAAAAAAAGGAAACGAGGCCATCAAGTCGCAAGGTTAGACTCAGGCAAGCTACGCGAAGTCTGGGAACCTGATCTAGGAACAGATAAGGATCGGAGAAAAGCTGATGACATCTCGATCCTGGGGGATTTGCCTCCCCTGATACTGTCACCGGGCGTGAATCTAGTCCCTAGCCTGGATTCCCTGCGAGGAATAGTTGTGAAAAATACATCCTCTGTTCCAGCCTTTTTACATATTCGAAATGTACAAGCTTCAAAAAGGGCCAAAATTGCAGACGAGGCCAAGAGTGTCAAAAGATCGCTGGATTCAATAACATTCAGGATCCCGCCAAAAGCAGGCTTTGCGCTCACCCACATGTCAATCCAGCCGGTATCCTTTCCAAACTTCCTTCCTCTCCTTCCATCGCACACGAAATTCAACTTCATCATTATGGATCCTCCCTGGCCGAATCGCTCGGTTCGTCGTTCAGCACAGTACGAGACTATTCCAACATTCCCTGCTCTCCAAGCGCTGATATCTGGGATAATAAAAACTCACCTCGATTCGGACGCTGGCATCACCGCAATCTGGACAACAAATAGCCAGAAATCCCGCACCGCTGTTCGTCAAGCACTCAGAGCAGCCCGAATGCAACCTTTCGAAGAATGGATTTGGATTAAAACGACCACAAACGGCTATCCTGTGGCGCCTGTTCGTGCGTTGTGGAGGCTTCCATATGAAGTATTGGTTCTAGGGAAAACGAAGTCGCTTGATAGTAGCAAAGCGAACCACGCGGTTAGACGGAGGGTAATTGCTGCTGTGCCGGATGTCCATTCGAGGAAGCCGAACTTGAAGCAGATGGTTGAAGAGATTTTCTTCACTGAGAGCATTGTGACTGGTGAACAGACCCATGTCAAGGAATATAATGCCTTAGAAGTTTTTGCTAGAAATCTTACAGCAGGCTGGTGGGCTTGTGGCGATGAGGTGCTACGATTCAATTGGGATGGTTGGTGGGCAGATTCTGGGGTTTGTAGGATGGCTCGGTGATGAATTGATAAGAAGCAAACATTTCGGCGTTGGCAGTGTTCCTAGATAGTAGGATGGTCATATATATCAAAGATACCCTTGTTGCTTTATTTGCAATTTCAGCTCTCGGGAAATATGTTGCAAAATGGTGATGACCTGGATCATCCATAGCTGTGCGCGTCGCCTCTATGCCACGAACAATGCCGGGAATGGTACAATTAGTCAAACGCTGGCCCCAAACTCACAAGGCTAAACCTCAAATCACCACCAGCTGCCTCTACTTTTAGGAGCCGCCTAACTCCAGCATTCAACGCCTTCTCACTCAACATATCCTCACTCTCCTCCAACTCTCCCCTATCCAATGGGCCTTTCCTCCGGCCATCCAACTCCCACAAATGCCTGTCACTCCCCTTCACGAAACACACGAAATGCAAGTCTACACTAGCTTCCGCCTCCGGAGCCGCCGTATCTCCCATCTTCGCCGCATCCGCATGCGCACTCTCCAACGCAGAACTCTCATACAACAAATCCGCCCGCTTAATTGGATCCAACGGCTCCGCGTCCCGCAGGAGAGTCTCAAGATCCGATCCAGCAATTACATTTTCCCTCGGCTTTCCGTTTGAAACGGCGTGTAAGAGGCCGATGAGGCCGCATGCGTTACGGATGGTTTGTTTGAACCATGTGACTGGTTCGTTGGGGCCGGAGCCTGTGTACTCTGTTTTGGAGGAGTCTTCGGAGATACGGGCGGATTCATAGGCGGGAGAAACAGGAAAGACAAGAAGGAGGGCGTGCGAGGGGCGCGGGATAAAGTTGAGCATGTCCGGGTCGTCGATGCTCCAAACATCTGAGAAGCTAAGGCCGGGGGAGAGACCGAGTTGGTGGACGAGGTGGGACATTACTTCGGAATTGTTTTCTAAGTTCCAAATGATTAGCGAGCCTTTTTTTTCCCACTTTGAGGCGGCGTATCAGTTTTCGCGCCGGTTTTTTCTCTCTGCGCGCAAACTGGACATGGAATGCTAATTAACCTGTTGGAGCTCATACCTAGCGGCACGAATGCTTTGGCATTGCTGGGGCAGTCCGGGTGTTCTGTCATTTTTGCAAAGATAGCAAGGGAAGACTGGAAGGGCTAGACGGATATCTACGGTACTAAAATTCTTTCTGGATTTGATTAAATTCGATGTTGATTTCTTGAGCAGTTCAAAACGAAACTCGTCAGCATGCGTCATGGTGCAAACACTGCAAACACTTCCCCGCAGCAAGGCTTCGGTAACGATGCAGAAGGAAATTGAATGTCGCGCAAGTTGAAACGCAAAGGCCAGCCTTTTCTATATAAGTATCTTCAAACCGGAATGGCTAAAATCAATAATTTCCACAGGACCATTTCTCACAAGTTGGAGTTTCGCCTCGTTTCAGAGGTTCGAAGACACTCGCCCATAGCTCGCTCGACTCTCCAAGAAAGAAAGAGACCGGCACATCACCCATACTTGCTTGCGGGCCGCCTGCCATTGTCTCCAACTGGTAAATTAGGTTTTCTAACCCAAATGCCTTGCCTGTCGATTGAGTGGTTCCGGCTTCGAGCATGACGTTCACAACATGGATATGGAGGTGATAGTAGGACGGATGATCTAAACGAATAATTTAGAGAAAATAACGAAATGAAAATGCCCTTAGCTTAGCATCTTGATTGAAAAGACTGGACAACGGCCAACGGCACATCACTTACAATGAACGTAGAGCTTCAATTGGTCTGTATCGAGTTCGGGGTAAACTTTAACAACGGCATCAAGTAATTTCTGGCGCATATGCTTCAGCCAAACAATATGGGATTTGTTCAAATCTCTCATACTCCAAATATCTCTCCTTTGTACTAGGGCTAACAAGCGCAGTGTGCCGAGTGTCTTCCTATCCCAGTTTAGGTCGGGTAAAACTAAAAAACCATCTTCCGGGTGAGAGTCACGATATAGCACATCGTCCTGCTCCGTGCGGCCTTCGATAATGTTGTAGACCCAGTTCAAACGCCCATTTCCACGTTTGTGTTCCATATAAGGTCTCACATATTTTTGATAGGTTTCGGGAGTCTCTGTGACCATGCGTACGTTTTGGGCGGAGTACTTTAGAATATGTTGCTCCGTGCAGGGCCATATGAGGTTCAACTTGAGGTCCGGGGGATTGGCATAGTTCTGGCCCGAGGAAGCCATGTACCAGTAGTAGATATCGTTGGCACCCAGGTTAGCAACATTGTTCAATGCTGCATGGAACGCTTTGAGGGAGGGAATGTCAGCCACAAAGGCGGCTCGCTCCACGATCAGGACGCCGGGCCGACCATCAATGGAGCCGAGAATGGAAACGCGGCGGTCATTCTGGTCTGTTGGAAATCAGATCATGGTCAGCTGGCATCCACCGCATTGCAAGTCCTTTTGATTATGTATGTGGTTCGTGTGCTACTTGTAGTGTCCTTGGGACTGTCTGAAAGGGCATGCACATTCTAGTTTCCTCCTAACCTTGGTTGAGTGTCTTTTCAATTATGAACCTTGGAATCAAGCTCTCGGCATCAGACTTCTCTGCCATTTTCCACTCTCCTGCGCAATGATTTCCTCTCAACAGTTGGTAAAAGCGCGGGCCTGGAGTGTAGGCTTGGCAGTCCAGGAGCCCCAAGCTCCCAGTGGAAAATACTAAGCCATTTAGAGTTAGCCTCGTCAGCTTTTATCTAGAGAGGGGTGCTGTGGTTGACTAATCAACACGCGGATAAAGGTGTGCGCCGACAAGGTTCCCGAGCACGTGCGCCGCCAACCTTCATCGACTGGCCGCATCGATCTTCCTTCTAGTAAACCATCCATGAACCTCTCAATCCATGCCACCCAGGAACGGATTGCCTTCAATGGCTTGCCTGTCAGTGTCGATGAAATCTTTTATTCCCCGTGGACGCAACTCTATGCACTGCATGGTATGGCTGATAAGGTGCGACGATGATCAGCAGCATTGTGGTTTAATTGGAAGGATGCCGGCAACAGCAAAAGCAAAAGTGCTGTGCATCTGATCGCCGATGCTTGCTCGTGAAACAAACGGAAACAACGATACGTAATTACTAAGAGGGATGGCCGGTGTCTCCCGACCCACTGGTTTACCTCAATCTCGGTGTTATGCACGAACTATTATAGGGAGGTAGGAAGAGGCTAGGTGGAGAGGCTGTAGCGGCAATCTCCCCTCTCTTTCAAAGACACAACCGGTGATTTTCATAAAGACATCAATGCGATCAGTTGGGACTGGAAACTTCGCCACGTGCGGGCAGACATGGCCTCCAGAAGTGCAATCGTTGGGCTGTACCCTACCCGCAAGAAGAACGTGGAGAAAATCTCCTTTGCTAGCGCTCCAATTTTCTTGTATGCACGGGTCTGATACATCATAATTTGTTGGTCTCTGCGCGAATGGCCCGCCTTGACGCGATGCTGGTCAAGCTTCATGGATACCCGGCATGTGCTACGTCCCGCATAATAGAATACGAAAGTGTTTAAAAGAGAGCTGACTCCTGCTAATTGAGCCACTTCTCCTTGTTTTTCCTGTCAGTGTCGGCTTCAGGAAACGGAAGGAGCGCATTATACTCTGTCCTCACATTCCGAAAGACGAGAACGCAGCCTTGGCTCCTGTCGTTCTTTAATCGTGACGATGAAGCTCCTCCTGATTGCAGGCATTGCCCTTTTCTCTGCATCCGGCCTCGCCCAGACATTTCAACGTCTGGGAGGTTGTCCTGAGCTGGGTTGCGTCTTCCCCCCAGACCAGTAAGGACAAAATTGCCTCTTCAAGCGAGGCTATTGATCTCTAATCTGTCTAAAATAGGGCTGAATTCCTTCCTGGCCAGTATTTTGATATCCGTTTGGAAGTCCATTCCCCAGTTAATGGCTCTGAGGCCCGTGCTGGCGAGCCAGACAAGAATTTTACCTTCACAATCGCTCGCAAAGGTCGTTGGAGTAGGCCAAGAAAGGCTACAGAATTTTTCAGGGTAAAGGAACCTAAACTAGAAACTTGGAGCTTCTCATGGTATGAGGGTAAGTCTTGCAATTTTCCATTGTTATGTCTTTTCGGGTTTCCCCGTGGCTGAAACCGTTTTCACAACTTCTTTGTAGATCTTTTCGCGAAGGATGCAAAGAAGCCTTCGTTGGTCCGCGTCGCCTCGAAAGCGTATCGACGAGTTGCCTTGTACGAACCAGGAGAGTACAAAGCTACTTTGAGCTACTACAATGGCAAAAAGACGACAGCCACTTGGATCGTAAAAGACTTGTCCTTATTTAGGAGGGCAAAAAACGTGATCCTCTTTATTGGCGACGGCATGACCACAAACATGATCACTGCTGCACGCTTGATTGCCCATCGCTCCGTGAATGGAAAATACCAAACCACAATGCAGATGGATAAATTCCCAGTGCTGGGCCACCAAATGACACATTCCATGGACTCTTTTATCACGGACTCCGCTAATTCCGCTACCGCTTTGTACACCGGCCATAAGACCACTGTCAACGCGCTCGGCGTTTATGTCGATTCGTCAAAGGACCCTTTTGATGATCCAAAGGTTGAAACTATTGCAGAAATCTTCCATAGAATATATCCTGATGCCGGTGTCGGTATCGTATCCACGGCCTTTTTGTGTAAGTTAATTTTGAACCAACCAAATAAGGTCACCAGTACTAAAATTTCGAATCTTAGCCGACGCTACACCTGCGGCCTTGACCGCTCATACCCGTGATCGAGGCCAATACGGACATGTGATTGACAGTTACTACCAAGGGTTGACTAATTACTCCTGGACAAAATGGTCGGGACCAGATGTCCTCTTCGGAGGTGGTGCAGAGAACTTCTTACCTGGGAAGAGGTCGTACAAAGGTCAGGATTACTACAAGCTCTTTAAGAACCGTGGATATAGCATCAGCTGGAACGCAACCTCCCTCGCCGAAGCTCCCAATGATAAGAAGGCCCTGGGGATTTTTTCTGTTGGTGTCATGGCGAAATGGCTCGATCGTAATGTGTATAAGAAGAATTTGAAAAAGCAGTACAATCACCCAGACGGTTCCGAGAAGGACACTCTTGACCAGCCTGGATTGAAGGAAATGACTTTGAAAGCGATCGATATCCTCCACACCCGCTCGCGCAAGGGCAGGAAAGGCTGGTTCCTCATGTCTGAGGCCGCCAGTATTGACAAGCAAATGCATGCCCTAGACTACGATCGTGCCCTCGGAGAACTCCTTGAACTCGATGACACTATCAAAGCAACTGTCGAGAAGCTCCGCTCCCTCGGTGAACTGGACGACACTCTTATTCTCGTCACTGCCGACCACGGCCATGGGTTTGACGTCATGGGTTCCGTGGACACCAAATACTTGAACGAGAAGGAAACCGATCGCGAGAAGCGCGACGCCATCGGAACTTACTTCAACTCCGGATTATCCCAATATACCGTCCAAAGCGATGCATCACTCCACTACTCTGAAGGTGTACACTTTCCCGCCCAGTGGGATCCGCGATACACTCTTTTCTCGGGTGTGACTGCCAACCCGGATCACCGGGAGAACTACCAGGTTCACAAGGATGGCCCAAGAGTGCCTGCTGTAGAGCTTATAAAAGGTTCAGATGATTATTACGTGAATTATAAGGATGCTGTTTCCGGTTTCGTTATTAACGGAACTCTGCCTGTGGGAGATGCCCAGGGTGTCCATTCTTTGACAGACGTCCCAGTTTTCGCGATGGGTCCGTGCCAGGAGAAATTTGGCGGTATACTTTCCTATCGTTCTCTTGATAATTTGTAATCCGATTCAAAGGGACCTTGCTAACATATGTTTTGTGAATAGGCGTCTATAACTCTGTTGATATTTTCTTCCGTATGGCCGAATGTCTTGGTCTTGGGCGACCAAGGCCATTTGGCCATTGATGGACTGACGCTTTGTCCTCTTGGTGATCGCAAAATAATGCTCACTGGCAGACATCGAGATTAATGTCTATTTCGCGAATCCTTAAAATTTCTGATTCCTTTGTAATTATAGAATGTTTGGAAATGGATTAAATTAAATTAGGTTCGGGTATCATTCAGGCTCAACAGCCATCTGGTCTGTCTATTCTCTTAGGTTTCTCTTTTCACCTAGAGCCCCTTTGATTCGTGCCAGAATGTATCTGCGAATTGAATATAGTTTAAGTTCAATATCCCTTGACAAACCAGATCCTGACGGGACGAGTGATATGGCTCCAACACTTACCGCTTCAGCAAACTGTATCCATTCATTTATCCCTCTTACAAACGAATCGTCTGCAGAAGGTACTTTCTCATGTTCCCAGACAACGATATTAGAAAACGTGCTCTGTACTTCGACAATCATCGGCGCAGCCTCGTCATCATCGTTGTCGTCCTCTCGATCATTGTCATCACTTCCATCGTTATTGCTCTGCGACGGGCCACTCGGCGAATCCTGCATAGACAAATTCAAGGTCTTCTTTGTCTGAGAGGCGACCACTCCTGTGTTTTTTTTATTTTTTGGTGTTAATCTTAGATAGACCAAGATTATGCTCTCCTCAAGCGTCGAATGCGAATTAGGGAGCTAGAGGAGAATGTATGTATACTGTACATACCCTGATATCCTTCGGGAAGTGCAACTCGGCGACCGCGAAGTTTTCGGCCGCGGAAATACGCAGCTGCTAGTTCTGAGAGTTGAAGAGATTCATGGTCAGTTGATAATCTATATCGACGACGGGTCATGAATGAGGAAATAAAATCGTGTTGCTTACCTGAGTTATCTTTATCCGCAACTGGGTTCCAATGTCTCCGGGAGACGTCTATGGGCCCGTCATGATGGATCTTACACGGAAGAATATTGGGCTGGACAGTAGGAACGGAGGTTTTGGATTCATTATATGGTCTTAGGGCTAACATCACTTTTGGCCTGTCGTAGTAACTGGTCTTCGTGAGAGAAATCTTTCTTGCTGAAGCGATACGAGGGTATTCAATGCGTGGGTGTTTTCGTAGAAAAGGGAGATTTAGGAGGTTGGGATGAAGAAATAACTTTCTATACTATGAGAGACTCATCACAAGTTTTCATGGCCTAGTAGCTGTACCTCATCAAACTGACATTTCTATTTCCTCCTGAGTTCCTCTTCACCAAGACTTCAAGGCCGTTGGTTCGCGACGCGTAGAACGCGTTTAATTGGAAATTATGATTATGTAATATTAGATGCCTCCGTTCCAAGACTTTTGACACGATGGTCCCTCATGACTAGTACCTTATGGATGGGCTTTTAATGTCATGATCATTTTCGAGATTTGTATGTCTTAGATCACCGTTTTCTCTTTTTCTTCTTCGGTTTCTTCTTCTTCGCCGAAGCAACCCCATCGTTCTTATCAGTATCATGCTGGACCCGCATAGGCCATCGTTTCGCATGCTCTGTCTCAAAGGCCTCTTTATCCCGTTGAAACAGTAACATCGTCGCCCTAGCATCTTCCACACTTGAGTGCGCAGCCCCTTGAATCTTCACGCCTAACAACTCCGCTGCCAGTATCTTCAACCGCGGTTTAGCTCCTCCAGCAATCTTCCGGTACGGGCGATGTAAGCTTGTATCCCGTATATCGCGCTTCGGATGGCTCAAAAGCAGAGCATTTAAATCATTCTGTACTGCGTGGCCTATCAAAATACGCTCGTTAAGTAATTCCGCAATGTCCCTTTGTACTTCTTCGAAACTTCTTGCGTTTATTATGCTCGAGGGTGAAATTCCGCTGACTTTCGTACGCCAATCGGTGACTGTCTCTTTTGGTTTGACGAAGGAGTCATAGACCTGGTCGCCGGTAAAATTAACGATACTCACACGGGCAAGTGCAGAATCGCGGTCAGGATTTGGTCCAACGCCAACCATTTCGCAATCGATAGCTATGTATTTCCCTACTTCAGCACTGTTAAATCGTCAGTATTTCAGCCTGGGGATATAAGGAATCCTGAAGGTAAAACATAGGCGTCTCACGTAGTCGATAATCCCTCATTAACACGCTCACGACCAATGTCTTTCCGTCTCGTTGATTCTTCGCTCTCCACATCGCCGCTCAATGTAATCTTCCCCACGTCATCTGTAGCTTCCGTAGTTATATTAGACATTTTTCGCTTCTTATAAGCCCGCTCGCGTTTCTCGACAATGTTGTTCTTGTGTATACGCTGCGGAAACAATGTCTGCTTTCTCCGCTTCACGTTATCACGAGCGGCATCGTCGCTAGCACGACGCTTCGTGGCAGTGAAGGTAGTACTGTTTTTGAGAGTGGATTGGAGTTTTTTCCAGTTGCTAGATAGATCTTTGAGATCCATTTTTCTGTGATATTGTCACAATTCCGTGATCATCCTGCTCTTTCCAACGTTATGAGAGTCGAAGTTCTGGACTTAGAGCGGAGTTTCACACCTGATACTTTTTTTCTTTGGATGCAAACAGTGCAAACGCTGCGTAGGCTTCCATGTCGCAAAATTATGAATTAAGAGTACGACACTTCCGGAAGACCAAGGGAAACTAATAGGACGAAGATAATTTTCAGGTTACTGATTTGAAATCTATAAACAATTGCATTGGGTTTTACGCAGCGTGCAGTACTAGATTTTGAAATCCTTGTAGGACCATTTTTCCGTATACGTTCTCTTTGCCTTCTTGGGCTGGGAGATTGGTTTCCGGGCTTCCAGTTTCCCTTGTACAAGCAAGCTTCTGAACCTATCACCCAGTAAATTTCCTTCTGGTTTTAGAAGCCGTAGAGAATCTTGTAGCTCATCAGGCAACACTATTTCAAGGGGCTTTTCGGGAACACTGTGAGAGTCGTTAATATGATTCGAATGAGGGAACCTTGGAATAACGTACATATGTTTACTGCCAAACGGTCTTTTTCGCAAAAACCTTTCATCTCCTTGTTCCGAGGATTCATCTCTTATCTGTTTCGATTTCTGGGCTTCCGCCTTCTCTTTGACGGCTTTCATTATTGCTTTCAATTGAGCAGCTTGCTCTTCTCTTTTCTTCATTTTAGACTCCCATTTCGCTTTTCTTTCTGCCTCTTTCCTTCGCTTAATCTTATTCCTCTGGGCTTTCGTCTTCCTCTCAGGTCTCTTTCTCTTCAGCCACTCAGGTGTCTCGTACTCGCTCTCAAAGCCTTCCCAAGCGCTCTCATCGTCGGATTTAACCTCGCCATCTTCGTTCTTGGCTGCTTCAATCCGGGCTTGTTTCTCCTGCTCTTCCTTTTCTTCTTGCAAGCGCTGCTTCTCCGCTTCTATCTCCCTTTTCCCTTCTTCTGTTAGAAGCTTATCCCAATCTTCGAACGTAGGGTTGTAGCTTATTCCAGCCTCAGGAGTTTTCACTGAGGGTATTTGTTTGCCATTTGCGGCAAGAGATATCGGCGGGTGTTTTATCGTCGCAGGTGCAACGATTAGCTTCGGCTCAGGAACGTATTCAAGGGTTTTCCCGGAAACGAGTGCATTTGAAGTTTCTGCCCACGGATCATAGGCAGGGCTTGGTTGATTATCGTTGTTCATTGGGTTTGCCTCTGCTGCAACTTTTTTGAGTCGTAGCCATTCGTCCTTGGTCACCCAGTCTCTTCTCGACCGTTTACTTTTGGGCTCGATTATTCCGTCGGTGACTTTTGAGTTCGGGCGTTTCCTGCTATCAACTGAATTAATCGCAGAGCGTAAGCCCAGGATTTCATCGGCTTTCAGTGTTCTTGTAGCTTTGGGGGCTCGCTTTTCAAGTGGCTTTGATCCGGTTTTATCGATTGTAAATAGTTCTTCGGAAGATTTTTCTGCTAGAACACCACTATATGAAAGTTAGCAACTGCCGTTAATTTATAGATAGGCTTGCGCCCTGCTAGAGCAACTTACCCTTGGATTTCTTCATCTCGAAGTTGCCGAAGCCCCTCGTGGATCTCTGATACGTCCACATTCTTCCTCCACGCCTTTTTGCCCTTCCGGGAAGGCTGGCTAAATTGTTGAGGCGCTTGAATATTTGTAGCCATTGTTTCTAGTTAATTCGGCGCCGCGGTACCTTATCCCTGGTTCCTCTATTCTGTTGATATCATCATCGCAATTTTCTCTGAGAGAAATTTGGATCAGGTGAGGCTCTGAGTGGTGCGTGGCGATTGCTGCCAAGACCACCGAAAACAAAATACACGCAAAGCTTCCCATCTCCTTTCAACGCGACAACCAAACTCATCACCAGTAGAAGCTCGACGTCGGTATTCTTCGGAGGCTGTCAAGATGCCTGTCGTTAAGGGAGGTGTTTGGTACGTTAATATGTTCTTGACCTGCTACGTAGCATTCCAGATACTGACAGTACCAACCTTAATAGGACGAACATTGAGGATGAGATTGTGAAGGTCGCTGTTTCCAAGTATGGTTTGAACCAGTGGGCTCGAGTATCCTCCCTTCTTGCACGCAAGACTCCAAAGCAATGTAAGGCTCGTTGGTCGGAATGGCTGGACCCGGCCATTCGCAAAGTTGAGTGGTCGAAGGAAGAGGATGAGAAGTTACTTCATCTTGCCAAGTTGATGCCCACCCAATGGAGAACCATAGCGCCCATTGTCGGAAGAACTGCTACACAATGTTTGGAGAGATATCAGAAGCTTTTAGATGAAGCGGAGGCTAGGGAATCGGATGAACTGGGCCTCGGTGGCCCTGCCGGCGGTGAAACAGCGGCTCCTAGTGCCGATGATGTTAGAAGATTACGGTACGTTGAGTAGCTAATATGTGGCATCCATTTTCCCCTCAGTAGCGTTGACTGGATTAGACCGGGAGAACTAGACCCTGATCCGGAATCAAAACCAGCTCGGCCCGATACTATTGACCTCGATGAAGATGAAAAAGAAATGCTTAGCGAGGCTCGTGCCCGTCTCGCTAACACTCAGGGCAAGAAAGCAAAACGAAAGGCCAGAGAGCGACAGTTGGAACAATCACGACGGTTGGCAGTTTTACAGAAGCGACGAGAGCTTAAAAACGCTGGGATCAACATCAAGGTAGTTACAACGAAGAAGGGCCAGATGGATTACAACGCAGACATCCCTTTTGAGAAACAACCGGCACCTGGATTTTATGATACTCTTGAAGAACAAGCACGAAATGAACGACAAAGGGAAATGTTCGACCCCAGAAAACAGCAATTGGCGAATAAGCGAAAGGGTGACCAAGATGAAGAGCAAGACAAGAAACGACAAAAGAACGATAAAAGCGGTTCAGGTGCGTTTGCTGCGGCCGCACGAGCCGGTCAGATGCAGCGTATTCGGGAAGCAGAGCAAAGCAGCAAGCGTCGACCGCTAGTCCTTCCTTCACCGCAGGTTGGCGAGAGTGAGCTCGAAGAGATTGTGAAAATGGGTATGGCGGGGGAGAGGGCCAGTAAAATGTCTGGAGATGATGATAATGAAGCGACACGGGGTCTTATTGCGAACTATTCTAGTATCATTGGTGGCACTCCAATCCGAACGCCAAGAGCTCCTCCTGAAGAAGATCGGATAGCGAACGAGATCCGAAACATCAAGGCTTTGACCGAGACACAGTCGTCCCTATTGGGTGGAGAAAACGCGCCTCTACTCGAAGGCGGTGGTTCCACTGGATTCGAAGGCATTGCACCACGCAAACATCAGGTGTTCACTCCCAATCCTATGGCAACTCCATTCCGTCAAGGTGGCGCAGGCACCATTGGGAGTACTCCCATGCGGACAGGGCCTAGTGCAACCCCGCTGCGTACGCCCAGAGATAATTTTATGATTAACAAAGAAACGGGGCTTCCTGTGGGCAGTACTCCAAGAGAGTTGAAGACCCATGAAAATCTTGTTCGCCGGCAACTCCGACAGCAACTCGACTCTCTCCCTAAGCCTAAGGAGACGGAATGGGAGCTCGAAGAATTGCCCTCGGAGCAACCCGAACCACTAGCCACGGATACTCTTACTGAGGAGGATGCCGCAGAACGAGATAAGAGAAACAAGGCCGCCGCTGAAGAAGCGGCGAAGGCGAAATTCAAACGGCAGAGCCAAGTCTATCAGCGTGGCCTTCCTCGACCACGGGTGCTTGACCTTGGAGCCTTGATCCGACAAGCGGATGAAATTGATGATCCAATCAAACAACTGATCGCAAGAGAGATGGCGACTATTATTGCGCATGATGCGCACAAATTTCCTCTACCAGGGTCACGCATTGAAGGCAAAGCGCCAAAACGGGAATTGTTTAATGAAGACCTTCTAGCCAAAGCTAGAGGGGAGGTTGTAGGAGATGAATCGGCGGAGTTACTAGCACAATGGCAAGACAATTTTGCAACCTCATGGACGTCTCTACATGATTCATCGTATGCGCTTCCAGGGCTTTCAATATACGCTGATGACGACGATTTCGAGAAACAGGAGGAAAATATGACTGCGGCATTCGACAATGTGCAACATACGTTAATGGAGACTGCCGAAAAGGGCAATAAATTAGAGAAGAAAATCGCATTGCATTATGGTGGATATCAGGCCAGAGCGAAGACCTTAAGGAATAAAATTTTGCAGGCAAGCGAGGCATTGCAACAAGCTAAATTTGATTTGGACGCGTTCAGGACGCTGCAAATTGGAGAAGAGTCTGCCGTGAGAGGACGTATTGAGAGCCTTCGTGAGGAAGTTACTTTTGTGACTCGACGGGAGCGTGAGGCGCAGGAGGTTTACAGGCAGCGGAAGGAGGAGTTGGAGTCCCTCGATGGTGTTGCTATTAATGGATTGCATTGATCATTTGTATTGCAACAATAATGGATTATATGCAGTTGGGCGTTGCTTACCTTTAGCGGGCAACAAGTTGTACTTTAAAATTGAATGTGACCAGGGCTGGCTACTATTGATTGTTTGCTAGCAAATATTGACGAGATGCTGTGGAAGCGATGGTACAACCCAGTAGTTGACTGCCCATTTTGTTTGGTGAGTGGCAATGAGGGAGTTAAAACCCAACGGCCCAAACAGCAGAGGAAAATCAAAATCGCCATCACGTCGCATCCATCAAAGCCCAAAATCCATCAAAAAACCTTGCTGTTGTAACGTCTTTCATCTCCAATTTTGTTGATTCTAGGTAGAAGATTGCACGGAGAATATCATGGGCATCAGAGATCCCTCGCAGGAGGCTCCTAGCACGCCAGATCCAGTTGAGAAAAGTTTAGCCACCCTGAACACACTCCGGTAATTAAAAAACCCTCCCGTTCTGCATAGTGTTTCGCGCTTGAAAACTCGTCACTTTTTGCTGACATTTTGCATCAGAATCGGCGTAAAAGCATTCGTCGAGAAGGTGAGAGACTCTCTTTCAGTTGCTGCGGCTCTTCAACCTCCTCACGTGACCAGGCCTGTCCTTCCTGGCGCTAACGTTGAAGATACAACAGGATGGCGAATATCGAAAGGCAGAGATTCTGTCCATGAGACAACGGCGAGATGGGCCTAGTTTCTAGTGCGCTCTCTAGCTATCCTATTATTTTTACAACAAGTGCTAACGTGGATGTAGCGTGCATTATGTCGACTTCAATAAGCGTCTTGACGGTTCGTCTTATATGTACTATATAAGCTTGTCAAGGAGTTTCATTGCTAACTCTCAGCTATAGAGTGGGTATCCTCATCGCGGATTGACTTGACTAAAGAGGTGGAGTGGCCTCTGCCTGAGAAGCCTGAGAAAAAGAAAGTTAGCGGCGGTGCTGCAACTAAGGCTCAACCAAAGAATTCACTCAAGCGAGTACGACAACCAAGCCGGGACGTCTCCTCGACGCCAGATCTTTTAGCAAGCAAGGACCTAAACATCAGCAAACCATCTAAGCTGTCCAAGGCTGGTGGCAAGGAGAACAGGGAAGATGGAAGTCCATTAAGCATCACCCAGCTACCTAGCGACAGCGTCTCCGCGGGTGGTACTCCTCAAGTGGAAGGGGAATCCGAAGATGCCGAGATGGTCGATGTCGCAGAAGTAGAAGCTAAAGCTGCAATTAAGGAAGACATAGACAAAGCGGCCGAAGAAGCAGTTCGCCAAGTGGAAATCGAGAAGTTGAGGACGGGTGGTAGCATGACGCAAAACCCTACAGAGATCCATCGTGTGCGAAACCTGACTCGGATACAGATGGGCAAATATGAAATAGAGCCATGGTATTTCTCGCCTTACCCGGCTTCGTTTAGTGACGCAGATATGGTCTATATTGATGAGTTCTGTCTGAGTTACTTCGATGATCAACGTGCATTCGAAAGGCACCGATCAAAGTGCAGCCTTGTTCATCCACCAGGCAACGAGATTTATCGTGATGACTATGTATCCTTCTTTGAAGTTGATGGGCGTCGACAGCGAACATGGTGTCGAAACTTGTGCTTGCTGAGCAAATTATTCCTAGATCACAAGACACTCTACTATGACGTTGATCCGTTTCTCTTCTACTGCATGACCACGCGGGATACCCATGGCTGCCATCTAGTTGGGTACTTCTCCAAAGAGAAGGAGTCGGCTGAAGGCTACAATGTCGCATGTATTCTTACTCTGCCACAATATCAACGTCGCGGTTACGGCCGACTCCTCATCGCGTTTAGTTACGAACTTAGCAAACGAGAAGGAAAACTGGGCTCCCCCGAGAAACCTCTGAGTGATCTTGGTCTTCTGGGCTATCGGCAATACTGGAGAGAAACCCTAGTCGAACTTCTACTGGAGCCTGGTCGGGATGCTATTAGCGAGAGCGAATTGGCAAGCTTAAGTGGCATGACAGAGAAAGATGTTCACGAGACGTTAGTCGTATTAAATTTGCTTAGATACAATGTAAGTACTAGCAACTCAACTATGCGCATTCTCACACTCGTGAGCTTAATCTTAGCCATCCTGACTGGACGTTCTTGCTGATGTCTCACGCAGAAAGGTAATTGGATAATTGTCGTCACCGACGCAATTATTGAACAACATAACAAGCGTTTAGCAAAAGAACAGGCTAAAGGTGCCCGAAAGATTGATGCTTCGCGTCTTCAGTGGAGGCCTCCAGTTTTCACGGCATCAAGCCGGACATGGAACTGGTAAGATTCCATCCATCTTTAACAACTTATAAAAACACGACAATCGGTTACGAGATGTCTTTTCTTGGTTGAATTATATCTATTGCTCCTATCCTTCCAGCGATATTTGTTCTTGAAGTATGCATTGCGCTGGCGCTCTTGTCTTACACGATTAAATAAGGATTTCCCTACTATGAATTTGCAAACGCTGTAACATTAGTTGGCTTCCAGGGGCCAGATTTAATCCACGGTAGTTTCTAGCGTTAACTACCTTTTGCACCTAGTTTGCAAACTCGTAGGAAAGTCGGTACGAATTTTCTCGATCATTGAGTAGGGAATACAAACATAAGTCTCAATTGTAGTCATTTCTTCATGAGAGAGTAAAGCAAAATCAAGGGCTTCCGATATCGACTATCCTTCCGTTCCGTGGAATTCCAAAAGGCGAGCGACATTACAAGATATTCATGGAGAACGCAACAATGCATAATGGGAAAGGTATTAAAAATATCAAAAGTTCCAATGTCGGTATTGTCATCCGGAAGTCGCCTAGCAGGCGTTGATATCGCTAACATCCACACAATGCAGAATAGTTTGGAACAGGCAAGGGCAAAGATTACAATTGGATAGTGATAGCGGCTTGTAAACTCGTATAGAATCCCAACACGGAGTATGTGCTAAGTTATGAGCAAATACGTAACGACTGTCGTTCGGGGTCGCATCTTTGGAGAGGATTGCTAAGACAGAAGGATTATGATGCGGAGGGAAAAGGAATAAGATAAAACAAGAGCCACTTATAGTGTGAAAACATGAAAGCGTACCCAACGGATCCCCCGAAAGACTTTTAACTCGTCGGTCACCGCAATCGATTATGAAGGTAACTAAGGTCGTATAATAAATCTAGATTCAGGATTAAGCATTCTAAGCTCGCAAATCTTAAACTGCAGTGCCAGCCACGCGTGACGCCCAATTACCATGCCCAGAATGTGACCGTGTGGTCCCAGAAGTGGGAGGTGAAATCTTCTTGGGAGGTTGAGAGGTATGATATGGCCCTGAGCTTTCCCGTGACTTCGCACCCCTACGATGTTTAAAGTTCTGTGGACGACGTGACGAATTGGTCCCGTTACCGGAGCTAGGCTTGCCGGGTATTGTAAGTGTCTTTAAAATCTCGTTGCCCGGGAAATGAATTATTATCGTAATGGCACCGGGATTGTTCCTATCAAGTGGGCTAAAAACGTAGGGTTCGATACTATGGACTTGAACTGAACTCTGAAATCGGGACCGAAGGCGCTGGTGGGGTGGAGGCAATGCTGGTTGCCAAGCGGCTTTAGGTGCCATGTGTGGGACTTTGACAACAGGGAGAGATCCAGCTTCACGATCCTCAAAGATGGCCTCTTCGTCCTCGACCTCTTTTGAGGCTACCTTGCCGGCGTCCCAAATGGTTTCTGTATCCTCATGTTGGGGTAGTGAGACAGCAGCCGATGAGGCGCTAGATAAAACTTCAAGGGGCTCCTTTGTTGCTGGCGCAACTGCGAGAACCTTCCTTTTCCCTTGTGAAGCCTGCGAAGGCTTCTTACCAAATAATCCATTAAAACGATCTTGCCAGGTTGCGGTGCTAGCAATAGGCTGGGAACCACGAGGAGGAGGCGGGCCAGATGCAACCATTGCTGCAAATGTGGTAGGTGTCGTTGGTGGAGGTGAGCTGCGCGGTGGGAGCCTAACTCGTGGTTTTGGAGCTGGTAAGTGCACTAGTGGTCGGGGAGAATTGGTCGTGAATACCGGATGATTCGAGAGCTCTTCTGGAGGCGGCGGGGATGGGCTGCGAATTTCGATGTCATCTCGATCTAAAGATCGTCTATTCTGGTCGGACCCATGAGGAAAGAAACGGGAGCCTCGGGCTGTTGTCCCCGTTTTGGAATTCGGATCTGAGAAGGGAAACCCCTCGACAGGCCCGAGAACATGTAGGGGAGAAAGTGGTGTCGTGTCAGCCTTTTTAGTGACTGACACAATATTGCGCTGGCCGGCCTCATCTCCAGTTTTAACCTGTCGCCACGTTTCATTGAATGTGACTTGCAAAGTGGGTTTTACACCGCTTCTAGCCTCTTCCTCGCGCCTTGCTTGAAGCTCCCGATGGAATCGTTCGTTTTCTTCTAACTCAGTTTTGCGTGCAGCAAAATGGAAATTGTTCCAAGCTGCAGTTTCCTCGGGCCTACGAGGAAACTGGTTCTGTTGCCACCTTTGGCCTTGGTTATAAGTAGAGGGTGGCGCAATAGGTCCTGGGCGAGCAATCGGCTTTATGGTTTCAGTAGTTGCCAAACGGCTTAGTCGCTGCTCGGGTGAAGGTAAAGGAGATGATGAGGCGACATCATCAGCCATACCCTTCGGACCTCCATGCAAGTGTTGATTAACACGTTCGGAGGTCCCTACCCTTTCTGCGCCAGGCAGCGGCGGACAGATGGGCGCTTGATCTGACAATAAAAGCGGCCCATGAGACGATATGTCTCTGGGAGGGAATCCGGTAAGATTCTTGTCAAAAGTGCCGTTGCCCAATGCTTTATCATTATTTGGCGGACCCCATAGATTGCCAGCAGTCGGGTGTCCCCCCATTTTTGCACCAGACCATGATGAATAAGAGCTAGTTGTTGACATTGCTCCTTTCCAGTTTAAATTTCGGTCGCCGGATACGTCCTGGTGCGGCTCTGGAACTTGAACGGTAGATATCTCGGTGGAGCCACGAACACCATTGATAGACGACGGTGGTATGGCGGGTCTCGCTAATTCAAACTTCGATTCTCGAGGTGATAATTGATGGCCTTGGGGACCGGAAATCCCAGTCTTGGTGTCAGACTTCTCATTCACTGGAACCAATTTCTTCACTGGTTCGGGCGGATGGACCTTCATCATCCCATACTGTTTAGGCTCTCCGCTCGGTTCAGGAACAGGGGGCTTGGGTGGCGATGGTGCGACTATGGATTGTTTAGCGGTTTCCAATGGTGCTGGAAGCTCTTTCTTTTCTGACGGAGGCGGACCCATAGCCTCAAGTTTTAACCTAATCCGTTCTTGCTTTGCAGCTTCTTCTTTTGCTTCCTCTTCTAGCCTGCGCTGCCTTGCCATCTCCCGCTTCTCACGCATAATCCTTTGCTGCATTGCAATGGGATCTTCTATAGGTGGTAACTGCGAAAGTGTAGGATCTGTCGTTGTTTGGGTAATTCCGCCGCCATGTGGGCCAGGAGGAGTGTAGTGCGAAGATGAAGGGTGACTTGGCGTATTCTGGATAGATTGACGGGATGGAGAAGGTCCCCTCGGAACATACATACCCTTTTGATATGGTCTGCGAGGCGACGTGGATCTCTCGTTTTGCTGAGATCCTCGCCGTGGCGGAGGAATATCGTGGCTCCTGTGACTCAAATCTAATTTGCTCATGGATAACCTTCGACCCATAACTCCACTTCCCCCACTAACGTTAGATGATGCGCGACGTCGACCCCATGAGCTGGATTCTTGAGGTATACTTGTTCGATTGGTCTGGAACGCAGGCGAAGGCTCTGCGAGTCCGGATTGCTCGTTATGATTTGGCCTCTGAAGCAAAGACGATGGGCGGAAGTGAGGGTCATTCCGGTACTGTCCTCGGCGCGTCTCCGACACGGGCTCATATCGACCAGACTGGGAGTTATAGAGCTCGCGTGGCGCTGCTGGCTGTGTCTCCCTCCAAGAACGGTTAAAATCATCGGCGGCTATCTCTTTAGCTGGAACTTGCAGAGGTGGCGCGGGTTCTGGACCGCTACGTTCGCCCTGAAAGAAACGGGACGGCCGTGGCGGTTGGGATGGGGGATGAACGGCGACTGGGGGGACTTTGTCAATAGGTGGTAATGGAGCCCAAGGAGACTTCGTCAGAGGCACATGCCCTTGGGGGACTGTGCCTTCTTTCTCGGTTCCTTTAACTGAATCGCTGCCTGATTTACTTTGATTCTTCTCCGCATTCGCTCCAAGTTTGAGGATTGTAGCATTCGGGCCAAGTGAATTTGGCAGTTTCGGAGTACCAAATTTGGCATCACCGCGTCCCATAGTTCTTTTTTCTAGTAACGCTGCCGGTTGTGCGACGTGTTGGGGTTCGCCTATTGGCTGGGTTGGGACAGGGAGATTTTCCGTCTGAGTCAAAGTAATCTTGGTGCCATCATTCCACTCAATCGTTTCCGGTGCCCAATCGTCCTCGTCATCATCAATATCGGCCCATTTAGCTTCCTTTCCATCACCATCGGCTTGAATGCGGGAAGTCATGTGTATGCCATACTGCTGCTTTAGCTCTTCGTCCGTGAGGTGTTTCGTGGGTGGTGGTTGGGCGGCTAAGTTGACTTTAATAAACGCCATTATCAGACAGAAGGGAGGCAATTGGTATCTTACGTCGGTTCTTATTCCATACTTGGTTGGGGTCAGGAGCACCAGATCCGCTCCTCCCACTGCCGCCTAGAATCCTCGGTGTCGAATCGCGCATGCTGCTGGTTGACTTGGCAACTAGACGGGGCCTTGAGGTTTGCTGCGCAGGCGAAGTGGACATGTGCGAAGTGGAAAAGGGAGCTGCAAATGCTTTAGCGGGATGACTCCGAAATTCGGAAGTAGCTATACTGAACCGTACCTTGCTCAGTAGTGGATTTAGAAGTCGCGGCGGTACCTGGGGATTTTGCTATAGAGAATTTTGCAAAAGATACCGGTTTGAAAGATGCAGGTCTTTTAACAGAACTAGTGCGGGAATGCTGGGCACTGTCCTTCGATGAAGAACGTATATCAGTTCTACTAACGTCTGTATCAGATCCGCCGCTGCCATCCCCAAGCTGATTATGAGCTCTCCCGTAATTTCCTAAAGGAGAATCTGATTCAACTCCGTTCGTTTCGAGTTTTGTTGTAGTATTTGCTGAGTTATCTTGTGTGGTGAAGCCTGTCAAGAGAGAGTCCTGCCGCCTTGTTAGTGACATCATCGCGAATATGCTTAAACGTAGGAGCCCTGAAACTACTCACAGTGTTGTATCCCAATGCAAAGCGCTTGTTAGACTGGTGAAGTGCCTGCATACTTTCCCCATCCGGCTTGTCCTGCGATGCTATACTTGTATTTTGCTGTCTCTGATGCGTGTTATCAAGTGTCTGAACATCCACCCCATCCCCTCCAGTTGTGTAGTTGTCGGGTGTGCTCGCAGGAACGTCGGAAGGCGATAAGTCGCCGCCCGACCGGGTTTGGTTTACCACATCGTGGCTACTCTGCTCTGCCATAACAATGTTCTATGGCTATCATGGTGGCCAGTTAGTTGAGCAAAGGCTAGAGATACTACCAAGGCATGAACAGGAAGAAGCATTCAAAATTTGGTCACGAATACGATAACACATCAATCAGAGACTTACTTCTGATCAGTCACTGGGTTCCGCCACGATGGAGCAACTAGCTAAGATCAGTCGGCCTTAAACTGAGGCCGTTGTGAGCGCAAGGGCTAAAAGCTAACAGTAACCACGCAAAAGAGGTCAAAAAAAGAGACTGTCAACCTAACAAATGAAAATAGGATTGTATTCAACAGCCCGGTAAGACTGTCCGGTGTTTTAAAAGGATTCAGTCGGGGTAAGAGAAGATGTGAGAGTTAAGGTTGGTTGAAGGAGTAGACGTGTGGCCAAGCTATCATGTCTCGATTGGGCTAGCGGCAAATTCCTCACTTCGTTTTGTGCTCACTGCAAAATAGCTAGTAACAGACGGCTTATCAACAAACTAGTTGATCCAATAGTTTGTTGATCCAAATTTTAAGATCTCGAATATTTTTGATATTGGTTAAAGTAACTTGCCACTTTTTTGTTCAATAGTTTGTTTCAGATTACACCGCATCAGGCTTCATCCGTTCACGTAGTATGGACTGGGTCATATCACTTCTCAAAACTGATTCATTTCTATGCTATATGTACACAATTCCACCAATTGTCTATGATGCTTAACATCCTCAGCTCAGTGGGCGTTGTTCTTGTGGTGACCTAGGACCGGTTTAGTAAAAGCCAATGCTATATCTGGCAGATAAATGGGGGACATACGGAGATGTGTAACATATTGGATGCTGTAGCCCAAAAGCGTCATTCCCACAATGATGTGAATAATTGCTATTGACACGTTCAATCAGTTTCAGATATCTATAAATCCTAAGGAGTAGGCACTAGGAGGGCAAACACCCTAAGGCCGAACGTACGCTTAGCCGTAGGTTTCTTGCCAAAATGCTTGGCTTGATAGCGTGCAATGAAGCCGGTGGGTTTTATTTCAGGAGCCGGACCGCGAGGAAGTTTTCCGTAAAAATTGCCCACACGTTCCATACGGGCAGCATCTTTTGCGGCGCCGATTGCCTTCAACAAGAGTTAGCTAAAATCGCTGCGAGGGAGGACTTCTATTTCGGACGGAACACGACGGTTAAAGATAAAGTTGAATTAGCGAACGTACAGAGGGAGATGCAATCTGTTAGGCAGTTAGAAACGCTGAACTCCGCTTTCACAATGGATGTGCTTTGGTTTACCTTTGGAGGAATGAGGGTTGAAATCCCTCGGCGAACGACGTAACTCATTGTAGATAGTCTAGTAAAGTTTGAAGCAATCAGTAGTCGAGGAAAATGTATTGAAGGAGAGTACCTCAAACCTGGCAATTCTGCAAATAACAATTAAACCAGAATAACGACTTCTTCAAAGTGAGTCGATTGGCCTTCTGTGTTGAACTTGGCGTTCTCGGGATGAAGATGCGTGGAGACATTTTCGCGCTAGCTGTATTTGGACCTCCATATTCAGCACTTGAAGTTCCGCAACATCACACTGACATGTAATCGCAAACCATTAATTCTACTTCTTTTCACAGCTGCTCAATTACTCAAAATGTCCTTGCTACGACCAGGGAGAATATCGAATATAAGCGTAAGCTGCTCGCGAGTAGCGAAACTCGCTTACCCTATCAATTCCCGCTACGTCAGCTCTTCAGCAGCACGCCATGTCGATGAGAAGGCGCCGAGGACGAGCCCCGAGGACGCGCCAGCCGATGTGTCGAGAGGTGGCTCGCTGATCCGCAAGGAATCTCCGTCAGAGGCTATGGCCCGTCATCAACCTGATTATAATGCAACGGTTGACCAAGCGACCTCGTAAGACGCCACCTACTGAACTCACTCTTTCACCAGCTAAAACATATCAATTAGTTTATTTTCCCCTGTTCCGAAACGTGTGATGGATGGTAGTGAGCCCGGTGATGTCGTTGCCGCGGCTGTGTTATCGGGTGCGCCTACGGACCTCCAGGCTCGAACTGTTAGGTACTAAAGCTTTGAAGTTATATTTTGTGAAAACTTCTAACATCCAGCAGAATCTATCGACCCGCAAAACCCGCTACACAATCTGGTACCTGGCACGATCACCACTGGAGAATGGATTGGGATGTTTTGTCGAAGGGTCATCGTTGGGAAAATCCACTAATGGGATGGCAATCGTCTGCGGATGCGATGCAAGGAACTCACATAAATTTCAAATTTAAGGAAGACGCTATTCGTTTCGCTGAAAAGCAAGGGTATGAATACTATGTCCAGGAACCGAATGGCCGGGCTTTCCACCCTAAGGCGTATGCAAATAACTTCCTGCATGAGCCTAAGAAGCTGAAGCACATCAGAACCAAGTAAAATGGTAGCGATCAATGCGAACTACTTCTGTACAATTCATTCCCATTTTAATTTTCAATCAAAATTGTTGATCCTGAAGTGCTTTTATATATTCTGATTGTATAGAACTAAATTGCATTTCGCGCAAGCTTTTTTTATGTTTCTGGACATGTTATTCACCATACACGCAAGAAATAAAATAAAATGCGCTCTCGCAGCAGTCTCAACTGTGCTTACTCTATTTATTGCTTTATGTTCAACCGCCTTTCCAAGATGTGTGAACGCGGATTTCGTCAGAACCAATTTGTGTCGGGTTCCGCCACTCTCAGGCGCCAAGAGATTAGTCAGATGCTATCGCCAAATCTTATCAGATCCGCTGATCTTTTCTAAACAAGCCCCTCTCGACTCGTCGCCCGCAATCTTTTTCAAAGTAGCTCAGGGTTTGCGATTTTGCTCTTAACTAGAATTCAACATGGCGACAATCGATTTCGATAGCATTAAAAATATTAGCAACTCTAAGGACTCTGTTGGGTATTTGCGAAGTGTTCTCACGTCAGAGTCTTCCCCTCTAGCACAGCGATTCCGCGCCCTATTCACTCTCAAACACCTTGCTTCAGCAAAGCCACCAACGGAAGAAACCATTCCAGCTATTGAAGCAATTGCCGCCGCTTTTTCCTCTCCATCGGCATTACTCAAACACGAGCTCGCATATTGTCTTGGGCAAAGTAAAAATTTGGACACTGTCCCGCATCTCCGAAAAGTTCTGGAGGATCGACAGGAGGATGCTATGTGCAGACATGAAGCAGCGGAGGCTCTAGGGGCGTTGGGAGATGCTGGAAGCCTAGACATTTTACAGCGCTTGCGAGACGACATTTCAGAGGAGGAAGTGGTCCGCGAAACATGCGATATCGCAGTCGACAGAATACTGTGGGAAACTTCCAAAGATAGCAAATCTGAAAAACTAAAGCAGAGGTAAAGAAGCCCTCAAATCACTAGCCTCCGTCATCTAACTCGGTTCAAGCGATTTTTCATCCATTGACCCTGCACCTCCACTTCCACTTTCCACTGCCGACCGATCCATTCCCGAACTGAAACAGATACTCCTCGACTCGAACCTCCCACTCTTCAAGAGATACCGCGCCATGTTTGCTTTACGCGATTTGTGCTCTCCCCCAGACCTTCCCACCGCAGTTCCAGCGATTCAAGCATTAGCAGAGGGTTTTCAGGATCGCTCCGCATTATTCAGACACGAAATCGCCTTCGTCTTCGGTCAACTCTCCCACCCCGCCAGTATCCCGAGTCTTGTGGCGACGCTGAGCGACAAAAACGAAGTCGGCATGGTTCGTCACGAGGCGGCTGAAGCACTCGGAAGCCTGGGTGCAGAGGAGGGCGTGGAAGAAACGTTGAAGAAGTTTGTTAATGACCCGGAAAAGGTGGTGAGGGATAGCATCATTGTCGCCCTTGACATGGCGGAATATGAGAAAAGCGGAGAGCAGGAATATACCTTGTTGGAGCAGCCGGTCACAGCATGATTCGGTCAAGGTGTGAACCCCGCTTGTGATTACAATTCCGTCATCCAGCATCGATAGAACTTTAGTGTAGACAATTTTATTTTCTTCAGTTGTTTGTACTAAACCTACAGTGAAGGCCGTCATTAGCATTTTGAAAAAGATTCTTACACGGATACTGCATGCAGCATCGAATTCAACTCACTTATGCCCACACTCGCATGTGTAAAAGACTGTTGACCCTTCATCAGCACTTCGCAATTGTAACGTGTAAAATCTCATTTCCCGCTGGCCACACTCCGGGCAGATATCAGCACTGATTGCATCCTTCCTTTTGTCTTCGGCAGTCAGCGTCCGAACTGCAGATCTTTTTGACCGTAACGCAGAGGGAAATGCGTTAGGCTTAGATTCTGAGACGATGGTCTTTGGCGCAATGTCTAACGAAAGTAGTAAACATTAGCCAAGAGTTGCGAAGTGAGGAATGCGTCAGTACTTTCAGAAGGCAAGGTGAAAGAAAAGCTGCTGTACCTCTATTTTTCGTTCCGCATATGTCGCACACCAGAATTGTATTTTCATCTCCAGTTGATTCATTGAGGAGGTTGCCGCAGTCGACACAGAAGATCAGTGATCCTATGGCCGACATGTCGATTGGAAAAGAGGTTGTTAGTCGTTTCGGATAGTAGAACTTCAGAGTAAAAAGCACAGTTTTTGGCGCTGTTTTGTAAAATGTTTTGATGAAGCAGTCAAAAATGCGGCCCAGAAAAAAGACCTGGTTGTGGTGAGTGGATCAACAAATTTAGCGCAAGTTACGGCATAGCTGCCTGTGAATTTCAGAACCTTGGGTTTCTTTAACCCCCTTGGGCGATGCCAACGCTCAATAAACCACGATTATGGGGATGACATGTTTGTCTTCTACATACAGAGAGTCATGCTCACGATAAGGTCGCCAGATTTGTCCGCTTCTACTTCTTCCTAATAATCCTGCTTGGTGGTCAATTCTGCTACCATGCAGCAGCATCGCCAACCAGCGCTGGAAGTGGTCATTCAGGGAAATGGCGCCAGCTCAAATGCATCTCAACGGCTTCCTCGGCCTATTTCCGTGGATGAAGCACTGCAGTACTCGCCTATGAACAGCGCTCCGGTATTTGGACTTGGTATGGCAACCCACAGAAAGCTCTTAGTCCTTGCTGAAAACTTTCTCTTACCCCTCTAGACTCTATAATGCGCCCTGATGTTGGCCGACCTTCACTTATAGGCTGGCCTCGCCCTTACGATAGCCAGGTTGCTGGGAGGATCATCGATGGCCTAGACAATGAGACACAAGCAAGCTCTGGCTTGGGCGAGTCGACCCGTCTTGAAACCGCCCGTGAATACCTACAACAGCTTCTGAAGCAGGAAAGCTTGACAGATTAGTACGTTGTATATCTTGTTTTTCGGTTGAATATTTAATTTAACAATTAGCATAGCAACTTTAAAGTCCCTCCTTCGCTTCGTTCCAATTCTTCGCAGCAGAACAACGAATCTCTAAGTCGAAGTCAGCTAGGACCATTCGCAAAGCTCATATTGGATTCTACGGATGCAGCCTATCACTGTAAGTTGCCATGATTCCTAGTACCTAAAGTGAGTTTTCTGACTGTAGGATTGTACAGATTCAATTCCGGTGACAAGCCCAAGCTCAAAAAAGCACCACCAATCCTCAAAAGCCTTCCCTACTCCTGTCCCTTCTAAGCAGCCATATTCTGCCAATCAAGAGGTCCATATGCGCCAACAACCTGTGTCCTCTAGCCAACAATCGGAAAAATTGATGAAACCAATGGTTATAATTCCCGGTCTATCTTCGTCATCTACAATAGATGAGTTAAAATACATTTCGAATGAGGGATCGGCTAAGCGCAGGAAGCTAGTTCCCCACAATGAGGATAAACAGGACTTTTTGCCCCTTAGAGACGAAAAGGAGCTTTCTGATACTGCGCTAGTCAAACTGCAAGGTCTCCTACACGAAATACTTGAGGCAGAAGAACAATTGATACCAGATACTTCTCTGGATAGTCAACTAGGAGGCAAGTTCTTTAAGTTACCAAATACCATTGAGGACCTTGGACCTGTTCTATCATCCGAGAGTCATAGTACTCTTTCGAAAGGGCTCCAAAAAGTGTCAGATTATCGGCGGCTGGGGGATATTCCGACTGAATGCATAAAGCGAATCCAAAAGCTGTGTGAAACTCCGATTATAGCGGCTCAATCAGCAGACTTCAAGTTAGAATACCCGCCATCGGATGCTGGCACAGAAAGGTGGATCAAGCAACTGGAAGATGTGCAGAACACTCTGCTGGCAATAATAACATTGCTTCAAACAATGCCAGGCAACCAAAGTACAAAGGATCTATGCCCTGAAGATCTAATCCAAGCCATCCCGACAGCGCTAGGGCAGGTTTTCGATCATTGTATTATTCCCGTTGTTGAGTGTAGAGCAAGTGGCAAAGATTCTGCACTTTTCAATGTCTTTTCTGCCCAGAAGCAAGTCATATCGAATGTAATACACCAAACGAAGAGAGTATTATCGCGGCTGGCTGTGTTCCTCTCGAACATCGACCTCGCAGAAGGGCCTATAACTGCAATAGAGTTTCTTGTTGCAAGGCTCATTTTCGTGGAGAATGCTCCTAATGACAAAGAGTCAGCAATAGGAGTGCAAAAGTATGAAGCTTCAAGGCGTGCGGCTATGGATGTACTCGCAAGGATCTTTGCAAAGTATGCCGATCAACGTGCTTTCATTCTTGATGAAATTCTCGTATCCCTAGAAAAGCTCCCGTCAAACAGGCAAAGCGCGAGACAGTTCAAGCTTATTGATGGAAAGAGTATTCAACTCCTTTCTGCATTGGTCATGCAGCTCGTCCAGACGACCGCCCTTCAACAATCCTCCCCGCGATCAGCAGCTGCAAAAGTGTCCTTGCAAACGTCGTCGAATCTATTCGATGAATCGAACGAATCTGATGATGAAAATGGCACTGAGAGTGAAAATGAGAAGATGATATCGCCCATAAAACAACTCGCAAAACAAGTGGATCGACTATATGACAATGCTATTCATAGTGCACAGTACGTGACGAAGTTCATCGTTCAGCGGGCGATGACATCCACAAAGACGGGGGACCAGCCTTATCGAAACCTCCTAGATCTTTTTACCGAGGACTTAATAAGTGTGTTAGGTTCCACTGATTGGCCGGGGGCAGAGTTAATCTTAAGAGTGCTCGCATCCCAGATGATCACCATCGCGGACCATGACAAAAGTTCGGCTAATGCGAAGAATATGTCGCTTGAGCTCCTTGGGTGGATGGGTTCTGCCATCTCAGACCTCACCTCAACAGCTCAACATCTGAGCAACGCCCTTGAAGACGGAGACGTGGACCTTACAGGGCATCTTCGGCATTTGTTCGACGACTATTCAAGTCGCGCGCTACACGTCCAAGACATCGTAGCATTGGATGGGCCTTACCGAATGACTCTTGAATTTCTGGAGGAGAGGAACTTTGGTGGCTGGCAGCTTTCCAGCGCCCAAGGTTATCTTCTATCACAATGGGCAAAAATGGTTTGCAGCGGCTTTGAGGACTCAGCTCGAAGCGAATCAACCCAAAGTGCCCAAGAGATCAATAGATTGGTCAAAACCTTGAATCATATGCTTTCCAACCCGAAATGGCTAGAATCTAACAGGTATGTGGCGGTCTAATACATTTTGCGTTCTACTTTCTTACTCTCCTTTTGGTAGTGCTTTTGATCGCATCTCCAGCCAGCAATCTCGCTTTGCCTATCTTATTATAATCTTAAGTAGTGGCTTCTGCAAGGGGTTTGATACCATTATTAAGGTACTTTTAAATTCAATAACGAGTGACCAAGCCAAAGTGAGAAGTAGAAGCTTGAAGAGTGTCATCCATATGCTTGAACGAGACCCCAGCTTGCTTGACCGGGATGAATCAGTCATAGATTTGATTCTCCGTTGCGCCACAGATTCGTCACCTATGGTCCGTGACTCCGCTCTAAGTTTGATTGCTAAGTGCATGTTTTTAAAACCCGCACTTGAGGAGAACTGTTGCCGTGCTATCTTAGCTTGTTCGTCCGACCCTACTGTCGGGGTTAGAAAACGGTCTATTGGTCTGATGAAAGATGTCTATGTCCAGACATCAAATCAAGAATTAAAATTAGCCATCATCGAGCAGCTACTCTTACGAGTAACGGATTACGAGAACAGCGTGGCCATGCAAGCGCGTCAGGCTTTGGAAGAAATGTGGTTTTCACCGTTTTATTCCTCGATCACAGAATTCGCTCAGGGGACTCCACAATCTAAAGTTTCACTGGAAAGCCTGATGAATCTTATTGTTGGGTCCGTGCAGAGGAATGAGGGCGTTATTCTGACCTTTGAAGCATTTATTAAGGACGAGCTTTCTGCGGAAGCGAAATTTGCTTCGCAAAATTTTAATGTCTGCAAAGCTGTAGTTGCTGCCATGTTTGATCGTATCGTGCACGATTCGGACAACACAGACAAAAAAACACTTCAGTCATTATTACAATCCATTACGGTCTTTGCGAGAGCGAACGCCAAGCTATTTACCCCTGACCAGCTTGAATCCCTTCACCCTTATATCGGACATCTATCTAACGCGGACGATCTCATCTTGTTCCGTTCTGTCGTTGTTATTTACCGCTGCGTCCTACCCTATATCTCAACTTCGCATAACACCTTACTCAAAGATATCCAAAATGATCTTTTCAAAAGCGTGTCCAAGCTGGCAAGAACAGAGCTTAATGAGGTTATGGCGTGTCTTTGGACAATTAACGGTGTTCTACAGAACACAGAGCGCCTAGTGAAGCTCACCATTTCCGTTCTGAAAGGTATCAATCAAGCCGCAAACACCAATATAGACCCTTCTGCGAATACGGATGCACTCGGGAGAGTCCGGAGCTATATACGGATTGCTGGTTGTGTTGGGAAACATTGTGACCTAGAATCATTTCTATCTTTCTTTTTACAATCATTTCCCAAGATGAAGGCAACGTCCGTGGCTGGCTTGACGGTGGATTTTATTTCTCCATTCGCGTCATCAAAATATCCTCGGGAGTTGAGGGTTATGGCCCTTGAAAGCTTGGGGGCTATTTGCGAAACGTGGCCAGCCCAATATAACCGAGAACCAGCTCGGGTGGCGTTCACGTCCGCATTTAAAGAAGAAAATACGGAATTGCAAAACATCGTGTTGAAAGGGTTCCTGGCATTTTTCTCTATCCATGAAGGAAAAACCGAAAAACTGATTCAAACCAAGGATGCCAATGGTGAGAGCGAGGGTTCCACCCGCCTAGGAGGTTCCTTGAAAGCTAGCGAAAATGATGGAGCTGCGGCATTAATCGCGCAGCACTTTTTGCAGCAAATGCTTCGCGCGGCTCTGTCAAAGAAAGACTCACATGCCCTGACTGCAATTGAGTTGATTGCAAGTATAAATCGACAGGGACTCATCCACCCGAAGGAATGTGCCGGAGTTCTTGTTGCGTTGGAGACATCTACGAATTCCAACATTTCCAATATCGCATTTGAGACTCATAAAATGCTCCACCAACAACATGAGTCGATGTTTGATAGAGAATATATGCGGGCTATTCAAGACGCTTTTCATTACCAGCGAGATGTCGTAGGTGATCCAACAGGAGCTTCGACCCGCCCATTCACATCTAAATTGGCACCTCTCTTTGAAATTATTAAGATAAGCAATATCAAATATCAGAAGAAATTTTTGACGAACCTTTGCGCAAAGGTCGATTTTGAACCCCGTGGGCTTGACGTGAGCGGGAACCCACCAGAGCATCTGTTGCTAGCTAGATTCGTGTGTCAAAACTTGGCCTACTTTGAGTACGCACAGATTGGAGAGCTCCTTGCTACCGTCACCTGCATGGAACGCATCGTGGGGTCCACTGGTACAAGTGTTGCTCATGCGGTTGAAACTGACATATTTCCCGTTAAAATTCACCCGGCAATCGAAGAGATGCAAGTAGATAGGCCAGCGCCAGATCAAGTGCCGCAAACCGTCGACCCGAGTTTATTAAAGCAATTCGCCACTGCAGCAGCAACTCTGTCAATCCTTTGGGAAACCCGAACCTACCTTCGCCGTCTTTATGGTATTGGTTCCCACATGTTGCCAAAAGAAAACAAGCCGGGCGCTAAAGATCTTAATAAGACATTAACGAAAGTACAAGGCATTGGTGGTGATCGACTATGGGATGCGGTATCGAAGATCATGGTCTCTTTGGATACTCCTGAAGGAATGATGAACATTTGCCGAGAATTCGCAGTATTAATGTCAATTGATGACGAATTGAAAGTTGCAGCTGATGATGATTGGGACGGCAATGACTCCGCGGGAGATTTTGGGGACATGAGTGCACTGCTTGGCGCTACAAACGGGTCTAGGCTTAACAAACGAAGAAGCTCTGTTTCGAGCGGTAACATGGCGAAAAGACCGAGGCAAAAAGGCCGCCCTAAAGGCATTAAGAAGAGAGGCGGCACAGAGTCAGAGCATGAGGGCGACTTCGACTAAATACCAGCGAGAACAGCGGCGTTGAAGGTAAAGGAGTAATCTAGAACTTCGAACAAGCGTTGATATTGCGGTTATTGAAGGTCTAGCGGCGCAAGTGAACATTGGGATTTGGCGATCTTGATTTATGGAAAGGGAGAAAGGGATATCTTCTCAGGCCTCAATAGAGTGTGCAATGTTATCTTTGGTGGATACCTCTTGGAGTATTTATTAGGGGGCATATATTTAGGCGGATATTACCTGTATTTTAACTTGATGCTTTTGAGCAAGGTACCGATTCTTGCGAAAGCTATGTAGTTCTACGTATTAATATCTATGGGTTATATCAATATTGATATGAGGCGATACCTTCCAAGCCACGCCAAGATGGCTTGGCAGAGCTTGTCGCAAGTGGCAAGCCACAACCCCTGAATCCCCGTGACAACGCTGCTCCACTACTATGACATCTGTCAAGCCAGAATGTCGGGAGCTCGACCAACATCTACGCTACGGGCTTTGAATGGGCGGCCTTGGCTTTTGTTTGTCAATGACTTAAGTTGAAAGAGGTCGTACTTTCGTTTATTTGTTTCCTCCTTCTTTCTTTTAGGTAACCAATGTTTCCTTCTTGACTATGCTCCCTCCGCGGTTACGAAGAAGCCGAGCTGGCCCGCTCCAGGTTAGCAGAGTAGCACAAAGATGCTTATCTCTTGCCAACCACATGCCTCCGACGTCTAGAGCCTTTAATTCTATCTCAAATCGGCCCTTGCATATCTCTCGTTATCCCAATGTTGGTTCGTTTCCTCTACGGTTACAATGTATGGTTCGCCCGGGTTTTATTCCTTTGGCACCCGCTCGCTATGCGTCAGCGGAAGCCTCCTCAACAAAAGAAGAGGCGAAGCCGCGCAATCGAACTAAAAGATTTATTTTTAATGCCTTTGCATACAGCGGCATGTTCGTCCTATTCAGCGCTGGCCTCATTGTTGTGTTCTTCATCTACGATGCCTCTACGTACGCCAACGATCCGCTAGTCGAGGATATCCCTGTTTCAGAAACGGCATTGAATCCGAGGCGAGGTGGACCGAAGAATCTTCCAATTGCGGACACTCTTGTTGATGACAAAGATTCACAGGATAAGGAAGCTCAAAAGGATAAACCGAAGCTTGTCGTGCTGGGAACAGGATGGGGCAGCGTGGCTTTATTGAAGTCGCTGAACCCTGGCGACTACCATGTTACAGTCGTATCTCCAGTTAATTACTTTCTTTTTACGCCGATGCTACCGTCGGCCACTGTAGGGACTCTAGGACTCCGATCTTTGGTTGAACCTATTCGTTTGATTGTACAGCGAGTCCGAGGACATTTCCTACGCGCTGAAGCAGTTGACGTGGACTTTTCGGAGAGGCTTGTAGAAGTGTCACAAGTGGATTGCAATGGTGTAAGGCAGAATTTTTATCTTCCATATGATAAACTAGTTATTGGAGTTGGTAAGGACTCGATGCCTGCTGTCTACAACCTTTTCTCGCGCTGATTTTCAGACAGGGTCTACTACAAATCCTCACGGTGTGAAAGGTCTAGAGCATTGCAACTTCTTAAAATCCATTGATGATGCACGTCAAATAAAGAACAAAGTCCTTCAAAACCTTGAAGTAGCTTGCCTGCCAACCACCAGCGATACTGAAAGAAAACGACTGTTGTCTTTTGTTATTTGCGGAGGGGGACCGACCGGCGTGGAATTTGCAGCAGAGTTGTTCGACATGTTGAACGAAGATTTATTCCGATCATTTCCCAAGATACTAAGAAATGAGATCTCTGTGCATCTAATCCAGAGTAGGAGCCATATACTTAACACCTATGACGAAACTCTTTCTCTTTATGCAGAGGTATGATGCCGTCACCATTTCCATGATGGCTCGTGTCTAACTTCAACCCTAGCAACGATTTGCTCACGATCAAGTGGAAGTTCTGACTAGTTCGAGGGTAAAAGAGGTGCAACCTGATAAGATATTCTTCACACAAATGGACAACGGCAAGCCGATAGTAAAAGAAATTCCCATGGGATTTTGCCTCTGGTCAACCGGAGTTTGTAAGCGATACTCTTTAAGCATCGTCTGACCTTACTGCTGACTATACTTTCTAGCCCAAACTGAATTTTGCCGGAAAATTTCGAGAAAAATCGAAGGCCAGAATAACCGTCATGCTCTTGAAACGGACACTCACCTCCGACTCATTGGCGCTCCTACCGGAGAGGTTTACGCAATTGGCGATTGTTCAACCGTCCAGAACAATGTAGCCGATCACCTGGTGAGCTTCCTCCGCACCATCGCTTGGGAGAAAGGCAAAGACCCAGAGAAAGTACACCTTACCTTCAAAGAGTGGCGGGATGTAGCTTTGCGCGTGAAGAAGCGTTTTCCACAAGCCGCCAACCACCTCAGAAGACTGGACCGATTGTTTGAGCAATACGACAAAGACCGCAGCGGCACCCTTGATTTTGGTGAATTGCACGAACTCCTTTCACAAATCGATACAAAACTAACTTCCCTACCCGCTACTGCCCAGCGAGCAAATCAACAGGGTCAATACCTAGGTAAGAAATTTAACAGATTTGCTAGCAATGCAGCCGACTTTGGAATCGCCGATGAGTCTATGTATAGCGCCTTTGAGTACAAACATCTTGGCAGTCTGGCGTACATCGGCAACGCAGCAATTTTCGATATAAATGGTTTGAGTTGGGGAGGAGGATTGCTTGCAGTTTACCTTTGGCGGAGTATCTACTTTGCACAGAGTGTGAGTTTGAGGACAAGGGTTATGTTGGCAATGGACTGGGCAAAGAGAGCATTGTTTGGCAGAGACATGATGAATTTTTAGAAATTTCTAGCTTGGTGTTAATTAGCTTTGGGGTTGGTTTTGCTTACAACACGGTTTGCTCTAGCTGTTCCCTTCCAGATAGAAATCTTTATTAAATGGTTATGAATATATTCTTTCGACGGACTGATATTAAGTACACAATTCAACAATGCAGGTGAACGTGAGCCAGCACTTTCATGATTCTTTGCAGGGTGATTCGAGAGAAGTCCTCATAGCATGCATAAACCCAGGTTTGGGTAAAATAAGCTCCATAACGCCCTGCTAATCACGCCCGTTTGCCTTTATCAACGATAAAATACGCCTTATCCATCATTACGCGAAGTTCTTTTGGCACCATATATCACCTTCACGAGATCATCGGATCCGCGTCTGCCTGTTCTTGTTCTTTCATGATGACATCACCTCCGTTATCCCCCGAGACGTTTGACCTGTGATTGCTATTACCAGTGTCTCCATCGAGGGCTATGTCAAGTTTGTCGGGGATATCCTTCTTCATTTGGCGAGCCTTTTGCTCTGCCCATGTTCGTAGCTTCACCAGGTTTCGAAGTCTAGCTTCACGTTTGGCACCTTGGCTTTGTAGGATAGCTTCATTTACACGGTTTGCAATGTTTGTCCGTAATTCCGGGTCTAACAATGCTGCCAAGGATGGCGAAAGGTTTTCAGCTGGGAAAATTAGTAGAGACAGTGTCTTCTCAAGGTCCTCGAGAAACTGCGGGTTTGTCGGAGCCAGTGGGGCTAATTGGGATGTCGCGAAGTCAAGTGCAGGAGAGATGTCACCATTAGGAGTTGAGGTACAGGTTCGTATCAACTCGATCAACTGCAACTGAAGGAGGGCGAAGTGAAGGGAAGTATTACAGTCCAGAATCTAATCGACATGATTAGCGTGGGCATTGGGTAGCGAAGAGCGATGGATAGTTGTAGTAACAGATTGCAAATCATACTGAGGACTGAAGATGAGTTTTTTTCATCAACACCGCAAAGGTATATGAGTGGTGCATGAAACTGGTTTAATCATTGCAAAATTAAGAGAAATGGTGATAGACATCGAGGCCAGCAACATACCTGAGGGCTAAGCTCATTTATCTTCTCGATTCCTGTTTGTATGTCGCCTGAGTAAATAGCATTTCGGATATCTACTCGTTCTTGTATGGATTCTATATCTCCCTGAGGCTGTATGTCGGCCTCAGCTGCAAATTTCTTTGCCGCCAAGGGATAACCATTTGTAACAAGATAATCCATGATCAAGAAGTTGATGTCACTGTGTTTGAACCGTCAGTGAAGATTCTCTTGAAGAAAGAGATGATTCAAGCAGAAAAGCAAAAGTCTGGTAATATAGCTCAGAAGATACGAGATATTAAAGGTTCTCCACAATGATTTGTTCAGAGAGATTCCCATTTGTTTTAATTGCATGCATCATGTGACAGAACAAAGACGACAGAGAAAAGGGAAAAGTACACTCACATTTTGGATATCTTCACCTCCTCCACCTTCCTTTCAAATTGATGCCTAGTAGGCGTGGTGGTGGAAGGTGTTGGAGACATCTGCGGGATGACTGATTAGCATCCTGGAAGAGTCATTGGCCGGCAAGTAGGCCTGAAGACGTACAATGCCAGCAGAAGCCATGATTCTAAGCACTAGGGGTACAAAAGAAAGAAATCGTATTGTAAATATAGCCCGTTGGTTCCCGATGGCAGTGTGTGGGATGCCATGAGGAGGGAAAACAGGTTGTTGTTGATAGAAAAAGAACAAAAGAAAGGAAGAAGAAGCGAGGCAGAGGAAAAAGTGGAAGTTATTGATCGGGTTAGCGCCATTCCGGACAGGGTTAAGCCTTGTCACGTGACAAGGTCAGGTCAGCAGGAGGTCCGCCAACGTATGGGTAGTAGTTAAGATTCAACGCTTGCTCTAGAAATCCACAAAGGACAAGCACTCGAGAGATCTAGTAGAAGTATATACGCAAAAGTAGTAAAGTGACTTGATGTTGTTAAACACTAGGGAGGATACTAGATACTAATATCTGCGGTCAAGTCTGTGCCTTAGTCATACTTCAGAGCGATCGCTCACGTGCTCCACCCGCTGAGGGTGAATCAGGTAATAGCACGTGATGAAGACAATTATTGTCCCTACCTGGTATTCTATATGCAAGGAGTATTTTATTTCTTCATACACTTTGGAACTAGCAATCCCTTGTTTGTTCGCGACGACTGAATGTCTAACCAATGTGTGAGTGTGGAAGTTTGAGAGGGGAATCGTGATGGCTGCAACAGTGGACCAATGAACCAGCAGTTTACTTCTCATCTTTGCCATAAGGTTTAGGGCAACCAGAAGTGCTTGATTCAAGGTTACATCCATATCGCCGTGTCACTGGCGAATTTGGGTTAAAGCAGCTTGGGTCTATCCCAAATCCAGCCCTAGTGTGAAGAGGGGGTTACTTAAAAACAACTTCAGCCAAGTCGAGAGGGTCAATACGCATAGTCCGTTTTGGAGATTCGCATCTCAAACATGCCAGAAACTGAATCACCATGTTCCCGCCCATGGGATGATATGAGTATTATCGGAATTGCGGGCAGCTCAGGCTCCGGAAAGTCGTCCGTGGCTGCGGAAATCATCAAATCTCTAGATCTCCCCGGTGCAGTCATATTGGTTATGGTAGATGATCTCTTA
The DNA here is from genome assembly GCA_001430935.1 of Amauroascus verrucosus. NCBI lineage: Eukaryota > Fungi > Ascomycota > Eurotiomycetes > Onygenales > Onygenaceae > Amauroascus > Amauroascus verrucosus. The sequence continues at coordinate 69,807 of LJPJ01000884.1, forward strand.
CCCTAACTCATCATTTCCTCTCCATGAGATTCCCTGACGAGAAAGGGCGGCAAAAAGGACCACTTTTACAAAAGCCTTACCCCCGAGCAGAATGCCATAGCCCACCAGGATGAATACGATTTTGACTCCCCGGATGCCATTGATTTTGATGTCTTGTTACGGACTTTGCAAGATTTGAGGCGAGGGTATTGATATAGCAACCTACCATTTCACGGAGACAAGTTGTGGCTGACAGCGAGCAAAGCCTCAAAGTCGAGATTCCAGTTTATTCATTTACAAAGCATCAGAGAGAGGAAACGACAGTTCCCCTTTATCCGCCTCGGGTCCTTATATTGGAAGGAATACTAGCCTTCACGGACCCAAGGATAGTGGACATGTTGGATATCAAGGCATGTGGCGCACCCTGCCACGGATCAGTGCTCCATTCTGACACTCCATTGTTGCAAGCCAGATTTTCGTTGAAGCAGATATGGATGTCTGCCTTGGGAGAAGGAGTGAGTAACAATTTAACTCTCAAAGCTACTCTATATGTTGATACGATTGAAACACAGTCGCTCGTGACGTTCGAGAAAGAGGACGGACAATAGAAAGTGTGCTCAAACAGTGGTTCAAGTTTGTTAAGCCTTCTTACACGCGATTTGTGGAGCCCCAAAGACAGATTTCAGGTATGATTCATGAAAGGGATATTGACCGATGACCGGGAACCTAGCTGACTTTTCTAAGACATTATTATTCCTCGAGGGATAGAAAATAAGACCGCTATCGGTATGTTGAGCTACCTAGGGGGCACATACAAGAGCTAACAATCCCAGATGTGGTTGTCAAACATATCCACCGTATTTTGACCGCACCGCCTCAATATCGCGACCCTGAAATGAGACCATGTAATCGACGTCGATTATCCCACTAAAGCAGTTTATATTCCTTACATTGAAATCCTACTTGTATCAGGGTTTCAATACCCTCCGTCCGGTACAAAAATGCTTGATAAGGACAGCTATTGGTGCCTAAGATGCATAACGAAACTCCGCGCGAGCTGCACCATTGCAGACAACTGCCTAATTGTCCACCATCCGTGTCAAATCCCCTTGGGTAATTTCTCAACCCGTTAATACAGGTTGTGCTAGGTAAAATGTCTAGAAATTTTTGATGCTGGGGCCATATGGTCCCGTCAATATTTTGCAAATTATATACATACATAAGCCACTGTTTTGAACTCAAAAGAAGTGTAATTTTTTCGATCAGGTGGTTTCGTACTCCCGTATGGAGTAACGCATCTTATCTGATGACAATAGGAGATAAGATGGTCGATAAGCGTGCACGGACCACTAAAATTTGTAATAAAGCTTGAAAATAAAAGACACTGAAAGCAGTTTTCATCCTGCATAGATGGCCCTATCTGAAAGCCTTCGCCTTGCAGCTGCCAAGCGGGTCTATTCAGTCAATATTGAATTTGGCAATTCCCTTATTGAATGTCCAGACCCCCCAGCCTCGCAATGCCGGGTCCCAATGCAGCGAAGAAGTCGCCAAAACGGCGGAAAACGAGTTCCAATGATAGGAATAGCAAAGATGTCATTAGTAAGTAATCTCCGGCGCATGTTCCAACTGTTATCGCTGTTGTTAACAGTATTCCTCGAATTGTAGCCGACCCCCGGTTTGCCAATATCCAGTCGGATCCTCGATATCGGCTTCCTAGCAAGAAACATACGCGCGTAAAAATCGACAAACGATTTGAGCATGCGTTCCGTGACGAGGACTTTTCCAGAAACGCAGCAGTTGATCGGTATGGAAGGAAACTACGCAGGGACGACACAAAGAAGCAACTAGAAAGATTCTATAGGCTCGACGGGGATGACGCCAAGGGAGAAATTAGCGCAGATGACGATGAGGAAGTCCAAAAGGAACTACATCGCGTAGAAAAGGAAAATTATGATCCTGCGAGAGATGGGGGCTTTTCTGAGTCGTCATCTTCAGAAGAAAGCTCTAGCGATGAGGAAAGTGACGTGGAGCTGGAAGACCAGGAGGTAGAGTCGGGGCTACCTGATAAGCAGCAGGGCGATATACCCCTAGGGGAGGTTACGGAAAGAATTGCAGTGGTTAATTTAGACTGGGATAATATCCGTGCGGAAGATTTGATGGCGGTCTTCTCAAGCTTCCTCCCAGTTGGTGGCAAGATTTTGAACATCTCGGTTTATCCAAGTGAGTTTGGAAAGGAAAGGATCGAAAGAGAAGAGATGGAAGGCCCGCCGAAGGAAGTGTTTGCTAAAAAGGAGTCTGATTTGGATAGTGATTTGGGTATTGGTGACGATGAAGATGAGGAGGAAAAAATTAAGCAATCCATTCTGAAAGAGGATGAAGGCCAAGATTTTGATTCTACGCAGCTGCGGAAATACCAATTGGAGAGACTTCGTTACTTCTATGCTATCTTGACATGCTCGTCGAAAGAGGCTGCGAAACATATTTACGATGCTGTCGATGGCACAGAATATATGAGCAGTGCGAACTTTTTCGACCTCAGGTTTGTGCCTGAATCCACCGATTTTGCGGATGATACTCCAAGGGATGGATGCAATAGAATACCAGACGGATACAAACCCAATGATTTTGTTACCGACGCACTTCAGCACAGCAAAGTCAAGCTCACATGGGACACTGATGACAAGGCAAGGAAGGACGCACAAGCCAGAGCGTTTAAGGGGGGCAAAAAGGAAATTGACGAAAACGATCTAAAGGCTTACTTGGGAAGCGACAGCTCGGACGATGAGGATGAACAAGTTGAGGTAGTGGACAGCACGGAGGTAGCCAATTTAACAACTACTAAGCTAAGTAAAAAGGCAACTGAGCGTGCCAAAATCCGGGCTTTGCTTGGCTTGAGCAACTCACCTTCAAGTGAGATGAGGAACAAAGGATCTGTTGGCGATATGGAGGTTACGTTCTCTGCAGGGCTAGCATCAGGCCCGGCTCGAGAATCAGTTTTTGAAAATGAGCCTGAAAAGGAAGAGACAACAAGAGAGAAGTATATAAGGAAGGAAAGGGAAAGAAAACAGCGGCGAAAAGCCAAGCTAAAGGCGGCTACATCAGGAGTCCCTTCTAACACTGTTGGCAATAAGCCTGAGTTCGAAGACAAAGAACATGAAGAGGATGATCTTGGATTTAATGATCCATTCTTTACTGCTCCTGAGCTAGATTCGGCCAAAGTAGCCGCCAAGCGCAAGGAAGAAAAGCAGAAACATCGGCAACAACGTGAAGCCGAAGAAGCTGCCTCTGCTGCTAAACGTGCCGAGCTAGAACTCTTGATGATGGACGACAAACCCTCCACAATCAAACATTTCGATATGAACGAGATTGAAAAAGCCCAAAAGCGTGCGCGTAAATTTAGTAAATATAAGAAAGGAAAGCAAGACGAAGCGCCGGAGCAAGTGGACGATTTCAAGGTCAATGTCCAAGATCCTAGATTCCAGCGTATCTTCGAGAGCCATGAATACGCTATCGATCCTACGAATCCTCGTTTTAGACAAACTGATGGTATGAAAGCATTGCTGGAAGAAGGTCGGAAACGACGACGGCATATGGCTGATGAAGAACCGAACCGCGACTTCACGGAGCCGGTACAGAAGAAGAAAAAGGGCAAACAAGCAGCTGCAATCACAAAGGCTGAGACTGAAGAACTAAGCGAACTTGTTGAAAAAGTGAAAGCAAAGATCAGGAAGACGTAAACATGGCGGTTAATGTGATGATGATATCCTCTTGTTTCAATAGTATGTAGGCCAAGTTTATGGCTGGATAGTATTTTTGCATGGTTTAGCTAGTAGTCAAAGGACAAAGAATTACGTTATCTGAAGATTTTGCTCGATTTAGATCAACTCCAATTCGAATCGAATGTCGTATAATCACATTCATCGCTATTAACTTCTCTGCCGCATGTTTTGAGTGCTCGTTCTAGACTTCGGAGATGGCTTTTTCGTTGATTTGGACTTGATGAGAGCTCTCAGCCAATCAGATTGCCCTAACGAATTTTCGCTTTGGGAATTCTTCATGCTTGAGGCATCAAATCACAGCAACAACATATACTATCGGAGACTAAAGAGAAAATGGCCGATTTATATGAACATGAACCCCAGGCGAAGAGGAGGAAACTGTTCAATGAGATTTCCAACGCTGCCGGTCAGCCGAATGCGATAACATCGTCTCATCAACTTCGAGCTCTGCTTGCTTTTCAACAAAGCGTTTCACAGGAAGTCAAACAAGGTACTATACCAGCCCTGTACAAATTCGTTCTCTTTCATGATCCATGAATCCGGGTTCTAATGAATTGCGCAGGCGTCCGAACTTTCAAAGACTTCCTTACATCACTTGGTGTTGAAGAAGACGAAAAAACCAAAGCGAAAAAGCTTCAAATTTTGAAAAGCTATTGCGATTCACAGGTTGTAAAGGATGCCGAGGGCAAGCCAACAACTTGCTTCATCGACCTTTTGCAAACATGGGCGTTTGCGGAAAATAACAATGAAGAATCTTTGCTGTCCCTCATACCCTCAGTGCTGGCGCTTTTCCTGAAGATCGTCTCCGGACAACTCAGCTTCAGAGATTTCGGCCTAGCGCTGTGCAAATTTTTAATGCAAAATGAGCAGTTAAGATTGTTTAATAGAGGACTTACCTCCAGCAAATCTAAAGAACATTTGATCTCACCATGTTTGCGATTGCTCACAGAAGTCGTGAGTTTTGACGGTGGCTCTGTTGCTAGAGCTGTCTATGCAAACCGGCACATCACATTCAAACGCCTTGACATATTCTTGAGTGCCCGTAAATTGAGTGCGGATGAAGATACGGAAGATCGCCGGAAGCCCACACTTCGGCGTATCACGCAGCGCTATGTTTTGGCAAATTTCAAATTTCAAGGAACAAGTGCGAAAGAAGACCTTGTCGCTCAGGGAAAGCTCATCAAAGCGTTCCTAGAGGATATCCGCAAAGATGCACGCGATATTGTTATTGATATCATCCGGACAATTGACAAGCATATTGTAAGCGATGCGGAGCTTTCGCGGAATTCAAAAAGCCGTTTTCTCAATCGCGGCAACCTGGAAAGATTGGTTACGCTATACGGATATGAGAAAGAGTCCAGTGAACCGGTAACTAATGATGAGTCTGTATCCGATGAAATTCAGAAGTTTATGCTATCGATATGCACGTCCCAGGACAAAGGAGTTCTACTGCCAGAGACTGGATGGTATCCTACTGGAAGCACTCCTGATGTGCTTCCGCCCGAAGATTCCGGATGTATACCCCTAGGTCTTGATTCGCCAGTCTACTTTGACAAGTATAGAGATACAGTGCCGGTTCGAAATGGCAATCTTTCCACTCTAATCCAAATTCTCCGTCCAGAATCCGACACATTGCAGATGGAACTCATCATGAAGATATTCAGGGCGGCACCTGAACTCGTCTATGATTTTTTTTCTAAACGATCCATGTTTACTTCAGACCCAAGACCTACGCCGACATGGTTAGGAGAGTCGGCGTTTCTATTTTCTACCGTCCAACTGCCAGTCCTGGCGCAGTGCGGCTGGAAAGGCGCGTCACCACCAGCAATACCGCCACCTGTTTCTATTGTGATTGAAAGTATAATGCCTCGGCCATTGAATCAAAGAGTATTAACGCGATGTCTCAATCAGAATGCGGACGTTGTTACGTTATTTGCTATTAGAGTCACCACTCTGGCATTGCGAAAACTCCAAGCAGTGTTGAAATTCTTCGAGGCCCCAAGAGACGTTGGCCAGGGATTATGGGGCGAGGCGGCAGTTAAATTAGTGGCTGAGTTTTGTCGAAGGTGTCCCTCAATGAAGGATGCGATTGCTGCATTTCGACAGACTCCGAAAGACAATTTGCAGCAGCAAGATGCGGTTTTGGAGTTGCTTTCAATGTTCTATCAAGTCATTCCGACGGTAGCTTTTAAGGAAAAATTTGACATCTCCCTGACGTTGGTGGCGGTGTTGAAACAATTGGATAACCCTGATATCTCCGGCGAAGACAAGAAATTGCTTTTCAGCCAGTTGCAGAACCTTCTAAGTATTGCGCAAGAATCACCGATGATGCGTTGGTGGCAAAAGCCAGGTATTTTTGACGCCGTCCAGTCGTTTCCTAATTTGGTACTAATTCAATCTTAGAATCGCTTGAGTTTTCTGCATTCACCTCTATCTTGAGAGTTGTTGCAAGCACTTCGACCGAATCTCCTCTTGGTGAAATTAAACCCCTTTTACAGTCTGTCCTGGTTCAGAATTCGGTTCTGGCTGATCAATGCTCCTTCAATGCATTACTCCAAGGGTTAAAAATATCTGCTCTAGAGGATTTCAAGACTCAGCTTGGCTTTATTGACAATTGCATTACAAGGCTTGTCAAAAAGCCAGTGCTGTACCTGGATCAGGCTCAGGCTTTGTCGCAAAGCGGGCCTGGAGAGCTCAGTCTACTTGCTATGACGGTCAGTGAGCAATGGCCATTTGTGGTCAAGACCGGCGATGTCTGTAGTGAGGTGGCCGTTGCGAGTTGGATTGCAAGTCTTCTTGGATCGCTAAGAGACGCTGGCGAAGATGAGAAATCATTAACGAGTCTTCGGGACACTATGATGGAGGCGACAGAAACCAAGAAAAGCCGATCTTTATTCAAGAGGGCTTTCAAGAGCCGTGATAAAGAACATTCAAATAAGTCTACAAAAAGAGAGACTAGGGGCTCTACGCCGCCTGTTTCAGCCACGCAGAAAATTCAAATATCAGTAGCGGATATATTCGGTAGGATTCCTGTCGAAGATGAATCACACCCTGGACTTCATCGTTGGGAGAAGGATGAGCTTGAGTTTTCCCTAGATCAAGGCTATGTTGGGGATTTGATACTATGTCTGTGTTCTGAGCATGAAGAGATTCGGCGGCAAGCCATTGTTGGTGTTTCGCGTTTTATGGCTAAGCTCAAAGTGAGTCCAATATGAGAACCGATTTGAGTGATGCTAATATTGCCCTAGGAATCCAAGTTTTCGGAAGGCCAGATACTTTACGTTTTAATGGGCGAAATGCTGGAGACTACAAAGGAGTTTGGGATGAAAGAACCGCTTCCATATATTGCTGGTGAGCTTGGCTCGCGGCTACTAGTAGTTCTTATGGACCCGTTGCACAAACTTTACGGCAAAGCAAACACATTTTTGAACAAGGGCCCTGTATGGGAGATTGCGAAAATCCCGTCTTACTGGATTGATAAGATACTTCTTCACGAGTCGGAATATGATGACAGTCATTATGAAGAAGTGAGTTGGCTCTTAGACCTGTTTGTCAGCGGCCTTAGGACCACAAAGGTGAGTAAGGATCTGACTCTGATGTTAATCGATGGTATTAACTAAGTGTAGGATTTGGATGTCTATCGTCGGGCTGGCGTTTTTGAGCGCCTGCTTTCCCTTTACAGCTCACCAAACCTTTCAGATGGACTACGAAAGAAGATCTTACATCTGGTTTTCCGCATTTGCGAGGTTGGCGGTAGTACTACACTTCTAACTCGTGCCGCCGCCATCAGCTGGATCCAAAGCCAGGTTTCGATAAGGAGCTCTCAAAGCCGCATCCTGCAGGCACTTGCGAGTGAGCTATACGAGGACTGTGATCACGAATGGATTGGTCGATGGAGTAGCTCAACCTTGCCGAAGAATGCAGCTCAAATATCGAAATAGAAGCTCCAATATGTGTGTAGAATAATATATACTGCTTCCCTTGGGTATGGAGTGCACTTGACTGCTGAACAGCTGCCGCGGTTCTCTAGAGACCTGTTTAGATAATAATCTGCTATTGTAAATCAAGTGCTAAAAATCAAATAGTCCAGGAGAGCATACTATTTTCTTTCGTACTCTTCATTGATTTATTTTGTTGCTGAAAGAGTGGTGTAATGCGATGCTTGTGGTGGTGGAGGAGGAGAGAAGGAGGGAGAAGAAAGAGGGTTCTGGTGGTTCAGGAAAATTCTAAAGTCGCCTCCATCAGTTTCCCTTCTTTCTCCTCCGCCCCCAAGAAAAAGTGCGTTATGCCGTTCAACGACAACTTATCGCCTATCCTGCCTAACAGACTACTGCAATCCCGAATTACACCTCAATCTCCTTTCGCTTTTTCCTTGATGCCCCAGACCTGACTATCGAATCTCTAATACGGCCCCTTTCTTGTTGCTAAAGCAAATAGTAGCGCTTGCTGCTCCCTGTCATCCTTGCTCCGCAACTCCTCTTCAACCAGTCGTCACCCCCCTCAACTTCAACCTCCCCTCCGCTTGAACCAAAAGCAATTTCCCTCTTGTTACCTATCCTACTTGGATTTCCCTTCTCTGCTGCCGCTCGATTTGTTGCCCTTTTCTGCTTGATGGTGCCATGAGGCGCAAGTAGCTCTTGCGTACCACTTTTCACTGATGGCTATTATACGATACCAACCCGAGGAGCTCTTGGGGTTACGCGACTCCCCCTTAGTGGTCAGGCCGGATAGTTTGCCACCTATAGAAGAATGGATGGGGTGCGTTTACTGCGTGTTTTGTGTCTCTTGTTCAATATATATCTAATTGCTAACTGGCCATCTATTTTGCCGCCGAATAGCCCTATTCCAGACCCTTCCGCTCAGAAGAAAAACTCCCGAGATCAAACGAATCAGTCTGAGACAACTAATAATCAACGCCGACCGAGCCTTTTTGAGTCACGTCACATCTCACGTCCCTCGAATTCAGGTGATGCTCCGACGAGTATACCAAGTTTGACATGTACTAACCTATTTATTTTAGAAGATATTGTCCTTGGACCGCCCAAAACATCATTTGCATCTGCTACTAGAGGATTTGGAAAATCGATTGATAGTACGGATAGATCTTTCAAGATCAATGACCACGATGATACAAGGCAAGACCGCATGGGCGTTTTCTCTAACAAATTCTTCAAGGACAGGGAATACGGGGATAGGGATAAAGACCTGGATAGAAGAGATAACCGATCACATCTTATTAATGGCCGCCGAATGAACCGAGATGATCGAGATGACTGGAATAATAGGCCACGACGAAACTTTGGACTGGAAGAAGACCGAGATAGAAGACCCAGGCGGAGTGGCGACAGTGATCGTTGGGATAGCAGAGACTTGAAAGAGCACCGCGACCAACAAGATGGAGGCGAGCGAACGAATCGAGAAAGGGACCAGGGAAGATTCTCAGGTCGTACACCTGGTAGACAAAGACATGATCAATTTTGGCATCGCGATGGCGATGCACAAGATGCAGGCGAGCTGGAGGAGGACAAGACCCCAATTAGGAACCGTGAATGGCGTCGAGGGCTTCATGGAGCAGACCGCGATTGGAATAGGCCTGTGAAGCAGGAACAAGATCCCGAGTGGCTGGATTCTACCAGTCGTTCTGATACTAAGGAGGCACACACACAGGAAGACTTCCAGCGATGGAAAGAGAGGATGAAAGCTGGAGCTGCCCAAACTTCCGTTGATGCGAAGAAAGAGCCTGAACCTGAGCCTCCTAAAGAAGAGACAAAGAATGTTGAAAAAAAACGGACCGACGTTGAGCTGTTTAGCAGCCTTGATCCCTCCTACCAGGCCGATGCTGGTTTGGATAAACTTTTTGGGCTTTGGGGGGAGCGTAAAATTGTCCAGGATAATCTCCTAGAGGATAACATCGCCGAAGTCAACAAGGATACTCCATCAAAACCAACTAAATCATCGAGATTCGCTGGCTTTTTCAACACTCAGAATGAAGCTAAAGAACGCGAACCGGCTCAAGCGAGCGTGCCACGACCAGCTTCCACAGATGCAGATCAGGAAGGTTTCCAACGTATTCTTCAAATGCTTGGTGGTAATAAATCGAGAAATGCCACGCCCCAGGTTGAAGAATCGAACCAGCCTCGACCGCCACCCATGCAAATGCCTCAGTCAGACTTCGCAAAGACATTGCCATCGGCCGCGTCCCCTATCCGAGAAACCTTCAATCTCCAGGAATACCTGACAGCCCAATACCAAGCCCCGCGGGACAAAGCGCCTCCAGGGTTGGAAAACTTAGGTCCCCGGAAGGCGTCCAAAGAGAGTAATGTTTATGGCCCTGGGGCCGACTTATTGCTGCGGCTTATGCAGCAGTCAAAAATATCCGCGCAAACACCGAGTGGCCAAAACCCACCATCTCTACAAAGTCCCGGAGGACAAAGTTTGCCGGGTGTGATTGCCAGAAGCCAAGGCATGCAGGCCCAGAAAAATCCAGTATTCGTTGAGGATCCAGCAATCACAAACTTCCGCCGGGTTGACACAAATGATCCGCGCAACCAGCTTAGACGTCGACCTACCAGCGGCCCGACTGGATATTTTGACGAAATGCCATATCCAGGAATTTCAAGTGGAAGCCAAACCCCTAACAACCCTCCCGGCCTCCGGCCTCAGGTCCCGCAACAGCAATCCATGGGTATCCAGCGACCTCCTGGCCTCGAGCAAGTCAATCAAACTGGCTGGCCGAACCAGCAAGTACCGCAACAGCCAAACCAAATACTGTTTCCCCCTGGCCTTACCACACAGCAAGCTCGGAATATGAATGTTAATTTCTCTTCTGGACACCCCATGCCTCTACCTGCAGGGATGACGCCCCCGGTTGACCGTCCACCCTTTCAAAGGGGACCCAGTGCCAATGGCCCGACTGGGTTCGCCCCACCTCCTGGAATAATGCCCCCTCCTGGCTACTTGAATATGAATGCTCCTCCGCCGTCGGGGTTTCCGCCCATGCCACATTCGGTCGAGGCGATGATGAATTTGTCCCACGGACATCCAGGGCAATACCGAGCAGCTCCACAGCAAGGCCCTCATCATCCGTCGTCCCGACAGCTGCTCGAGATGTTCACTCAACCTAACCCCGGAGATGGTAGTATTGGCGCTCGCGGTGGCGCGGGAATGATGGGACCAGCAGGCCCTTACCGCTAGGCATTATCCATACTTATAGCGGATGCGTTATTTTAAGCTACGAGAGCATTCTCCTACCCGGACGCATCCCATCACAACCAGTGACTGCTAGATCGGCTGTCTCAATATACCCTACTTATCTATCTGCAATTAACCTATGTTTGTACCAATTGGAGTTCTTTTTTGGTGGTTTGGGCGTCTGGGAGGGTATCGGAATTGGCAACGTTATTTATCCTTTTATCCTTTTCCTTTTTCATCTTGTTACGACTTGAATATCCTTTTAGCTTCTCAGCCATTTTGTTGCACCTTATCTCAGCTGATATACTGTTACAACTTCAGTCCCCCCTATTTTTATTTCTCGCCCTTCGTATCAGGCGAATGATGCTCCTTGGGATGTCGGTTTTATCTACGTTTTGTATTCTGCAACGGATCGGATAAGATGCATCTCTATCTTTTGTTTATCTTGTTTTCCACTTTGTTACCGGGTTACTCTATTGATATGGTGGTACATGAGTTCTCGCTTTACGTACATGGGCTATGTAATGTACATAGGTTATTGAGGTTTAGATTCTTAGGAGTATATTCACTGAGCAACGCAGTTTAATGGTTGTTGATAAGTTCTGGACATTGAAGTGTAGTTCTGGCTGTTTTTTGATTGTTGGAGAGTGATGGTACACCTACGGGATGCAGGATCATAGAGCCAAATTAGACGTGGGGTAGGTTGTATACTTGGTATATCAATATAAATCGGCTCAAACATGAGATACTACACGTAGACTATGTTGAAAGAACGCCTTTTAATGCACAGAAAGCTGATAATATTTTTGCGCCTCCGCATGACGCATAAACATTAGCCCCAGGTGCCACCACCGCCTCCTCTTCCTTGCCGTCTTTGAGCAGATAATCGCCAATCATCTTCACCAGCAAAACGGTTATGTAGGGGCTGGATGCGCTCCGCCTTCTTTCGTTTGGATAGCCGATCAGTCGGTGCAACCTTGAAGAATGTTGGTGCCGCTTCGACAAGCCACTATAGAACACTGTTAGAAATCTCCTTTGCAACGGAATCAGACAAGGAATCTGGGGAAAGGGTCCCCTCCTTACCTTGGGCTCAATCGCGGTTGTGCAATGCATGTATTCCTTCGTCGTCAGCACCAGCGTGTCAAAAATCACGTGTTCTGCCGCTTTCCCGAACATCGCAGAACTGGGATGCATGTACACTGGTGTCCCTTCGATCAAGGTCTTATAGCCCTCTTGCGGATCTTTGCGCGCAGAATTCCTGAAAAAGCCTGAGCACAGCGCCTGGCGGACTTTGATCGTATTCCTCCCGCAAGATACAATCTTATGGTGATATCTGTCCATGATAGTGACCAACTGCTGCCGAACGTCCTGCGCACGACGCATCTGCCGGGCCTGAATGAAGTTTTCGAAGCACCAAGCGTTGCTGTACTTAGAATATTTCCAAGCGTTGTAGACATTAAGAAGAGTAAGGTGATCGCCGTGTGGATCATGGAATTTAGATTTCTTTTGATCGGCTTGCTGTTGCTTTTCTTTGGGGCGATAGAAAACGCTCTGCTGTACGGAAAGCATGGCAACGATCGTTAGTATTTCGTCGGAACAGCCCATATCGACTGATGCGATGAGAACTTTCGCAAGAGCAGGCTCCATAGGAAAATCAGCCATCTTCCTGCCAAGTCTGGTTAAAAGCCCTTCGTCATCAAGGGCAGAAAGAGCATATAATTCTTCAAGAGCCGTAAGCATTGTGTTTGTTGGAGGGGGGTCCATGAAATCGAAGCGAAGTAGATCATTAATTCCCATGGCTTTTAGCATTAGGATGGTATGTGATAGATTTTGACGTTGGATTGCAGGGATAGAAGTGGGTAGCATTTCAGACTGGAATGCAGCTTCAGTGTATAGGCGGAAACATTTACCAGGGCCAGTTCTTCCCGCACGACCTGCTCGCTGTTTTGCTTGCGCCTGAGATACTGGAGTCACAATAAGCGAGTCCATGCCCAATTTCGGGTCATAGGCATTCTGCTTTACAAAGCCAGGGTCAATCACGTAGTAAATATGATCTATGGTAATTGAGGTCTCGGCAATGTTTGTCGCAATCACTACCTTTCTGCTTCCAGGAGGTGCTGGTTCGAAGATCCTGCTTTGCATCTCACTAGGAAGCGCAGAATAGACAGGGAGAATAATTAGTTCTGGAACGTTAGGGCCGAGAGCCTTCATTCTCTCGTATAGAATTTCGCAACTTGTGTCAATTTCTTCTTGACCAGTGAGGAAAAGTAGAATATCTCCAGAAGGCTCCGTGAGGTGAATTTGCATCACTGTAACAAGCGCAGCGTCTAAATAATCCGTCTCCGGTTCGCGCGAATACATGATTTCGACTGGAAATGTCCGTCCTGGTATCGTGAAAATGGGGCATCCGTTGAAATATTCTGAAAATTTCTCAGCATCAAGAGTTGCAGAAGTGACAATTAGCTTTAGATCCGGTCGCCGTTTGATGGTTTTCTTCAAAAGCCCAAAGAGAACATCTGTAGCAATGGTTCTCTCGTGCGCCTCATCAAGCATGATGACAGAATATTTCTTCAAGTCCGGATCTAAAAGAATCTCCCTCTGAAGGATACCATCCGTCATATACTTGATTTTTGTATCTGGGCTGGAACAGTCTTCAAAACGAATGGTATATCCGACTTCTTGGCCCAAACGACAACCAACTTCTTCCGAAACACGCTTGGCAACAGACACTGCGGCAACTCGACGAGGCTGTGTGCACCCAATCACGCCATTATTTGCAAACCCAGCTTCGGCAAGATATTGAGTGACCTGAGTAGTTTTACCGGAACCAGTATCACCAACCACAATAAGAAGCTGATTCTTATTGACAGCTTCTAAAAGTTGCTTACGGAACTTGAAAACGGGAAGGCTTTCTCTTTGTTGTTTCATTGTCATATTGGTTCTCTTTCCGTAGGAAACCTCTTTGCTTTGGGTTACTCGTTTCCACTCAGGAACTGAATCTGTTTTTTGCACAGTTCGCAACTCGGACGCAAACTTTCTTTGGTCGGGGGCAATCATGGGATCCTGCCATTGTGCATTTAGATCAACTTGAGCGGCCTGTTCTGCCGCCTTATCCTGAGTCTCCTGTTGCCGAAGTTCTCGTCTTTCTTTTGCGAGATTTGTTCCCGCCATCGCAGCGCGGTTCAGTGAACCATCGGGGGCCCTGACAACACGAATGGGTGATAATTCTAATGATTGTTTTGTCTGACCTGCTAGAAATGGTGGTTCTTCGTCTCTAACTTCAATATCCACGTCTTCCTCTTCTTCGAAATCACCATCTCCTCGGAGTGTGGCATGGTACTCCTCGTCAATATCCGGATAATCAGCTGCTGAAACAGCACCAGAAGCAATGAGTTGCTTAATTTCCCATCTTTCAGGCGAGTTTAAGCGTTTTTTATTTCTCAATGGCTTCCCGTCGTCATCATCCTCTATCACCGGTACGCTAGAGCTCAAATTGCCGTAGCGGTCATCAACGCCCGTTCCATCAAGTCTTTCCATATTTGCGCCGGAAGCAATACGTCTTTGAGGAACGAGGTCTCGTCCGGATACTTGGTCGACCTCCTTCATAGACAAACCAATGCGGGACCCTTGTATGGAAACAACCTTGACTTTGACCGGCTGTCCACGAGATACCAGATCAGACGGGTGATTGACTCTAGCACCATCTTGCATCGCAGAAACATGGACGAGGCCATCGACCTTCCCTTTAACACCCTGTAAATTGACGAAGGCGCCAAAGTCTTTAATGCCCGTGACTCGTCCATCGTATACTTTGTAAAGGATCGGTCGATCGTCTAGTTCCGGCGTAGGAGGTCTACGAAAATAGTCTTCGTCGTCACGATACCGTCGACTTCTTCGATCTTTGTAGTTATCCCTATACCTACCATTTTTACTTCTGTCTTTAGTCCCTGACCTTTCGTAGTCAGAATCTTCCTCGCATCTATACCGCCGCCCACGGCTGCGTGATCTGGATCTGGAACGATACTTTTCGTGGCGCCGTCGGCCTCTATCATAGTCGTCAACGCTTGGGCTTCTGCTACGCTTCCTGCTCGTAGTCCCATTGTTTTGCACCCTGGCTTTGGCCGCTAGACCTTCAAGCATTGTAAATGTGTCGTCCATAGCGTTCCCTTCGGCATCGTTTATCAAAAGGTGTTCCGGTTTCGTAGAGTCGTCTTCCTCCCATTGCGGTGCTTTGTCCGGCACTGCCAACCCTTTGAACACTCTTGCCTTCCTTTCAATATTATCCAGTTTGCCATCGCCGCCGCTCTCTGGCTCGGATAGCGTTTTATTCGCCGAATTTTGGTTAGATTTGTATTTCGGATGCATGGCCAGCATCAGGCGATCTATGCTCTCCATCAGGCTCTGAGGGAATTCCGCGCCCATTCCCTCGAGCGAGCTCTTGAAGTCTTTGAACGATCCGCCACATTTTAAATGCTGGTCAATTACGAACTCGGCGAGTGTTTTGTCGTTGATTCCTAGATGGTTTTGGAGTTCAGTGGTTACTCTAGAAACGAGAGACAAAAGCTCCAAAGACTGAAGGTCGTCCATGATTGCGACAAGAATTGGCAAGACGGCCGTCTTCGGAGTCTCTTCGCCTACTGGCATAGGAAGCTCTGGCCATCCGACGGAACATTGTTGTTACGATCTCCGAGCGCTCGTTATGCTCACGTAAGCAGGAATACCAGCAATGTTGAAAAGGTGTAAAGTACAAGTCTCAGTTTACAATGGAAAATTTGCTATATGGAGTTGGATTTATGGATATAAATACATAAAATACATTCAAGATCTAGCATCTTGTAGCATACCAATGCGTGGAGCTATAAGGGATTGAAAGCCATCAACATTGACGAACTTTGGGACTTCAGAGGTGCGTAACAAACGTAGTGTCCACGCACTCGGCGACCAGAGGCAGGTTTGTGCGAGAACTAAACTGACTCGACATTCCGCGGTTTCAGGATGATAATGGGAGCCGATATGATATATTTCCCCCCAGAAAGCTAGACGTGCGTCCCGCAGTGACATTCACGAGTTATAGTTGCGAGGAAATGTGATTTCCGACTTTCGTTTCACATGGTAAATCCACTCAGGACGTCTAGGTTGGTTGATTAAGTAGCAAATATTGGAGCATCATGTCTTGCCTTGACTCAAATAACTTAATCGGCGTTATACTCAAACTGTCACGCTAGTTACCTGAGGTTGATTCTCAACCGGGGACAGGTCAAAATCAACCTGATGTATTTGGTCCGCCTTTTCACGCGCGGCTATTTGCTTCAACAATGCAATTTGTCTGCGAATGGAAGAAGATTTGCGTAATTTCGAGTTGGCGGAAAATTCGGTTAGTGCCCTGTCCATCTTCATCTCTACAAGTTCCTTGACGTGAGTAGCGAGAGTTCTATCAGTGAAGATGCCTCCTATTCTGAAGCTTAGCCAAAGGTAAAGGACAAGGGATCGATGGAGAGATTCCAGTGATCGCAAATAATTCTTATCACCGGAAACAGGAACATCAAGAATCTCCAGGTGCAATTCGGGGATATCCAGGAGAGCTCCGCTTTGGTGTTGTGCAACGCAGTTTGCAAACGCCTTGAGGGTCAGAGCATTTGTAGGGTCTGCCGTTGAAGCTGGAGCGGATAGGAAGATCAGTTTGTCTGTCACATTCAGCCCTGGTACATCGTCCAAAATCCGCTGTACTTCACTATTCTGATAGTCGCAAAGAAAAAAGCGAGGGTGAGTCTGCGCAATTGTCCATAGCCGCTGTAGTAAGTATGAGAATGGCGTGGCTGAAGGAAAGTGACTAGAAAAATTGTTGATCATGGAATCTAGCGGAAGAATGCCTGCCGCGTTAATGGGCTCCGGCTCTGCGTGTAGGCACTTCTGTATATGCGGAAGGTCGACGTCCTCGAGCGATGTGACCAACCCCACATTTTTATTGTCTTCAGGGGCAGCCAAAGGAGCAGCTGACGAGGTTTTGATAATTGTTTCGGTCGCACTGCGGTACCGACCCGCTCGGCCACCGATTTGCTTGACTTGCGATACTGATAATCTTTGAAGTCCGGTTGGAGTCCTCTTGATTACCGACTCGAAGACAATCCGCTTGCAGCTTCTGTAGCCGAGGGGTTAGAATAATGACCCAAAACAAGATAGCAGGCTGGAAAATACACTTACAAATTCAGCCCCATACCAATGGCATCGCTCGCAACTAGGAAATCATAGTCATTATGAGGGTTGTTGAACAAGTCCGCCTGCTGCGATCGAATTTCCGCAGGCAAACTTCCATAAACTATTGCAGCTCTACGTCCCGTGGCCTTTTCAATTTCTTGCTTGAGGCCATGTATACCCAAGCGAGAAAATGCCACAACGCAGTCTCCTTTTTGCAGTGTTCGAAGGTTTCCTCTTAGACTTTTCGTCATTGGGACTAGTGGGTTTAAGCGCTTATAGCGGTGGACTTCCAGATTATCTCCTGTCAGAGCAGTAAGTTCGCGGATTAAAGGCACAACTCGCTCTTCTCCACAAAGGTGGATTTCTTTGGCTGGTGCACCTAACAATGCTCTAGTCCATGCCCAACCTCTTTGAGGATCGCCGATCATCTGAATCTCGTCAATAACAGCGACATCGACTTCTTGGCCTAAGGGAGCCATTTCGACAGTATTGCTATAGATTCTGGGAGGGGTGCCCTCCGGAACCCTCACTTCATCGCCGGTTATGAGGCCACAGGAAATGCCCTTTGCATTAAAACGCGTATAAACTTCGTGCGCGAGCAGTCGCAGCGGTCCAGCATAAAAGCCGCTTTTAGCTCCTTCTAGCTTCTTCAAGGCATGATAGGTTTTCCCTGAATTGGTGGGTCCAACATGAAGGTGTACTCGGCGCTGGAGTGCTCGTGCTGCGGGATACCACTCGATTGGAAATCTAAAGTCAGCCAGGGCCTTCTGTTCATTAAGGCCTGAAGAGAATTTGAGATCATATCCATAATTTCGGAACTCTTCTTGTAAAACTCGATAAAGCCTAGATTTCCCCCAATTTATAAATGTGTTCTGAAGCCGTTGCCTCAAACCAGTATTCGACGTTAAGCCGCTTGGTTGTGCACAAGCTGTGGTCACCATTTTCTTGAAAGCTCCCCATCTAGCCTTGTCTTCATCTAATTTCACATCTTCGTTTAAATCCTGCAGTGCATCTTCCAGCACAGTGGAGAATTGTTCTGTTTGAACAACTCCATGTCTCGCGCTTCTCGTTCTTTGTTGTAGGGTTGGATTGGGGCTCTGATGGGAAATCTTAGCCGCATGCAGACGGAGGGGATTGAAGATTCACGAGGCAAATTCTTACTCTTGGATCCCTAGATGCTAATTTGTGAGAGGGCCGTGATGACCGGGAGGATTTTGCCCTTTCCAACGGCCTAGTTGTGCTAAGAGGACGGGTAAGCTGGCGAGGGACAACATATTGCCGAAACACACAAAACAGGCATTGCCCCTGAGGGCCTCTCCACGGTTGCATGATTTCTGTGTATAGCGCGTTGATCTCTATATCAATGCGGCAGGGAGCCGAGGTTCGTTAAAGTGAATGAAGCCAGTTGGATAGACCTGGGCGACACAGAATTAGGTGTCAGTAGAGGGGAAAACAGGTGTGATATAACAAGCCAAAGCGCAGACTTCAAACCAAACAGTAAAAAAATGAGTCTCAAAATGCAAGGAATGGAAGCCAAATCTTCGAGAGATCGCTGGTCGGATTAACAATGCTCCTCTTTGGTGGCGGAATAAAAGTTTTCCCATTCCACGGCTGATGTAATAAAGTGTTTGGGGCTAAACCTTTCTTAGACTAGCGCAGGTCCCTGGACTGATTGGCGGAGTGGCGTTATGTCACAGAGCAACTGAGGGAACATCATAGGCGATGCGCAAGGGGAATACTTCGATCAAGTAAGTAGAATTCGTCTTACAAGCATCCACCACTCATACAGACTATTGCCGTGCTACTTTCCCAAGTCAGGCCGTGTCATTCATTCCTGATTTCCTCTGATTTTGGTCGCCTGCCTTGAAGCGACAGCCCACATTCTCATGATCGATTCCCCGCCAGAATGGACTCCTTGATCGAGGTCCAGCGGAAAGGTGCGGTGCAGTTTTTTCGAATAACTCAATGCATACAGCTAACTTGCGTCATAGTTATCCTGAATACCGTTGAATCTACTGCTCAGCAAGACGTTAGCAACTCTCCCCCCGTTCGGCATCTGATCAAGTATTAATCGGTTTCTCTCAAGTGGAAAGTGCTCGTGGTAGATGAATCGAGTAGGAAGCTGATAGATAATGTTGTCAAAGAAGATGACATTCTAAATGCGAACATTACGAGTAAGTCCCTGCATTGGCTAAATTTCGTTGGTTAACACACAAGCTAAGGGTGCTAGACATTGAGCAGATCGAGCATCGTCGGCCGATGAACCCAGAGACGGATGCGATCTATTTACTTTCACCATTACCTCACATCGTCGATTGTCTCATTGCGGATCTGGAACGTCGGCGGTATAAGAAAGCTTTTCTGATATGGACTGCGAGTGAGCTCTTCTCCTTGGTCATCCTTCCTACTGCAATATCCTAATGCCATCTACAGGGCTTGACCCGCAGTTGCGAAGCAAAATCAATGGTTTAAGCACCGCCCGCGAGCTGATCGCCGACTTTCGGATCGTGAATATCAATTACTTTCCTAGAGAGTCACATGTTGTGATTTTTCGCGATCCGTGGAGCTTTCCCACTCTCTACCATCCAGGCTGTAATAATCTTGTCCGAAAACACCTTGAAGACTTGGCTCAAAAGGTAAACTTGATTGTGAAGGAAATAATCTTATACCAGCGCTAATAAAGATAGATCGTTTCTGTTTGTGCATCGCTCGGTGAATACCCTTTAATCCGATACTACCGACCCAAAGAGCCGACCCACGAGGCTGGTGTGTTGTGCTCTCACTTGGCACGTTTTGTCCAAGATGAGCTCGATGCGTATGCGAGCTCTCGGCAGGACTTCCCTCCTCCATCCTCAAGGCAACGGGGTCTTCTCTATATAGTAGACCGATCTTTAGACCTTGTTGCTCCCTTGGTCCATGAGTTCACTTATCAAGCTATGGCTCACGACCTTCTTCCTATCAAAGAAGGAGAAAAGGTGACTTATGAGACGACCATTAATACTGGGGAGTCAAATCAGGAAACCAAGGATTTAGAGATCTCAGAACATGATAATATCTGGGTAGAAAGTCGGCATTTGCACATGAAAGACCTTCTAGGAAAGTTAGTTGATGACTTTAACCAATTTCGGGCGAAAAACCCCCAGTTTGCGGATTGGTAAGCCGTAGTCCTCCTTTCCATCACCTATTCCTGACCGCCATTCTATAGTGATTCATCTGCAAATGTAAACACGATTCGAGACATGTTGGCCGGGCTGTCGAAGTTTCAAGAAGGAAAGAATTCATATACGTTGCATCTTAATATGGCAGAAGAGTGCATGCGGCTATTCCAGGAACGTAACTTACCGGAGCTTGCGTCCGTTGAGCAGGTATGTTATCATGATTTCGGCAGTTTTACCTATCTAACACGCTATAGTCACTTGCCACTGGCCTGGATGAAGATTACCGAAAGCCGAAGAACCTCGCCGACCAGGTTGTTCGGCTCCTGGACGACGGGCGTGTTCAACCCCATGATCGGTTACGACTGGTAGTACTTTACCTCTTGTATCGCGGAGGCCTCCTAAGTGGTGATATCAAAAAACTCCTTGCTCACTCGCAGCTGCCTCCCCAAGATGGTGAGGTGATTTCCAATTTTGATTTGTTAGGGGCACGAGTTGAGAAACCGCTCAAAGATACTAAACTGCCAAATCAGCCTCTGTTTGCCCGAAAGCCGCCTACCCAAGTTAATGATGATGACACGAGTTTGTCCAGGTTCGAACCCAACTTAAAATTAATGTTACAGGAACAAATACGGGGTACTCTGGACATCTCGGTGTTTCCGTCAACCCGTCCCCATATGGATGGTGAAGACGTTATGGGTCACGATAACGTTTCTCAAGCATCACTTAGAAGCGCAAAGCCTACCTGGGCGCGGACTCGTCCCTCCGCAACAGAGCCCCGGCAAAAGATCATCGTCTTCATGGCTGGTGGAGCAACGTATTCCGAAGCTCGGTCCTGTTATGAACTCTCTAATGCTCACAACAAAGATATATACCTCGTCACGTCGCATATGCTTACTCCCGGCTTGTTCTTACGTCAAGTTGGAGATTTGAGCGTTGACAAGCGGCGACTCAATCTCCCTGCCGAACAACCAAAACCCCAGGCTCCTCGGCATCTATTTGAGAGAGAACCCGCATCCAGCCCACAGACGCAACCACAGCCGCCACCGCTGACATCGTCCAAGTCGCTAGCACCTCCTACTGCTGGTCTTGCGGCTATGACAATGACATCTCAAGATGACCCGCGAAGAGTGAAGTCAATGGGCGAATCCACACCAGCTCGGCCACAGCCCATGCTGTCGAAGAGCGAGCAAAAATTCCACAAGAAGGACAAGGATAAGAAGGATAAAGAGAAGAAAAAACGTTTCTTCAGATAGATGGTTATTGAGACTCTAATGGCATACTGTATACGTTAATTCCAGTTTTCGAATGAGCCATTGTGTTCACCTTGCTTTCCTTCTTATGCTTTTTTAGCGCATTGCTTGTTCCTCGCAATGGATAGTATGGCGCTCGGGATGGATTTGGTCGGTCGATTTATTATCAAGGCTTGGATTACATTTTGCTGGGCTGATTGTATGTATATAATACGAAATCTAGCCGTATAAATCCCTTGTTCTCAGCATAAACTAAACGGGGTATCATAAATCGGGTGAAGGAAGCGCCAAATTTCACGGTTCCTCTCGTGGAAAACACGTCAACCACTCCCCAAATACTTCTCCAAAGCCTCCGACCTATAGAAAACCTCTCTCAGTCTTTCCGCTTTCTTTTTCCCTTCACCTTCTCTTTGCCTAACTTGTTTAGCATTCAACTTCCCCACCGCTTTTCGCCTCTCCATCTCCCTCGTCTCCGCAACGCTCATCTTTTTAACATCAAGACCAAGGCCTGCTGTATCTTGCTTCACCTGTGGACGAATCGGTACCCGGATACCGCCGCCTGTTGGGCCCAGACCAGTTCGAGAGTCCGCATCCCACCCATAGGAAGAGAGATATTTATAGCCCTGGCGTGTCCGATCGATGGCGGAAGGTGGATGGGAGTGCGGAAGACTGGCCTGGTGGACAAGGGAGGATTCGTGTGGATGGGGAGGATATTTAGTATCTGAAGCGGTGGGAGGTGGCTGAGATAAAGGCAGGCCGCAGATATCGCATGCTATGGGCACGATATGGTCTGGCGATGGTTTGGATGGAGAATCTGCTGATACGGTGGTTGTGGACGTTGAGGCCGGAGCCGGGGAGGGGCTTGCGGACTTGGATAGGACGATGGAGAGGTATTTATCACCGAGTGAAAATGGGTTTGAATCCGGGGCTGCGGCTTCCGGACCTGGAGTAGAAGATGTAGTTGCGGGCGCAGAGAGGGAATGGGTGTCGGTGGTGGTGGTGGTGGTGGAGAGGCGGGCTTCGGAGGACGGGACGAAGGGAACTCGTTTTCTCTTGATTCCAGCGCCGAAGGTGCGCTGATATTCCAGGGGGAGAAAATAATCTTCGTCGTTGTCGGCCATTTCGCAATGTGGTTTCCTGGCTCATGAAACAGATGGACTGGAGGGTAGTTTTCTTGTTCCTCCAGGTGAGTGGCAAGTCCTCGTCCTCGTCTGATGTCATGTTTCGTTCCTGAAACCTTCCATCAAAACACTGCTGTTCCGCTCACCAGTGAACATTCACTTATTCCGCGAGGCAGCATAAGGATTCGCACAAGAGCTTGTTGAGCAAGCTTGACCCGGTACTGTGATACCCATAAAGTACATATCATGCCTCTCCCAATCATTGCTCACACCGTCAGCAATGGCCTCTCGTCCATCCCTTACGTACATCCAATGGCCAAAACGGCTTCGGGGATTGCAGCCATCTCGCTGCTCAAACGGTACTTTGGCGGCGCAGTAAACCGATCAGAGCGGAATATGCACTCCAAAGTAGTCATGGTGACGGTATGTAGCTAATTACATATCGCTCTGTCTACCTTGTTCACTAAATCTCGGTTCTTAGGGAGGCACATCAGGCGTCGGGGCATCAATTGTCTATGAGCTTGCTTCTCGCGGTGCGCAGATAATTATTCTTACACAGCACCCTCCCAGCGATCCTTTCCTCGTGGACTACATTGACGATCTTCGCGGTAGCACCAATAACTCTCTCATCTATGCCGAGCAAGTCGACCTTTCTTCTCTTCACTCCATCCGACTTTTTGCTACAAAATGGATAGATAACACACCTCCGCGACGGCTAGACATGGTTATCCTTTGTGGAAACACCATGACTCCACTGTCCTCGCCGGAATCGAGAGCTACAGCCGATGGCCTGAACAAAGAGTGGCAGGTGAACTATCTGGCTAATTTTCATCTATTAAGTATCTTAAGTCCAGCATTGCGTGCACAGCCGCCAGACCGTGACGTTAGGGTTGTATTCGCGACTTGTTCGAGCTACATTGGGGCGGAATTAGATTTCGAGACTCTGGAGGCTAGAACCTCAGAAAGCTCACAAGCTTTAGACACTTCCAAAACAAAATCAAAGGCCAGCAGCACATTAGGCAACAGATCAAAATCTAGCAGCAGTATGTATGCGACGTCGAAACTCGCTCTTATGGTCTTTGCTCGCTCTTTTCAAGACCATCTGTCTAATTACGATAATTTCAACCCTTCTAAAAAGCAACCTATGCGTCCTAACAATTCCCGCGTTCTGGTGGTAGACCCGGGATTCTCAAGAACGCCTGGTACCAGGCGCTGGCTCACCCGTGGCTCTCTTCTGGGTTTATTATTCTACCTAATCACTTGGCCAATCTGGTGGTTAGTCCTTAAGTCACCCCAGCAGGGGGCACAAAGTTTCCTTTTGGCAGCTATGGAAGCTGGGTTTAGCGCGGTTGGTGAGACAGAGGAAGACAAACAGCGACGAATATTGGGTATTGCGGGTGGTAGACTCATCAAGGAGTGTATGGAGAGGGAGGTTCTGAGAAAGGAAGTGATGGATGACAAGATTGCGGAGAAATTGTGGAAGTTTAGTCAAGAGCAGATTGAGAAGACAGAAAAAGCGAGCGCTCTTCGGAGGGCCCTGGAGAAAGGACGCAAGGAAGAAAAGGCAAAGAAGACTAAGGAGGCCAAAAGCCAGAAAGGGAAATGAGAGTTGGCAATGAGATAGGCCTTCTTATTATCGACATTTTCGCCGCGAATCTCGCTTCTGCAAAGTAGTTCCGCTTTATCAGAAGTGGCCTTTATAGGGTTACCTTTTTCTATTTCCGCTCAACTCGACATGCCCTCCTAAACACTACGGAGAAATATGACTAAGGCCCGCCATTTGTGCATCCAAGAATCAAAGCACGAATAGGCGCAGAATAGAAAATCTATTCCATAGTTATCGTACATATCCAATGCATATCGAATGCATATACTCTAACATCTATGCGAATCTACTTCTCAGATCTCAAGTGTAAAACCAGAAAGAGAATGATACACAGAAAAAATACAATGTTGCAGGCTATTGTTTTCCTTTTTCAAGAAGAACACGGACAATTCTCCGTCTAGAACCCAAACAAGACAGATCCCCTTTCTAAATATTGTTCGCCATTGACCCAACCCTTCTCCCGGAAATATAAATGAATAGAATCTGAGTTTTTTCAGAAAATTCCTTATTCTGCTCTTAGATTCGCAAGTAACTCCTCCGGTGGTGATTGCTTATATCCTTGAGGGTTATTCTTCGTCCAGCGCCAAAGGTCGTCACAGATTTTTTCAAGCGTTTGGGACGCTTTCCATCCAAGCTCCCGGTTGGCACGAGCCGGATTGCTGGTTAGATCGAGAACATCGCCGTCGCGACGGGCAATCACCTCGTATGGTAAGCCGCGGCCCACAGTCTTGCTAAAAGCCTTGATGATGTCAAAGACAGTGCTACCTTTGCCAGTTCCCAAATTCCAGGCGCGGACCCCTGGGTGATGCTCGCGGAGATAGTTGAGGGCTTCTAGGTGGCCAGAAGCAAGATCAAGAATGTGAATGTAGTCGCGGATGGCGGTTCCATCATGGGAAGCGTAATCTACGGGTTGTTAGTCAATATGGTTTCTCCATAGTATGTGCATCGCAATTGTTGCGCATGACTCACCGTCTCCAAACACAAGGAGCTTTTCTCGTTTTCCGGTAGCCACTTGAGCAAGCAGTGGAAGCAGATTATAAGGTACGCCTTGTGGATCTTCGCCCATTATTCCGCTTGGATGAGCACCAGCAGGGTTAAAGTAGCGCAACAAAGCTACGTTCCACTTCTCAGCCTCTTCTGGCTTTCCAGACTTGACCGCATTGCTGCGTTGCGAGTTAATAACGTCAGTAATAGCCGTCTCAGCAAAGACCTTGGTATTTCCGTAAGGGTTGGTTGGCCCGAGGGGACACTCTTCAGGAATGGGGATCATATTCTCAAAGCGCGTAGCATCACCGTAGACGGTTGCAGAGCTCGAGAAGACGATGTTAGTCACATTGTGACGGACCATCGAGCGTAGAAGGCATAGTGTTCCGTAGACATTGACATTGTAGTAATCTAGAGGCTTTTCGACGGATTCTCCTACTGCCTACTTTGTGAGTTAGTTCTGGTCAAGGATAAAACGGAGTAGAAGGCAAGATAGTTACCTTCAAGGCAGCGAAGTGAATGACATTGTCGATGTCTGGATTTTCATCAAACAACTTGTCAAAGGCTGCTTCATCGGTAACGTCTAGCTTGAAGAATCCGGGACGCTTTCCGCAAATCAATTCAATCCGGTTGACCACCTCATCAGAAGAGTTATACAAACTATCCGCAATGACAACGTTATATCCAGCTTCGAGGAGTGCAAGGCTTGTGAAGGACCCTATATAACCTGCTCCGCTAATGATGCGAATAGGAAACCGGGTTGACGTTAGCGACTTTTCTACCCCGCACTTTTGTGAAATCGCGCTGCCGGTGGAAAGAAGAACAGCTAGAGGGGCGAATTGAACATACCCAGTAACGAGGACGCTGCCTTTAGCCATTGTGAGTTTGACTGGGTTTGATCCGCCAGTTGCGGACGGATTTAGTGTGCTGGATGATTGTGGTGAGATGTGCTCTGCGCGTCACTTGGTGGGGTAAGAATGAGGAGGACGCAAGTTTCAATGGGCTGGTTATGTTGGTGAAGAGGTAGGAGGAAGCGGGAAGAGGAAGAAAAGACTTCTCAAGAGAGATTTTAAAGGCTTTAAAAAGGGCGCGGTGATACGTAAGGATTTGCTGTGTTGGTCTGTGTGTGGGTGTTGTACGGCCCCCTCATGTTAGCATCAACATGGAGTCATTGGTTAGCCAGGGAAGTCGTCACAATGTTCCTGGGAACAACTCCGTATTTGGACTAACTAACTATTAGTTATGGTAACTTCCCGCACCTTGCGCACCCAGATATAGCAAACGGGTTTACCGTCATTGTCCGTACTGCCATTTTCAGGGGATTTGAGAGGATTTACTAAAGCGATTCCCGTTGGTACAACTCCCCTCCCCATACAACTCCGCCCTAAGTACCACCATCACTACAATTATCTTCGCCATTGCACACGGGAAGGACTGATCCACAACATTCACTTCCTAGGGCTACACAGCGCCGGCATCTCGCCTATCCACATCGGCTGCTCTCTTTCTACCTCCCGTACCATCCAGTTCGCCCAGTCTCTCCGTTCAAGGAAGATATTCCACTTTCCGTCTCCCACCCAGCCCGCCTCTGCCATACCCCCATCTTCTGGCGAGTTCCTTAGAACTGGCACTCTACACAACGTCCAATCTAATCCTTCACCTTCCTCCTTGAACACCTTCTCAATATCTAGAATCTCCTTTTGCGCCATTCGCGCCAGCACAAAAATTACGCTATACGCCAGGAACCGAGACAGCTCGAAAGAATCGCGCTCATCATAGCAACTAATAGTGGCCATGGCAATGATTCGACTCACGTTATGCCTCCTCATCACTTTTAGGATAAGGCGATAGCCATTTGCTAATTCGCCGCGCGTACCCCAAGGACCCTTCGGACCGATCGACGACAAGATTGCATCTTGGCCTTGGATTGCTTCGGAAAGGGAGTCCTCATCGGATAGGATACCTTGGATGATCTTTGAGTTTCTTGTTAGCACTTGAGAGAAAGTCCCTATAAAAGTGCATCAGGGGAGCTAATCCGTTGAGCTTCAAATTACCTTCAATCTGTCAGAGTTCTTGATGTCCTCGGGCACCCGATTCTCGTCTCTGACGTGTAGTGTGACATAGTGGCCATGTTCAATGGCCTTTCGAGCAGTCCATCCTCCAGTTAGACCAGTGGCTCCGAGAATAAGTAACCTCATCTTTCAAGAAAGGTAAGATAGGCAAATGAATTCGGCAATCATGTAGTCAAAGTATTAAGCCGGATATATCGACATAAGAGGAAAATAACAAGGTGCATGAGACCACAATCATAGATTGCTTTTGACATCGGCAAAACCCCAACAATTGTAACCGAATTGCGATAAAATGGACACTGAAAACTGAGACTAATAATTATAACATTTGCATTACGGCATTCTGCCTTATCGCGAGTTTGCGCCAACTCCGCATGCCCTAGTATGTCATTGGCAAATTGAGCGATCGCGAAAGTGTTTCGTGATCCTCAAAGCGTTTTACTTTGGGTTCGAAGGGGGATGAGCGATGACGTAGTTAGTTGTCGGAAATTTTCCACGGGCTTTTTCTGATATTTTGACTCTTGGTCTACTAATACATCTTACACCACTTTTGCTATCAAGGAGAGATGTTTTGATTGATCTTATCGCAAATACATCTTGTGCCGACCTCTGAGGTCCTTAGTACGACTATTTCTGCAATTGATCGACGAATGTAGGACATCAGGCAAAATCTAAGACGTTTTGGCCAGCGAAGGAGTCGTGTCTGTTCCTCTTGAAGCATAGATATAGGAAGGCTATTGCCTGTATAGTAGGGTGATCTTGTGCGTTGCAAGTCTTATTTCTTTGTTTCCCGTGACTAACTTATAGCATCTCTTGAGAAGTATCCCAGAGAAATATATAGTTAGGAGTAGTCAGATAGTTGTGAAAAAAGCAGCCGTGCTAGGAATTGACCTTTTCATGTACTGACCCATCGAGAGAAAGCGGTGAAGAGTAAGGCAACGATAGGATATAGGTAAGAATGGAGTGGCGGACAATGGATGCGATAAATAATTCAGGCATGACAATCAATCGATTAACGCTGAAGACATAGTATACTCCCAAGAGATAATTTTGCAATTGGCATTAACTTTCTGGTCGCTTTGAACAAACAAACCATTTTGTAATAAACATCGGACACGCTCCAAACACGCTATGCGCAATCTAGGAAGACACAGATATCAAAAGAGGAAAGATGCCCTTAGCTCCAATGCCATGGTATTATTTTGCTCTTATTGTCATTCTGATCGCACTGATGTTTTAGAGCACTCAGGGGTTCGGAGTAATTCTTAGCCTTAGGAACAGGCAACAGGTTCTCTCATCCTAGCAATTCCACGTCAAGTCCAATCGCACGCATAAATAAGTTGACGTTACCCAGTCGTTGGCTTGCCATGTCCGCTGGCAGCGTTTTGCTTTGCGCAACCGTTTCCATAACTCGATCCCTAATCGAAGAGTGTAATGTTAATGGTTGCTCTTGTTTCAAGACGTAAACAGGAGAAGTGCAAGGGGAAAAATACTTACTTGACAGCAATGACCAGCCGTTGCTGCTGCTCCGGACTTGCTCCAATGCCAACAGCGGCGAGAAACTGCCATACATACATATCGTCTCCGCTATTGATAGTCCCAGGGAAAATGTTGCCAAGAACAGGCTCTAGCCGGTCAAACAATTGATTATAAAGGTCTGTCCATTGATTCCATTCCTCATCTTCCATGGTACCGGCTTCTTTGACCAGCTCCGCACGACTTAACAGCATAGTCAAGATCCCGAGGCCAATACGTGTCTTAGACACTGTTTGAACGTGTGTACGGGAGACGACAAGACCTAGAAGACCAATGATGATCTTTAGAGGAGCCTCGTTAACATAACCCAGCAGACTTGGCATAACAGCTTGCGAAAACATATCTATCTCTTCGCGCACAGGCCCGGGGGGTTGTATTTCTCCCGGCTGTAGTTGTGCCCGCTGCACTACATCTAACGAATCCAAATGAACGATAATCATGGTGAGGATTGTGACTCGCTGCTCCTGGTCTATGTGACGGAAAATCCGAGGAATAGCCTTCTTGCCCTTCGGATAAGATAGAAATGCAATGAAAGGATGGGTTGTTGTAGACCCGGGAAAAATAGGTTCATGAACTTTCATATCCATCCATAGTTTCTGATTTAGGGCGTCCATTTTTTGTCTCCATTCAAGGTGTTTCTGTACAGCTTCAGCGTCTTCGGCGTCGGGCGGCGGTGGCATTTTCCGTTCATGATTTTCCATTTTCATCAACGTATCGTATACGTTTTCAATATTATTCAGTATAGACTTCCGATCACTAGGACTGAGGCCTGCTTGAGCTTCTTTCTTGGCGTTTGCAGGCTTTTGACCATCTGCACTATCAGGCCGCTTGATATTAAGAAGTGTCCTCGGAGATTTAGCGTTACTGAATGAAATTTTCCCGAGGCTGCCTTCAATTATTAGTTGCTTGTTTTTGGGGCGCAGTTTCGCTGCTTCAACAGCACGCTGAACTTGCTGTTGCATCCTTTGCATATGATTGTCGGCATTCTGATATTGTCTTCTACCCATATTGCCTCCAGAGCGATTTGCAGTCTGAAAGAGATAGGTCTGTGCAAAGTGTCCGAGAGGCTGCCGGGGGTGTTGTCGTGGAGCGCCGCGAATTTGGCTGTAAACTTGATAATAAAAATCCTCCGATAAGAGGGAGTCAGCGTCTGTTTCCCCTGTGTTTCCCGTTGCGGCAACAAGCTGCTGTAGTTGTATTCGGGTAATAAAATTCTTATCTTGCGGTGTCATCAAACCGTTTCCTTTGGAGAGAAGATGGATTTTATGGTTCCGCTTGGCGCGTTTGGCATCTTCGGCCAATAGTGCTTTACGCTGTTCTTCAGATAATTGCATGAATTGTGGATGCATAGCTGCAATTGGTGGTACCTGGCTACTTGTGGCTGGCGGAGGTGGAACTTGTGGATAAAGACTTTTCAGTTGCTGTCCAGCTGGTCTCTGAGGAATATTTGGC
This sequence comes from Amauroascus verrucosus, assembly GCA_001430935.1. Taxonomy (NCBI): domain Eukaryota; kingdom Fungi; phylum Ascomycota; class Eurotiomycetes; order Onygenales; family Onygenaceae; genus Amauroascus; species Amauroascus verrucosus. Next base: position 100,130 of record LJPJ01000884.1, read on the forward strand.
ATGAGGTTTTGAGGTTGCAGCACTTGATGGGGCATATTAGGCCTTGGTTGCTGCTCTGGGAAATGCCGCAAGGGCTGGCGTTGGAAGACTTGCGATAAGTACTGCTGAGGCTGATGTAGCGAAGGGAATTCTTGCTGCTGAAAGTGAGAAAAGGTGTCTGGTTGCGGGAGGGGCTGATCAGAAAACCGTAGATTAGGTGGCACTGATTGTGGAATAGCCGTGGCAAACTGTTGGGGTGGAGGAGGTGAGGGAGTCTCAACCATGGCCTGTGGTCTCTGAGATTGCGTACGCATCTGAGCTTCAACCTCTTCCAAACTCATAATCTTCCTGGCCGAAGCAGCGGTTTTTGGCTGTTCTAATTTTGATTTTTGCGTTATTCCTGTTCCCCAGACGCTTGACTTTGCTTGGATTTCCGGGATATAGCCAGGGTCTTGATACGGTTCATAACCGGTCCTTTTTGGCTTAGGAGGCTCAGGTTGTGAAAGTGAGGGTTTGGGCTGTTCTTTCTGGTGCTTCAAGTTGTAGAGCATCTGCTCTTCACCAAGGACGCCAGTCATTTGAGCAGTATGGCCAAAAAAGTCAAAGTCTTTCCCTACAGGCTTATCCTCATTCCCCGCGCCGTCTCCAAAAGTGTCGTCGTTAAAAGCATCTTGGGTGTCGTCCAGTCGCTCTCCGAGCCCGTCATAGGTATCCTCAAAATCAATTCTAGAATAATGTCAGCATTCTTCTGCATAATATCAACATTGAACGAAGGGACAGAAGCCGTACGCGTCGTCGCCATCGTGCAATCCATGCGCAGTGGCACGAGCAACTTCGGAAAAAGGATCTGGGGTTTCAAATATGCCCCTCGGCTCCCGCGCGGGGGGCCGATCATCAGGAAGTGTAGTATCAAAACCAAAGAACGACATGACAGCTGCTGAGTGCCAATCACGAGTGGACAGAGACTGAGGAGGGACGGTGATTGAATGCAGTTCTTATGAGACTCAACAGTAATAATCCGGTTGCATAACAAACTCTTTCCCAAAAGAAGACATGCCAAGCTGGTGGATGACATAACTAGCTGGATTATGTAATGAGGTGAGAAGCGAGTACGGCGTTCGGCAGAGACCAAAGGTGCGCGGCTACATCCACTAGCGGTACCGTATTGAATTTGTACTAGTCCATACACCATTCCAGCCCCGAGACCTTGTAACTTACGGGGTATGCATTCATTCGGCATCCTGGACCCCCTAGAAAAGGTCTCAGCCCTGTTGGCGAATTCGGCTTCTTTGCTCGCATCCAAGTTTCATAGCAAAAGTTTTAGAAAATGCTCTAAACTATCCAACACCCATCTTTCTACCTATCTAACTGCGTACTCTCTGTCGGGAGGCTCAGGACGATATGATAGTCATCCTGTTTTTATGATCTACTTGACTGTGCAGCACTTCGTCGTTCGTTCATCCGCCTGGCAAACGTTCTCGCCGATGATCTGGCTTTTACTTATCCAAAAGTAACATTTCATTGCCATCAGCCGACTTTGGCTTTCTCCTTATTTCCCTTCAAATTACCTTTGCTTTCGTCGACGAGATAAAACACGATGTCGGGCAAGTATATCCGGTACATCCTCTTTGCAATGCTCGTAAGCCATTCTCTCATCAAAACCCCAGACCGTTCTAATTGGGCCATACATTTAACTGGTTTACAGGGCATTGCCATTCTGCACTTTATTGCCTCTTCTTCTCTGCCGAGCCCTAGCGTTCCGTCTACGATTGTAAATACAAATCCGAAGCAAGAAAATAACCCTGCCCCAGAAAACAACCCTGTCTCACAAGCTGTGACTACCATCGATGGCGAGTTAAAAATCCAGACTGCTCCAGCCTCACAGCCAACAAAAGCAGTAATCCCACCTGCGCCCGGCACCAACTTTACCGCCGATTCTCAATCTACGGTAGACGAGAAAACTGAAAAGCTGAATCCGGTTTCAGACCATGTGAACGCAACGTTTGTTTCTCTGGTGAGGGACTCAGACCTCTGGGAGATGGTGAAGTCCATTCGAGAAGTGGAAGATCGGTTTAACAGAAACTACCATTATGACTGGGTGTTCCTAAACGACGGCGACTTCAGCGACAAGTTCATTAAAATAACTAGTGCTTTGGTATCGGGAAAAACTCACTACGGCAAAATTCCACATGCTCATTGGTCTTTCCCTGAGTGGATTGATCAAGACAAAGCTGCTAAAGCGCGCAAAGAGATGGAAGAGAAGAAGGTCATCTATGGTGGTTCAATCAGTTATCGGCACATGTGTCGCTACGAATCTGGTTTCTTTTTCAGACATGACCTAATGCTTAACTATGATTACTACTGGCGTGTAGAGCCCAGTGTTAGGTATTATTGTGATGTCGGTTTCGACCCATTCAAATTTATGCGGGACAACAAAAAGAAGTACAGTTTTGTCCTCAGTCTCCATGAATACCGAGAAACAGTTGCAACTCTGTGGGACAGTGTCAAAAAGTTTATGGAGAAATATCCAGATCATATAGTTCCAGGCAACAATTTGGAGTTCGTCTCTGAAGATGGTGGTAGAACATACAACATGTGTCACTTTGTATGTGCCCACCCATACAAACACTAAAATCCAAATTGTGAATTTGCTAACATGTCCTTAGTGGTCAAACTTCGAAATCGGCGATTTGAATTGGCTGCGCTCGAAAGCATATTTGGATTTCTTCGAAGTGCTTGACAAGGATGGAGGCTTTTTCTACGAGAGATGGGGCGATGCACCGGTCCACTCCATTGCAGCTTCTATCCTTCTAAAGAAAGAGGAGGTTCATTTCTTTGATGAAATCGGTTATTGGCACGTTCCGTTCCACCATTGTCCCACTGGTGAGAAGAGAAGACTGGAACTGAAGTGTGCTTGTGATGCCGCGGATAATTTTGACTGGAGTAGTCATTCATGTAAGTTTGGCTTTATGCCGTTCTCTGCCCAACTTAGTTTCTGTATACTAAATTTCTGGCTACAGGCACCACTCGGTTCTTCGATCTCCTCAAACTTCAAAAGCCAGAAGGCTATGATAAAGAGACCTGACTAGCGCCGGTTTGGCCGAAAGTTATCGCCGGTGTCCTGTTCGGTATCATTGTCCTGCTGATTATTCTCCGCCGGTTTCCGCTACTTCGTTTGCACATTTTATCTAGCCTTCAAAGATTGGGGAATTTTCAGTTTATCCACAGCCTTTTATTCTAGTTGGATAGCGTCGCATATCTTGCCCATCTTTTTGTATCGCCTTGCCTTTGTTATTTCTCTTGATTTTTGCTTTTTACTTTTTACACCTTGTTGTTTCCTATAATCGTCCTGTACAAATAACGAAAAGGGTCAGGGGATTTCTATGTGTATCCGATGCATCGTCAGATGTCGGTGAATCATTTCGGAGTTTTAGGAGCCATATCAATACATAGTCCGTGTTAATACATGATATGAACGGGGAGCATAGGAGACCAGACACAGCCATATTCCGAAAGCCGAACTATCCCGATTTAGGCTTTTTCGTTCCATATTTCGATCTGCTAGTTATGCGACCACCAACACCGCTCTATTTTAACTAGTTAGTCACTATATACGGAGTGCGAACTGAACGGAAAGCTAGGGAAAAAGAGAAACGGAATCTTTCACGTACGAGATCTAGAGCTCCCCGAACGACATGATATCTGACACCGGGGCAATCCTGTGCTCTTCCTCCCCGAACTAATACCACGCTATGCTGCTGGATATTATGCCCTGCAGGTAAAGAAAGGTGCCGCGTTAGCATTTCCCTAGCAGTCTTTGAAGGCAAGTGCTTAGATGGCGGCCAAAAATATTATTACCTTCACCAGGAATATACGCGGTCACCACTCTGCCGCTGCTCAATCTGATCCTCGCGATCTTGCGTTCGCCAGAATTAGGCTTCTTGGGTTTCGTGATACCTGTTTTAAGACACACGCCTTTCATTTCGGGGCGGTTGACTAGAGCCGGCGAGCGTGGCTTGCGTGCTTTTTGTTCCACGCGACATCCGCGCCGGACTTGGTTATAAGTAGCCTGTTGGCGAGGGGTGCTGGAGAAATGTACGACCTGGGCCCTTTTGTGGAGAAGGGTTGTAAGTGGTGAGCTGTTGTTGCAGGAGCGGAATTGAAATGCTGAGTGGATGGGTTTGGAGGGTATTAAGGGGAATTGGCGGTGGACGAGGTGCCTAAGGAGGCGGATCGTGAATGTAGACGGTGTAGCGGACATGATAATTGTGGTTAACGGGAAAGAGGAGGAGGAGAAGTCACTGATCGCTGGGAAATCATTCCATGTATGTATCAGCCGTTGGGATGGAAAGTTTCGAGGACGAAATCCTGCATCACGTGATGATCACAACCAATTCTGCGCGGTTGGTTGCAGTGGGCAGCCCAAACAGCTTGACGTGGTGATTGTTTGCCTTGAAGCTTCAACGACGAAGCCATAACCATCTTATCAATACCCACTTTTACAACTGGAGAGACCGATCGATTCGATTCTTAATAAACACATCGCTGCTTCTGAATTCACTAATCGTCTTCTTTGATTGAACCACTAGAACCATGGTCTGTTCGCCCACCCTACATGCCCCAGCTTTCCTCACTACTTGTTGCATAGAAACTGACGCAAGTTCAGTCTCTTCGAATTGTACCACCTGCCAAACACCAATCCCACACATCCAACACTACCAAGAACGGCACTGCTCCCCATTTCCGCAACGGCGCTCCATCAGCCCCCGGTGTCCCAGATACACTCCGTTCCTCCCTTACCGCCCCACCGGCTCCTACTTCTGGCCTCCAAGCTACTTCTTCAACACACCCATTGGAGGCGCGACTACTCCAGTGGCGCCAGACACAGGATGCGCTAAAGATGGAGTCTCTCCGACGGATATATGGAATTGCGGAGCCAGTGAGACGGGGTATGGAGATGAAGATTGTCAAGGAGGGACAGTGGAAACCTGCAGCGTTGAGGGGTAATAGCGGAAGCGATATACATGAGGATATTCTAGCGCTAGGAGGGAGGGAGACAGAGGTATCATGGGAAGATGTATTCCATGGTATGTTAGAATTTGTGCCACAATTCAGCTCTATGGGCATGTGTTAACCTATTTCCTTCTTTTAGGCGACGACCTCCGAGAGCCTGCGAGTTTCCATGATGAAATGGAACAGCGACTAAAGATGAATTGGTGATATACGACCACTGAATGATTCTGATTCCTTTTTTGTTTTTTTCCCTCGTCTCGGACCTGTTTTTTTATTTGCTTGTTGTGCAGCCGGTTCTGGCGCGTTTTAGATGAAAGGATTCATATGGGCGTTATGTATAGTTAAAGCTACATAACTTCAATACATTGGAATTCCGCGAAAATGCTGAGGTTTTCCATATCTTCATTAAGCCAGCAGGTTCACAAGTTGGAATATCAACTCTCGATAGAGAATGGTCTCCATGCTAAAGTCCCCAATTGGCATTAGTTCGTCGTGGAACCCACCATCAAACAGTTTATAGAGGCCACTATCGCCCGCTTCGAGATGGTGATCTCTTATCAATCATCCGTCCCTACCCTCAAATGACTCCCGATACAAACAAAACGGGTGCTTATTGATAGCCTGAAGAAATAGTGGACACATCCTAGCTAACCCAGCATTCAGGCTTCCCCATAGAAGGTTGGCCGGATTAAGATCAATTCAAGAAGCCATTTTCAGAAGTGTATGGTTTGGTCGGTCGCAAGGAAGACATTCGCATTGTATCTTCATATCATAAGATTCACACCTCTATAGTCAACACAGGAGAAAGGTCATGCAAGGGGAAGGCATTAGGACAGGCAGGGAAAACGCAATGCATCCGGATATGCTCATGTGCAGCGGCAATAGGATAGACAATCAAAAGCATGCAAGGTGATCTGAAAAAGAGATGGGATCGTTTCAAAAAAGTGTTGCCATCGACGGGCTTAACAGTGCAGGCAATAAAGGGATTGATGACGGTGGAAGGGAGCTTTGTTGGTAGAGGGAGGGGGCAGAGCCTAGGAAACACGGAAAATGGGGAGGAATGGTAAAAATCAGACCAATGAACGCCAATAGGCCAGTGACCCAGAAAAAAACACAATCAGTCCTTCGTTCTGTACAGATACGGTTGATCAGAAAGGCCGGTGCAAAGGAGTCTCCGTACGCTAAGGAGATAAAGGACAGACAAAAGGCAGATATATGACACGGGAAATCCGAGACCGAAGTCCGGCTGCGGTGCTAAGGATAGGAAGTAGATAGTATCGTGGGTTGAATCCCGTATGCATAAGTGATTTATAGGGCGAGAGAAATGCGTAGTCGGAAAGCGGTTAAGACAGGCACGGCTATGTCATAAATGCCTTGTTTGAAAGATACCGATGCCGGGCTTACAAAATGATGCAGCGACATCCAGGGCTTCGCTCATTCTCGTCCCGGTCACGCGGATAATTGCCCTTGGGAGCCTTTGTATCTTCTTCATCCACAATATCCTGGGGTTTGACGGTCATGTGAACGACGTTCGGGGCGTCGCGGTTGAATCTAGAATCTATCGCCCAGTCCGCTGATTAGCAAGGGTAAGATGGTAAAGGTTTTCCGTGGAAGGATGAGTCTAGACACTCACCTGATAGAGGTGCTTTATCGTCAAGGAGTTTGCCAAAGGATATCAAACGAATTAAACTAGGAGAGGATGGCCGAGGCTCCCATTCTGGTATACATCAATCAGCGTGACTATTCCTTTTGTTTTAACGGATCGATGACTGAGGCCCATACCTGATCTCCATTCCCTCCATATCAATTCTTTAAGGGTGTAGACGCTCATGGCAAAGGGGTCATGATCGGGTACGTTGACGCCGCGTTTCCGCAAGTACCTTCCATCGATTTTGAAGGGGTGTCTGGCACCGGTTGTGAGGAGTAGAGTGATTACTAGCGAAATGCCAGCATCTTCGGATTCTTTAGGAGACGGGCTAGGAAGATCTGAGGAAGGGCCGATGGCAGGACTGAGTGGTTTGGGTTCGGGCGATTCGGCGGTTGGCTGGACGTCTGGTGGTGAAGAAGAGTGTTGTTGGGAGGTATGTTGGCCTTGTTCGGACGATAACGCTGTGGTCTGAGGCATGGTAGTGGCTGTTATGCTCTCTGGGGCGATAGAGACGGCGGAAGAAGATGGCAAGCAGGTAGGTTCTGCTGCTGGGGCGGTTGAAGATGCGGGAAGAGGTAAAGCCTGCTGCTGCTGCTGCTCACTTTGCACATGCGGCGGACTGTTTAAAGGGGGAGTCTGACGAGTGTGATCTCCGTCTATGGATGTTGGGGCTGATGGAAGATGTGAGGAAGCTGGATCAATGGATTCTGGCAGTGTGGTTGGACAATTTGATTTGTGACCAGAACCAAGGTCTGGCTCTACGGTGGTGTTTGGTGCCATTGTTCCAAGTTCTTAGCCGGTTTCATAAAATATCAACAGGAGTGCAACAGAATGAATGGGAGTCGGGGACAAAATGAGGGCAATCCCCCCAAGATGCAACCAGCCAAGAGAGATGTCGACAGCACAGGATAGGATTGGTGATCATAGAATTGATTGATTAGATGATAGATGGGGGAGGAGTGTTGTTGTTGCAAGTCCGCTTCCCCAGGGCTGGCAATCAGTTAACCCATAGTTATGGGTAGAGACGGACAACGATAAAAATACGGGGTCTGGTCAGCCACAGTTTGACTGCCGCAATCAGGATGATGTATCCTCCCATTCCTCTGCACTGGCTGGCTGTTAAGGACGCTTCATACCTTCAATCTCCTTGCACTACACCCATTGAACTACATACCCAATTCCCCCAAAAGAATCTAGCAAACTTGTTTGGATAGCAACCAAAGCCTCTATTTTGTAATATGGTCACCAATTCATCCCGCATTGTCTCTTGGTCTTCAGCCATACAATGAGGAGCTGACAGCGCTAGTAAAGCTTGGCTGAAATCTCAGTACGGAACATAGATTTCGCCCTTGGAGGTCGGGGTGGGTTTAGGGAAGATGAAGCCGGGGAATTGGGGGGCTTTGGGGCAACATTATGGGGCGGTGATAGAGAAAAAAAAAAAAACAAGGCGAACAAGGGGGTGTGAAATTCTTATCTGGCATTAAAAGGCTGTCGCATCGGAAGTCCGTGCTCTCTTTGCACTCTTGACAACTCACTAACAATTAACTACTCAAATCTCACCAGTATCGCGCCATCTTCCTCTCCGGCTGCGTCCAAGCTGCACCATGGCAGAGGAATTCTCAAAGTCGCTTGTTTACTCTGACCCGGCACATCCTCCCCGGAAAACTCCTTTTTGCAGCTCCTCGATTCCATTCGCCAACTTATTTACGCATTTACTGGGTTGATTGTCTCGTTTCCTCTTCCTCTTACGCGGCGTCAATCAAAGGATCACGGTCAGTCTTACCGGTCGAGACTGGCGCTTGGTCCTCTCGAGATCGCTCGTTCTACGATCCATCCTGTTGGTATATACCAAGCCAATTGTTTTAAGTTTCTTCGGATATTTCCGCGGATGCTTTGAATGCCTTCTATTCGGAAAATTGGTTCTTGATCGATGATCTTCGCGGTTTCTTTATACTAAGAGGTTTGCATAAACATGTCGTCAGTCGGCTTTCTGGGCTTAAAGTCATTTTTCCTGAGCTTGTTTGTTTGTATGGACCAGCATGCAAACCACACAAAGGGACTTTCTTTATGGATGGCGGCCCAAAGGTTCATTCTCAGTGTTGGGAGTATCTCCTCAGGGAGTGGCGTGCGGTCTGTCGCTATCTCGCAGAGCATCTGTCATCAGGCCGGCTAGATTTACGGATATATGTCTCAATGCCCGGGGAATATTTGTTTGTGAAGAGATGGTTGAGACCTCTCCTAGACCTCCCTCGTTTAAAACATTGCGCTATCTCCTTCCCCTATCTTAATAGCGACAATCTCGAGATTTAACGGCTAACTGAGTACACTGCCCTTAAGACCACGGGCCAGAATAAGGATATAGACCGTCCATTCCCCTTTTTCATGCTACCTGTTGAGCTCCAACTCAAAGTCCTAGAGCATGCCAACCTCATTGTCGATGACGACCTCTATTGGAGCGCGAATTTTCATTATTGCCGTTACGATTGGGTTACCTTCACAAATCGAGAAATTTTTATACGCTGTCTAGGCGACTACTCAACTCATCATCCTTACTGGAGGTTCCCTATACAACTCTTTCAAGCTAATCGACAATTTAGAACACTATCACAAGAAGTCTTCTTTTCTCGAAACCGCTTTGTTTTCACTGCCCACAGCGGATGGAATGCTTATACGAGCCTCACAGACTTAACTGAAAGTACACTCCATTTTCTCCGTTTCCTTACGCTTCACTTTCAGGAAGTTGACAATGACACGCATCTGCCAGGGAAACCCGACACTCTAGCCTGGAACAAACTTGCCAAACCTTACTTTGGTCATTGACATGGCAAGATATGAAAATGTCGCTACGTGGAGATTTGATTCTATGTTCCACAGTGTCGACGCGTATGAAGAGGTTAAATGGGCCGCGTATCAACGCGTTATGGAGCCACTGGCCCATGCTTTCGAGGAGAGGAAGCTCAAAAAGCCTAAGCGCTTGTTTGTCCACATCGATTGGCCGCTATCTCGCAGCAAACGTATCGTTCAAGACCATTACGAACAGTTGCTTGAACGGCTGGTCATGGGCAGGGAATATGATAGTCTTGCTGTTGGGAAAGCATCATCAAAAGCGATGCGGCCCCCACAGTCTCTAGTAGCCCTCAGGGGCTGATTTCTGGTGCTATCCCGTTGGCCAATTAAAGTGGTATCCTACGGCACGGTGAGTCCACGATACTCACTTATTCTTTTCACTCTCCAACAATGAATCGGAATCGGGACCACCGGTCTTGGGCGGACTTTGTTCTATCTCCGGTATCCCCGGCAATCTATGAGGAACTCCTGATCTTGTTAGTAGCGTCTACTACGCCCGCCCAGTTGCGGTTTTTAAGGGTTCTCCTTTCTGCCTCAGGATATTAGCCGCCTATCATGCCTGCAAACAGCAGTATTACGCGGGCCTTGTCGCTTATTGAGAACGACACATCAAAAGTTTCAGGCCTGCAAGTTGGTAAACAAAGCAATGCCTAACCCGGGCAGTATATCCCAAAGGCTGGTGATAATTGGCAACTTATTGCCATTTCACAGGCCGAGAAGCTAATTCAACAAGATGCTCAATCCCGCCCTAGAGCTTTTCATTCACAGGACTCTCACCTACTAGTCCCTACATGGTAGTTGGCCTTGATATTGATACGCGGTTTCCATCCTTTGGTGTTCTTGGTCCTATCCTGCACTGAATCCAGCCCGGCTTACAGCCAATCCTCGCCGTTGATAAACCGGGCAACTTTAGCACAGCGTTTGTGCCCAATTATATCGGTCCACCTGATAGCTCACCGCATCGATATATCTTTCTTCTCTACGCACAATTTCCCACATTCGAGGCGAAGAAGTATGCTCCTCTGAATGGGCAGAAGTCGGGCAATATGCATCACTTGGGATATGACCTAGGTGCATGGGGAAAGGAGATTGGATTGGATTCTGTCTCGAATCAACTAATGGAAACTTTCTTATGCTACTTTAATTAGCAAAATCTAATAAGCTTTTGCTCTCCTACTAGGGCATAAAAAACACCATCGCAGGTAGGTTATCATATGCGACCGCAAGTTCAACCCTCTCTATTTTCTAAGTTGAAAGCTGTGGGACTCTGGGCATCTCATTAAACTATGTGAATTGTTGTACTCTACAAACAACATTTATCGTCATACCCCCTCCCAACTAACGTTGGGTACACTCCTCAAATCATATCCACCCACTGTAACGCACCGGAAGTTCATTCTTCAGACCTTCAGATCCGTATCCCACGCCTAGCAATCTTACTTTGCCTATCTGGCCCCCAAAATCATCTTCCACTGAGCTTTTCCAATTACTTGTAAGTTTCTGGATTGCGTCCATAACAGATGGGTCGTCTTTGACCAGAAGTACAATTGCATCATAGCCGCCGGCTCCAGGTACGACACCGCCAATGACGCCGTCGATTAGCGAAAGAGCATTCAATAGTTCCGTTTGTACTTCAGGTTCGATGGGAACACCGCATTTCTTCGTCATGGTCTTGATCCGTATCCTCGTACGAGCAATCAAGCCGCTGAGAACATCGTAGTTTTGAACTATGTTGCGGGCTTGGGCCAACCGCTTAAGTTCGAGCCGCAGCCTTTCGTTATTCCGCTGCAGTTCGGTCCAAAGCATCTCCGCGTCCAAGGGATTCTGTTCCCGCCACTCCAGCACTTTCTTAACCATGCCGGGTGTCTGGGAACCGCAATCGACATCACAGAGAACCATTTGAAGTCCTCTCGGAAGCTTAAATCCAAAGTCTACACATTCTGTATCCCAAGGCTTGTCAGTGTTGAGATCTTCGACAACAGTAAACAATCGCTGCTCGAACTGCGGGGAACCAACCTCCCCCAGATCACTGAGAACAGAGGGAGAGAAACGACGATAAAGGCAAGAGCCATACACAGCCGCAGCAATGTCGAATCCTGAGCCTACTTTCCCTTGAGCAGCGCAATGGGCTGCTTGGGCTAGGTTGTGTAATTTATCTCTAACGGAGGGGAGTTCTTCAGGTTGCACAGTGCGGTGAATGACCATAACAGACACCAGTGCTGTAACGAGAGCAGCCGATGATCCTAGACCTGTCTTATGTGCTTCCTGTAATTTCACTCCGAAATCCATGAAACGACCTCCTCTGTGTGGTATCGATGATGTGGCTGTTTCTGAATAGTAATCATTATCTGCAAGAATTGTAACGGATAGGGAGCCAAAGCTCTTCGACGCGGCGACGTAGCTGACATATGTCAAAGCGTAGTTCAATGAGGTTTCAACAAAGATGTTTTGAGGCCTGTTGATATCAGTAGTTGCAACCAAAAACCACACCATCTTAAGGATAGAAGAGGTATAACTATGAGGAAAAGAATTTGAAGACGTCTGTACAGGGCCGAGAAACGCCTGCCTCAATCAGGCTTGTTTGATGAATAGTAAAGAGGAGCTCACCCGTCGTTGATTTGTTGAACCTTAACTCCTCCGCCGTTTTCTACCCTATGGATCCGGTATTCCCATACAGCTTCGATGAACTGCGGTGATTTAACAATAATAATCTCGCCTGGATCCTCTTCGTGTTCCTTGGCCCTGGGGGCAGCTCCTTCTCCACCATCCATTGGAGTATCGAAATGAGCATGGATGTTCGACCCCGCCGTTGCCTTCTCACTTGTACCAGTCAACGTAGCGCTTGTCGTTTTTCCTATTGGCAATTGTTGTACAATGACGTGAATTCGCGCATTAAGAGCTAATACTGTGCCAGTATATTTGCGATCCAACACCAGGTATCCTCCTGTTAGAAGCACCTTTCCAGGCGCCGAGACCGCCGTTTCAACCGGCGGTTCGTGAGGCATCATGTCAATCTTCTGTTGTGTTCTCCTTTAGTCTTGCTTGTGTGTCTTTATCGACATGCGGTTGGTGTAGAGCAGGGCCTGCAACGCCGAGGAGTTAGGTGGGGGGCAACAGTTCGAAGAACTAGATGCGACGCGATTGCGTCCAGACAAGACACTTGACGTAGTAAGCCGTCAGCTCATGGTAGTATCTCGAATGATTTTGGTTCGAAGCAAGGATGCGCACTTACAAGAGGTTTTTTGGTGCTATGCTTGATCTTGGGTTGAATTACGGGAAAGATGCAAGAAGAGGGGCAAGAACGAGCAGATAATCAGAGATCAAGCAGATAAGTACTATTTAAGTTCCCTGGGAGCTGCTGAAACCCATAGCATCACTTCTAGCTAATGGGGGCTCAAAAGAGCGAGGTAAATGCGATTTAGATTGTCTCTAGTCGTCATGAAAGCGGAGTGTAGAGTACGCAACATCCCACGGTTTGATCCAGATGTTTATCTGTCAAAACCATATATTTCTAGCCCGCATCGCAAGCCTAAATTTACATATCAACTCTCTCGCTGCACTCGAGCGTCGTTACAGGTTTATGAGAGGCCAGGGAGTCGTGGCAGACAGTCAGCTTTGAAATTTTCTATTGAACTTCACCCCAATTGGGCTGGCTCCTTGAGATGCTATCCGTGCCTTGCTCTACAGAGAAACCTTCCCTGGGGTCCAACCAATGTGCCTGAATTGCGTTCTGCTGGGTTCGCCTCATCTCCAAATATGTTCCTTCGCCCTTTTAAGTAATACCTGATGGCGCTAGACATGGAGGATGCGAGTAAGATCTCGCAAGCCTTTCCCCATACGCTCAGAGATTATTGACACCGTGCCATATTTTCATTTGTTTAGTTGGTAGAAAGGCCCAGATACTGGGGACCAATTGTATTGTTTCAAAGGTCAATCCTGCCAGAGTTGTAGTTCGCAACCGAGCCGAGTTGCGAATGTCGCTTGACTAATATTACAACACCCCATTTCGACCATTTGTATGAATGCTTGGTGATGAGTGTTGCCAGGCGTATGGAGATTGATCGACGGGTTGGTATGAAAAGAGACCCGAGAGCGACCACAAGGCCAAAGTCACCACCTGGTCGACGACAAGGTCGTTAATGCCGTCGTGAAGTTGTTCATTACAACTATGATTTCTAGCCACAAACATTGCTAATTTGTCACTCTGCTTGCTGCCATCATGTGCGAAGAGTGGATATCACGTGGAAAACACGACAAAAAACCATTTAACGCGTCGGCAACGGCAAATCAATACTCCGGTGTTTCGCGACGCGTCTTATCCTCACGTGAAGTTCTGAGATTGTCAATTCGCTTTCCTTTCGATCAAACGGCCTAAATGACTGCCGTCGGGGTGGGCTTGCGATCGTCTGCTTATAAGTCAGTCGTTCTTTTTCACACGTCACATTTGTTTCTATCTCGTTGAGCTCCTGCGAATCCACCGGCGCCATGTCAAGCTTACTAGACACTATTCTCCAGTCAGAGCCTGGGCCTCCTCAGAGTACACGGAGGGCAATCGTCCCGCAATCAGATGCCCCTCCGAGCTCGCGTCCCAATCTACCGTCCGAGAGCAATGCAAATATGAGTGAGGCTCCCGAATTTGCAGATGACCAAGTTGTTGGCCCAGGAGGGTCAATACCCCGACGACCCCGACACCCCATGTACGGTAGAGGACCGCCGACATTCCGCGACGTTGCTGGAGAGAAAGTTCAGCAAGCTTTCGAGGAACTATTAGAGACACATATGGAGGATCCTATATCTTCCGGCGTCCCTACCTCGTCTGAGATGCTAAGTGATAAATATTATGTTTCCCAAATCCACGGAATGGCAAAGCTGCAGCTATCCACTCTGTACGTCGATTTCACTCATTTAACCTCTTTACCAAATCAAGTCCTTGCCGATGCCATTGCCAACCAATACTACCGGTTTCAACCATATTTGACAAAGGCTTTGCACAATTTGATTGCAAAGTATGAGCCTCAATATTTCCGAGAACATAAACAACTTGGAAGCCACTCGTCTCAAGCAAGCACATCTGCCATGGCTGTGGATAGTAGCGAGCCCGATCCCCTCTCTGAGAAAACTAGATATCAACAAACAGACAAGGTCTTTTCTTTGGCGTTTTACAACCTTCCGCTTGTGTCTAGATTGCGTCAACTACGTACCGCTCAGATTGGGAAACTGCTTTCAATATCCGGCACTGTCACAAGAACATCAGAAGTGCGGCCAGAGCTTGCAATGGGAACATTCATTTGCGAAAGTTGCAATACTCCATGCCCTGACATCGAGCAAAGCTTCAAATATACAGAGCCTGCACTTTGTCCGAACCCAACTTGTGGCAATCGCGTCGGATGGCGCTTAGATATTCGTCGAAGCACCTTTATTGATTGGCAAAAAGTTAAACTGCAAGAATCGTCCCACGAGATCCCAACTGGGAGTATGCCACGTACAATGGATGTGATTTTGCGTGGAGAGATGGTAGATCGGGCCAAAGCAGGAGAAAAATGCATTTTCACCGGTACACTAATTGTCATCCCGGACGTCAGCCAAATGGGCCTCCCGGGTGTTCGTCCGGAATCAACAAGAGACTATGGTAACACACGCGGTGGCGATGTGGGTGGAAGCGGAGTAACTGGCCTTAAATCTCTAGGCGTTCGAGATCTTACCTATCGTCTCGCTTTCCTTGCATGCATGGTAACACCAGACTTAACCACCCCTGGCCAACCGACAAGTCAAAGTCTGATAGGACATTCCCAAAATATTCTTGCTTCGTTGAATCAGGTTGAGCTCCCTGAAGAAGTGGAAGATATGGCTCAAGAACGTCTCCTCCAAACCCTTACTCCTAGAGAGGTCGAAGAGCTAAAAGGGCTCGTTCACACAAAGCACATTTACTCAAAACTAGTTGATTCAATCGCTCCTATGATTTATGGGCACCGTTCGATCAAGAAGGGATTGCTTCTCCAATTGGTTGGGGGTGTTACAAAGAAAACAGTTGAAGAGGGTATGCAACTTCGAGGTGATATCAACATTTGCATTGTCGGCGACCCCTCTACGAGTAAGAGTCAATTTCTAAAGTGAGTATAATTCTAAAAATAGTATGCTCGCAATCCCATTTTCTGACCATTTTGATTTAGGTACATCTGCTCTCTACACCCTCGAGCAGTTTATACCAGCGGAAAGGCGTCTTCGGCTGCTGGTTTGACGGCTTCAGTGGTAAAGGACCCAGAAACTGGCGAATTCACAATCGAAGCAGGAGCTTTGATGCTTGCTGTATGTGTTAATCTCCCCGCCGTCGAATTTTCATTTAACTAACCACTGTCTTTCCAGAACGGCGGAGGTATTTGCGCAATTGATGAGTTCGATAAAATGGATATCAGTGACCAAGTTGCCATTCACGAAGCGATGGAACAACAAACAATTTCTATTGCAAAAGCAGGCATTCACACCACTCTTAATGCTCGAGCAAGTATCCTTGCTGCTGCGAATCCAATCGGTGGCAGATATAACCCCAAAACCACCCTTCGTGCCAATCTCAATTTCAGCGCCCCTATTATGAGTCGTTTCGATCTTTTTTTCGTTATCCGGGATGACCCCAATGAAAGTGTGGATAGAAACCTCGCCGATCATATTGTTAACGTTCACATGAACCGCGATGAAGCTGTGGAGCCTGAGATACCCACGGAGATGTTACAACTCTATATTCGCTTCGCTCGAACATTTAGACCAGTGTTCACCCCAGAAGCTAAAGAGTTAGTCGTCGAAAAGTATATGGAGCTTCGCAACGATGACGCCCAAGGTGGTATTGGAAGAAGCAGCTACCGTATTACTGTCCGCCAATTAGAAAGCCTGATCCGATTGTCAGAAGCGGTGGCCAAAGCAAATTGTGTTGAAGAGGTGGTGCCACAATTCGTTCATGAGGCGTACAACCTCCTCCGGCAGAGCATCGTCACTGTTGAAAAGGATGACATTGAAGTTGACGAAGAACCGACCGTTGGTGATCAAGACCAGGAAATGGTTGACGGCGATGATGACCACCATGCCCCTGAAGGTGATACTGAAATGGTTACTGGCGAAGAAGACGCAGTGAACGCCGAGGCCTCGGCGCAGCATCAACAGTCCCAAAAGACTAAGATTACTTATGATAAATATATGAAAATTCTCAATCTCTTAGTTCGGCGAATCAATGAGGATGAAGCAAATTCTGGAGAAGGTGTGGAGGGCGAGGATCTTAAAGTCTGGTACTTAGAGCAGATCGAGTCAGAATTGACTAGCGAAGAAGACGTTGAAAAAGAGAGGTCATTAGTTACCAAAGTCCTTAAACGGATGGTAAAGGTTCGTAAACATTCAATCTCATTTCACTTCATGTTAGAATTTGCATCTGACTCAAATCCTTCGCCTGTAGGATAATATACTTATGCAAATTCGGGGGGAAGGCCTTGTGGACGACGATAATAGCATGCAAGGCAACTCCCAGGACCGAATTGTTTATGTCTTACATCCTAACTGCGCTGTCGAAGAAATGTAATGCGCTTTTGGTGATACATTTACACGACTCGGAGTTGCATTGAATCTTCTCAAGTGAACTCCATTAAACACCATACCAAACGATCTTAACGCGAAGTTACGAAATTAATGTCATCTAAAGCTGTAACCACGTGCGCAATACTAAATCGTTATGGCGGATTACGCTAAGAACGTATCGGTATAAAGACCCCGCAACGTCTACGGGATAAGGTGTGCCCTTAGACATGCAGTGCAAATAGCCTCTTGCTGTCAGGCTTCGTCGTCCGATACAAGAGAAAATCCGCCCTCCGCATTTTTGTCCTCAACAACTCCGAATATTTTCAAAATATCCTCGACGGTGTCCCTAGAAAGCAATCCGTTAGCGAAGCAGCCTTACGAGCAGGAATTTTGTTGGGCCGTCCCACCTTGATGAGAGCACATCAGGACCCATTGTCTTATCAATGTTGGTCGTCTTTGCATTTTGGATGAGCTGGATGCGATCATCAATACTATTTTTGACTGTGGTCCTAAATTTCCACATCTTTTTTCTGTCCGTACCGAACCAGGCGACAAAAGGTCTTGTAGAGGAAATATGCATCAGTAGACTGAATGACGAGTTAATATGACACAACCATGGTAGCTGCTTACTTGTTGCTCAATAGCCGAGTTCCACCACAGGTCAACTAGTATGCATTTATCCGCCTACTTAGATTTAGTCCTGTACCCCCTGCTCGAAGTGAGCAAATAATGACACGGATTGTAGGATCGGCGGAGAACTCTTCAATAACCTGGTGTCTCTCCGAGGGCGTACACTTTCAGTGAGCTTTCGGGTTATTTGTCAGTCTAGTACGAATAAAACTTCAATAGATGACAAGAATTTATACCGTGGTAAAGCCCCATCCCTTCATTATACACATATTGCTGAGAGTTTGTACCACTCCTCGAAATTGTGTCAAAATAGTGACTTTCGTATCCGGTGCGTTCCTGAGCCATTCAGAAACACATCCCTGAACGGCTGTTAATTTGGCGCTAGGCATTAAATGTCCAGCTTTATGGATCCAATGTTCATAATCATTCTCCGCGGTTTTCAGATGAGTTTCTGGTTGATAGGCCGAACCATGGTTATCACGAGAGCCTTCTGCTTCCTTAATGCTATTATAGAGGGCTGGAATGGCGCTGCAGTGTGTAAACGTTTGGGCCGAGGTGCAAGAGCACTGGATTTCGTTTCCACCCCCAGACAGGAGAGGCCAACAGGCATTACAATAAATATGCAAGCAGTTTGCAATATATGCGGCATATGGCGATGATTTGCATCTTGCACATTTCTCCATATCTCTGCTGGAGTCAGAAGATTTTAAGAGGGAGCTATATCTCTTGATGATATCTTCATGCAACGTCGAGGTAAGCTCCGATATTTGCATTGCTCCTAAAACATCATCAAGGGTTGGCAAAGGCTTTCTCATCAGGAGATGATCAAGTAGGCCCAGAATTCTCAAATCATCCGGCTGTGGATTGTCTCTAACGGCCAAACGTATGCCTTTCACTACCTCGTCTGTCAATGCGTCTTGGAGAGGCTGGTTGGCCAAGAGCAAGTGACTGGTGAACATCCGCAGCCTCAATAGAAGAGTCCATTTCCCCGCATAGGTTTGAATTGAAGGAGTCCCGTCATCACCTCCGTCTAAGACGATTAGTTTCTGGAGGGAGCAGTCATGGTAGCGTGAACTTACTAATGTAATGGCTCATAACGGATTTGGTAATTTCCCTATATAACAGTTTTTCCACTCGGCTAAAATGTACGTCAATTGTTTTCTCATCGATGTTAGGGAAATTCAGCATCGGGAGGCCGAACAGAGTCTCCTCATGGGTTCGACGCAGTATAGCCTCGCAAGAGGTTTGCTAGTCGGCCGTGGTTAATCTGACCATCCTAGTATTTTTTTTGATCAGTGGGGTTCTATCAGATTATCAATGAGACCCTGGTGTTACCAAACAGTAGTTTCTACGAAATCTTTCAAAGTTCCCAGTTTGCGGAATTCTGAGAAATTTTTAGCAGGGAAGAAAGTTGCGATAATGGCACTTACCATCAAGAATGATCCTATGGAAATTTGTTTTATGGAGTGCGCCACAATTTCCATAAAACAGATTACGCCACACAGCCTTCATCTCATTGTCCTTGCCCATGTTGGAAGGCACCCCAATTTCGGGATAGGATTGCGGACTTCAGAATATGTGGTGACGCTGCGGCTGTTAGTTCAGTCCCATGGCCGAAAAAAAGCGCATGGCAATACTTGCATCACACCAATTCTATCAAGGCAAGTACCGAAGACGTAATCCGGCGCTCTTTGCACAGCATGATGTTGAATGATATTACCCAAAGCTTCTGGTTTGCAATGTTCGTTTGACTGACATATCCTGTGCTAGTTAGCAAGCAAGTTCTTCAGGCCTAACTACTCATCTAAAAACTCACCAGTGATTGATTAGATGAGATGGAACGACAATCAAGGTGGTCTTAGCAGCGTCATCCGGGTTTGGCTTCCCATCCACTATGTTGACTTTGAAGAATTAGCAATTGGCCTTGCATACTGACTGATTGCTCATACCAATTGTTTGAATTGTTTTGCCAAACCCCATCTCGTCACAAAGGAAACCACCAAAAGGAGCCACTGGAGAGTGTTCACGATCTCGCTTATTCAAATTAGCAATTTGCAGGCTGAAAAGCTTCAGGAATTATAAAGATACCATAAAGCCTACTACCAGTAGCTTGAAGCAAGTTAGCCTTGTTTTAATCTGGAGTTATGAGGCAAGTTTACTTACCTGGTATTGGAATAAACTGGTTTTCATATATGGATGAAGCCAACTGCCATTCCCATCTGCCTTGGGCCTCTTCGTGAATTTGACTATAGCGGCCATGATGGCATTTTTATCTGTGGCAACGACTATTGGATCCGCATGGGGTAAACTTGAAATGAGCTCTTTCATAGCCTTTTCCTTGGACTTTGCGGAAAATGAAGGGATTTTTGGTTCTCCCACGTTTGCCTTTGCAGTCTGTAGAATATCTGTTGAGAACAAGCTGTTGAAATTCATGTTCACGACTTGTCGCTTCTGGATTTTCTGTAGCTTCTTCGTTTGCCGTTTTACGCCATGACATCCACCTGATTTCCTTTCCTGAATGCCTTGCCCATTAAGTTTCTGAAGAATATTAGCAATCGTACGTTTATGGGACTATCTATCGATGTTCTGGGGTTTACGAAAAGCCCTACTTTCTTTCTATTGCTTTGTCGAAACGCTTCAAACCCGGAAGCCGCATTTAATCGCTTGTTTTTAGCATCGATGCTGTGCCCAGGCTTCGTCGTCTTCTTGACCTTGCGGGCCCGTTCGCTACAGTTCTGTCGTCGAGCAACCACTTGATTCGAGGCACCCTTGTCGTCATCTGAGCAAAATAACGGATAGAGAGGTTGGGTTATAGATTTTTCAATGTCAGGAACAAGATCAACTTGCGGGTTAGCACTCGGAAAAGTATAAGTAACCTCTTCGCATTTTCTCTTCTGGCTTCTCAACCTATTGAGGCGCTGGAGCTCCTCATTCTCGGCTTTCCGGTATTGTATACACTCCTCTAGAGTGGGGTTACTTTTGGCTTCAAAAGTTGATTTGACTTTCTCAAACCTGTTGATATGTTAAGATATAGTTCTGATGAATGGAGATATGACATACGCTTCATTTTTCTCCGAGAGATCATCACAATATTCATCGCCAATGTTGAATTGATGAGTTATGTCCTCAGCTGTAGGAATAAATAGCTCTAGCTGATCTGTGCTATCTGCCATCGACTCTGTTGTAAAAAACTCGCTACCCATCGCGTTCATCCTTTCCTGAAGTTTTGTGCGGGCTTGCGCAATAGTCTCCTGTGCATAGTCCTGCTGTTGGTCATTATAATGCTGGTTTCAGTAGCACCGCTCAAGACAAAAGTACCAATATTAGGTTTGGTATCTCTGGCATCCAAAGTCATGTAGGGTACATCCAATAGCAATGAATCGCGAGTAGGGCCCAAGGCCAAAGTAGAGGACTTTGAATGTTGCTTGGCCATGGGCGCTTCAGTCTCATGGACTTTGAATTCTCCGAGCAGACTCAGTGAATCGGTTTGTAGACCCGTTATAGGGGTTGAATTATCACCTATTTCAGATTCAAGGAGGGTAAAAAGTTTCTGCTCCTCCATTGTAGAGGCGGAAATCTCATTTAAAAAGGCAACTAAGTTATGGTTCTCCATCAAAAAAATGTAACTGAAAACGAGTGTTGATACTCGTTGGCAATATCAAATGATTCTTGGAAATGAAGCTAAAAAGATGCAAGGCGCCAAGGAGGTGACAGTGGGGTCAAAGCGGGAACGAATATGAGAGAAAAAGGAGTAACACAAGAGAGAATGAACACTTTGCATGCAATTAGTCGCAAAGCTTAGTTTCTGTGAAGTATTACTAAAGCTCAAAGAGAAATTAAGCCTCTCTCTTGAGAGCTTATCAAGAAAGAATGTCAAACCCACATGAAAGGATATGGAAACCTAAGGTCAGTGAAAGGGTTGTGAGGCCTCAAAGGTGAAAAGTATTTCAAGTTCCGCATTTCTTCGGAAATGTATAGTAGAGCTACACGCTCTCTTTGACACTGCAAATAAGAGGAATTCCTCGCATTATGGATCACAGACGCAAATCCAATTATGGAAGGGAGAGTTAGCAGCATGCATCTAGATAATGTAAGAATGCGGAATGTGTTAGTTGAAATGATGGTGAGGTGAGGTGAGGTTGATTGTGAGAGTTTGTTGCGACTTTGAGTAGATTGGCGTCGAGATTAGCTATCTTATAAAATAGGGCTGGCAGCTCCATGTGATCTGGGGCAAAGCTTGGCCTGCAGAAGGTCCGATAGCGGTCACATGATGCAAGCCGAGGGAACCATCACATTACATAATCATGAGGCTTGCTCACCGCCTCTTGGCCGAGAAACGCCGGTCTCGATCTTCTTCATCCCTCCCCTCCATCCCTACGCTGTTTCTCTCCAGTTCGAGTATCCTCTGGATATTCGTCATTGAGACCTATATTTTCCCTTTCATTCTTGTTTTCTAACCTACTCCATTCTTTTCTTCTATCATTTGCTGTTTACAATCATATATGTGCTGATGTGCTCGTATGTTTCGTTTGGATGGTAATCATTGTGACGCCATCCAAACGTTCCTGCCAACAGACACACCGCTAAGGGACCCTGGATGTTGCATCCCTCCACATGCATAACAATGGGTTTGCTTTATTTGGCTGTGATTAGGACCTCCTTTCTCTGTATCACACATTTCTACTAGCCTTGCTACTGCTTACCAGTAAGGAGCGACAATGCTGGGCAGACTCTTGAACACTGCAGCTTCGGCTTTCAACACGAACCCTCATTCTCCACGTAACTTTGCTCAACTTGAATCTGTGACAGAAGAAGAACACACTTCCGGCCTCTTGTTTCCTGATGTCAGCGTCCTCCAACGCTCGCGAACTCATACGTATCCGCTACAAACCAATGCAGTATTCCCAAATGCAGCTGCCGCCAGCAGTTTCGATGATAAAGGTGGTTTGGAGCTTGATGAAACAAAAGACTTCCGAATTGTCATTGCTCAAAATGCAATGGGAGATCGCGATGAGCCGTGCATACTCCTCGATACTTTGAATATTCCTGGAACAGAAAAGTCATCACGGCCATCCCTTGGTACCCAGTTGGCGGAGCCACCACGCGGAAGGCATTCTCGGACTTCAAGCTCATCGCAAAATGTACGAAAACACGTTACTCAAGGGTCTCAGTCATCTATCCCAGATATAAACCTAAACTCGCCGTTAGACTCAAGGAGCCGCGATGCTGGTAATATGAGCGCATTCCTTCGCGCCCGGAGCCGACGGTCCACCTTTTCCACTACAACTAGTGAGGATCAACATCATAACCGCCTCTCTGGCGATAGTAGTGATTCGGGTCTCCTAAATTGCATCTTCGGAAGCAGCGCCTTCAGTTACCGTGGATCGTCTACCAAAATGCATATTGTCCCCGCAGGTGGTGAATCACCATATGAAGTCGGAAGTCGTGATACTCCTTCGGTTCAGCGTAGGCCATATCACCAGCGAGCTGAGACTTTCAGTTCCCACTCAAAACCGAGGAGTGTATCTCGTGAGATCGGTGTAGCCGACAGGGGTCTGCCGTACCCGACCAAAATAACTATACTCGTCACTAGGATGTTTAGCGTGAATCTCCCTGAAAGTCAGGGCCTATCGGGTGATCCTTCAGAGTCTCACCCTATGCCGTTTTCCAAGCTTTTTTATAATAGCGATTCAGGTCATCATAAAAAAAAGAAGATCAAAGAGAAGAAAACGCCGATGTATGCAGTTGCCATCGCCATACAGCTTCCTGTGACCATTCGGAATCATCGACGACAGTTCTCGCAATATAGCCCCCATGGACAAGATACGCCCAAACCGCCAGGGCTGATGTCGACGTCTCTAGATTCTGATAAGCGATGGAATTTTGCTTGTGAAGATGGCTCATCGTACTTATCTGCGACCTCGAATTTAGATGAAAGGATTGACACGCTGGTTGATTATTGGGACATCATCACTCGCACGCTTTCACATCTTGAGAAAGTAGCGAGCAAAGAGATTCTTTCCCTTTTAAAGCAAGTTGATTTACTATCAGTTCAGCAACCCAAACCCGTCAAACAGCCACCGAATATGCAGCGGACAAATCAAACAATCATCCATCTTCCTCCAAATAGCCTTTCATGCAATGCAAGTCTTCGAGAGGAAACCATGCGCGCCATTAACCGAGTCTCTTTGGCTCTAAAAATCCCACGTGTTGTGACAGGACAAAGTCGCTGGGGCGTTTGGAGAGACGAGGCCCGATGGATAGCGAAATTTCTTAGTGAGAAGGAACACAATTTTTTCTTCCTTGTCTTGATCACCGCATTCCTAGGCAACCATACGGATTGGCTCGGATCCCTTGGCCCCGAATGGCACAGGAGAAGGCATATCTTGCAACAAAGGTTGCAACAAGATAACGAGCTCACCATCCCTAACAGAACCGTTATCATATCACCCTGCAAGATGACTGCAAGGCGACTGATTTTTATTCTTTCCGCTTTCTTGCCATCTCAACAGCGCTCAGACACTCTATTATCACCTTTACGTCCAAGCACCTCCATTTCTCTACGCCAAACCTCCCAAAGTCCTCCGAATCCTCAGGTTTTTCGGCGAGAGTCGCTTCGCAGAACTCTTAATAGACGCGCTCGAACTCGCAACTTTGTTGACGAACATGGGAATTTCAAGAGATCCTCAAGCGTTTCATCTAACGAAACTACTAACGCTGTTACAGATGAACTAGATTTCATGAGTATTTCGACTCATCAAACCCGGCGAGACTCTGATGTTCGATCAATTACAACGGCTAGTCTCCCAATTCCTGCAAATGGAATGGGCACGAGGAAAAACACCGTAGCCATTGCTGCTCCTGCTGTACCGGGTACGGCCACACCTATACCACACTTTGCGTCTCAACGCGGTCATCGATCTAAAGGTGCGGCTGGGGGGCAAGGTGAGAACATTAGCGCGGCATCTGCAAATCTAATGCAGACCCTTCGGCGTAGTGAAAGTTCGAATACTGGCTCTACAAGCAGCGAATATCCGCCTCCTAGCAGATGGGGAAGCCTGCTATCAAGTTTCTGGGGCTCCCGTGAGACATCGTCTACAGCCAAATCCGGTCCTGCTGCACCTCTTCGTCAAGTAGAGTCAGATTCTTCGTTGCCAGTTCCAACTGCTGAGCCGCGTGCTTCGACTCTCGCGAAAATGGCTGGAGAGATTGGCGGTGATTCTCACAAGGACGTTGGATCCGACAATGGCTTGGATTTGCCGGTGACATCTTTTCCTTGCAGCGATGCGAATATTGCTGTAGAGCCATCTCCGGAACAGCAAACTGTAGGTGATGAATCACCTGCATCTCCAGTGAAACTTTCTGTTGAAGCGAGTGACGGCGTCGTCGATGTCGAGGTGCCTCTCCCTGGCTTTTTATCCTTGTCTTCTTCAAACGACTCAGCTTTGATTTCCCCACGAAAAACCCGCCCCTCAATAACTAGCCTCGACGGCGGTGTATCTTTCCATAATGAAAACTACCCTTTCACAGCTACGCAAAAAGATTATGAAAAACTTAATCTCAGTGTCGCAGGCTGGCTTAAGCGTTACCATGAAGACTTCGTGCTTCAAGCTGTTCGGCCTTATCCAGCACTAGAGGCCGATATTAAACGTTCTATGTCTGCAGAACCAACTCCAAATCACCTCATTGCTGCGATGGCGTCTATTCCTAATGCTTCGGGCTCAGAAAAATGGGTAGATGTTTGCTCAACATTAATTGCAGATACAACTTCGTCGACCGTGAAACGGTTGAGACTAAGGCGGAAGGTATCTAATAGCAAGCCTAGCTTAGACCCAGTTGTTCCTCTTACCATGCCCTTTTCGACACGCCATTCACCGCCTGACCAGAGCTTATTGAATCCGATCGAAACCCGCTTTATTGAGGAAGAGTTTATAGAAGAGCCTGTGATGGATCTTGACGGCACCCTTGTTGACGCTGTCGAGCGTGTACTGGCGCGGTCTGGTCCGTCTTCGGCGAATCATTCTCGAACAGCGTCTCCCAATCGCGGCCGCAGAGGACGGCCTGGGCCAAGTCAGCTTGGTGATAGGCAGAATACTGATACCGCCAATAATGCAAGCGAAGTTCCCACTTTTGAAGTCCCACGTAATGAGTGCCGTCGAATGGTTCTTGGTGCCTTGGAGGAAGTCGTACGCAGCGTCACTGCCGAGCACCGCCGAGAGGATTCGAGGGCAAAATTTGATATTGCGGACCTCAAGAGTACTTCCCAGACCGCCAGAAAGGGAATCGGCACTGTTGCTGAGAACACTCTGAGAGAGGGCATACGGAAGTGGCTGTTGGACATTGAAGAAACTTGTTGATACCCATTTTCATTGCCGTTGAGCATTCATGCAACTCGTCTATCTTGTCTAAGGTCTCCGTACCGACTCTTGGGCATAACAAACGGATTTCATGACGATTTTTCCTAGTTCTCACTTACTACAATTTGATACCCGTGTTCATCCTGACCTTTACTTTTGTTCTTCGCCCTTCTTCTTTCAACCCACCCTTTTACCTCGTTACATATTCACCCACATGCTCCTGAAATTCATTAACATTCCAACCATTTTAATTTTAACTGTTTAATTGTTAATGTCGATAAGTGAGCATATTCTCCATTATCGGCAGCCTTATTTTGCTTCTCTTTTTGCTCTCTGGCCGCATCTAGGCGTTTTTATAGCCGTCTTGCCATATGCTTTCAATAGTTTTCGACCTTGGAAGCCTATTTTGCCCTGCCCTTCTTGTTTTTCTCGTTCTGCACCTCTTGCGTTTCTACAAGCCGCATTTCAGGATGTTCTCTTTTTCCCCTATTCCTGAAGACTTTGCCCTAGGTGTAGAATTTCGGGATATGTTTCTATTTCCCTGACTATGGTGTCTATTTGGGGTTCCTTTTCTTCGTATTCCGATGCGAAGGTTTAGCCTAGTTCTAGTGGGCTGGAGAGGACGTGGCAATCATAACGTAGCATACCATACTTGGCATTAGACGGGCCTGGATGATTGCATGCGTATGGAGAATTTAAATGCTTATGCCTACGATTTGACTGGATCATGTCCCTTCACTATTTGTACACGCGTCCATGCGAGTCGTCCAGATGAAATGACCTAATTCACAAGACGAGCAAATGATATTAAGCCAAAGCTTTTGCTATTTGTTGCGCTATCACAAACTTCCCTTTGAAAAGAAATAAAATCCATCCGTTCATTTCCAGTATAACGCCGACATTTTTACCTTAGTGTATCAAGAACTCCATTCCTTAGTGTCTCTTAGTTGTCAGAACAGAGGCCGTGAGATAGATATGGTGCAACCCAAAAAAGCGAAAACCAAGACGTTCTCACTTCCACAGTGCGCCACAGCCTTCCTATTGCGTACAACTTCTTAAATCATTAGTCTCTCAACCTTCTGCTTGATATTTCGAATCTGTGCTGTCAAATCACTAGCCTCGTTCGTCGTAATGCTAGCGGCAATAACGGCACGGCTTACACCGCATGCTCTGCCCAAGGCGACTAAAATAAAACAAAGGTTAGAGATTGGGTGCACTTAAAGAACGAGGAAATAGCATACCCTTGCTTGGCACTAAGATAGCATAAAAGTCAGCAGTCGGTTACACCAAAGAAACGAGAGGGTCACTTACCAAACACGTATGCCGTGTTCTTATCTTCACAAAGGAGAGGAAGATGAAGGAGAATAGCGAGGGGAGAAGTATCAGCAGCCAAAATAACCAACTCGGATGTCCCGCGGTTAAGGGTCTTGGTTGCTATTGTTTCGCAGGAGTCAGTTAGCTTGAACGACCTCTAGTTGGTAAATCCATCGGTACATACCTTCGTTAGCTCCCTTCTTTAGCTGACGATAGTGAGATGCTTGTTGGACAATATCAAGGAGCTCAGTGGTAAGAGCTTCATCGGCAAGAGGCCAAGCTACACGTTTGATCACATTGTAGACGTTAGCCAAATGTTATCCCGGGAGATCGCTTGAATCGGAAAAAAAGAGCCATACCTGCTGATTGTTCATTCGCCATGTTGAGAGGGTCCTTGGAGGATGCGTCGCAATGAGCAGTGCTATGGCCGGGTTGAAAATAGTCGATGAAACGTCTGAAAGAAAGCTCTGTGCTTTTGGAATGGAAATTTTGCGATGAATTGTCACGTGGTATAATTCGCGATTGTTTACGTCAGCAAGGTTAAGTTTGAGTTTGTCAAAGTGAATTCAGGAGACGCTATCCTTCACTCCATCTTGCCAGTCACCAGCAAGATTGTTTGTCCGTCAAAGATTGTTTGTCCGTCAATGCTGTTGTATGTATATCTATCTTGCTTGGGTATTATCACGACGCCTGTGACCTGAGAGGGCTAATCGCGTGATAATTGATCATTTTCAACGCATCTTTGCAGGTCATCAGGTAGGAACTTGCACTCTATGGCACGAACGAATAGGGATGTGATATGAAGCTTGAAACTACAGAATTGGAAGCTTTTTCGGCGCCCAGCATTCAGTCTTCGGATCTCGAGGCCGCCAATTTTATCAGTTCGGACTCTATATAGGAGTGAAATGAAGAGCAATAGAAAAGTCGGATCGGACCCCATTCGAGCCGGCATCCTAATCGATATGACACTGTGAGTCATGTCTAAACATGAGATGCGTATCATTAATCATTCCCGGTTTACCTACGGCGAAATCATGACTACCGGTTTTCAAGTTCCAGCAAGGACTTTCGCATCAGGGGGCCAGAAACCGTTCGCTTTTTGGCGGTTGTTTCTCTTGTTTTGTGGATTCTATCAAAAATTCTGCGTTTAAAATAGGGCCTAAGGTAGGTTTCCAGGCTCTTAGCCGCTCCGGGTATTATTGGTGAGTAGCTTCAGACGATCCGTGCGCAATTTCCCATTGTTCAATGCGCAATAGCAAGGTTGAGTTGCCTTGGCAGGCACTGTCAGTTCCATGCCGACATTATCCTTCGTGTGGTCGCAGAAATTCGAACACGATTAGCAACCGAAAAGACGCCGACGGGTGGTAAGCATCTAATCTCCGGTTGAGCGCATTTAGGGGATTCGTGTTGGCAAACGATATCAGAATAGCGCATTGATGCAAATTGTCACCTTGGAAGAAGTCACGGATTACCACCGGAAACCCAAGGTCGAAATGCCGTTGCGATTTCCCACCGCAATTTCTGGGCTAATTGTCCAATGAGACAAATTGTGGCAGACTCATGCTAATGGCTTGAGGCCTTTAACATAGAGATGTCAAAGTTTTCCGGGATTTCCTAAATTTAACTAAAGAGCACCATTTGCGGCAGTCCTGGGACGAGACATACGGTTTGCGAGCAAACTTCTTGAGATAACCAGAGCGGTGAGTCTCCTAAGATCAATATGGCCCGAAATATCGATTTTCCATTAAATCATTTGCTAAATGGCCAAAAGCGACTTGATGAGACCCATCTCCCGGCAAAGCTGCTTTTCACGTCCGAGAATCTTATGGGTTGCAAAGAGACGCTTGAAACTATTTTCCAACGTCTTGATTACTATCCTGGGTTGATACACGTCTAATGATAGGTTCTAAGGACCCAGTAACTTTCTAGAACGAAATCGATTGTGGCCAGCCCATTGCTGTACCTAGTACATATAAGGATAGGTGCATACAATTGCATACAGTCTTTCCTATTCCATGCTCTTGGCGAGTAGGTGTGCATTGGTAAGGCAGCGAGAGCATACCACGATTGATAGAAACCTCACACGTAGGAAGCATATTGGCAGGAATCAGCCGTTGTTATTTTCTCACCATGCTCCAATCCGCCCCTCGAACATTCCGGTCAAATCTCAAATGCGTGGGTGTATGTCCGTATGAACTATCCACCCATTCCTACTACCCTGGTTAATTGTGCAACTATCATTAGTACAGTGGCTTTGGGTATCATTCTCGAGATTCTAGGTCAAATAAGGCAAGTATCCATCCAAGCTGCCATGTCTAGCGATGACTACTATCCCAAACTCCAACTATCCTGGAAGGAACCTCTCTTCAATGCAAATAACACACCCTGTCCTCCCGCGCCCCCCCCCCCCCATGACAGATAATTGTGCAGCGGGATTGGCCAACAATCCCTGGCCGGACCCCGGGATTCAGAAACAAGGAACACGCGGAGGATATGATTACCCAAACCCTTCCCTTTGGACCAAACTAACGACTTGGCTGTCAGGGCTTGGCCACCTTAGTTGGAACTTCTCTTTGTTCGGATCGGATTTGTCATTTGGACCCGGCTGGTGCTGCGGTGGCGCCGGGGTATTATCCGTTCTAGAAAAGAGGAAATCTGAGACAAGAGACAATTTCGGCCTTCCTAAGTTACCCGCGAAAATTTTCGCCCATCTCAATCTGGCACTGTTGAAGTACTAGGACTATAGGTAACATTGCACGCATGGGACAACAGGCAGAAATTGCACAGACATTTGGTAAGGTCGGGTACCTTGAGCATGGTAGTCTGCAAGCAAGGAGGCGATTAACCTTAACTGCCCCAAGCAGGCGTTCGCACCATTTTCTCAACTGCCGATTTAAACAGACCCACCAGGACTCCGGCCTTGACTCCTAATCCAGCAGTTGCTCGCGAAAAAAACAAGATTTTGCAAAGCGGCAAGAAAAAGATTCTTCCTGCACTATTAACTGGGTTTCAATGTACATACTGTACGTACTTACAGGAGAACCTAAGTATGGATTTTGAATGAAGCGGCCAACAGTATGCGCTTACTTACGATTTCGTAAAGGAAAAGAGCACATGCATCCCTTGCAGTTCATTCCGAAATTTCACCGTTTGTGTATCAGCGGCTTGCTTGCTTGAACGAACCGCGCATAATTTTTTGGGTCCTTTGGAAGGGTGTTACGTACATACATACACACATACATACAACATTAGGTACATTTTTGAGGATACAATCTCCAGATACGGAGAAGAGCTCTATATTGCCAGGCTGGGCGCAGGAGGTTGTCAATGTAGTAGTGAAGGTATGGACCGCTATCTACGTATGTATGTACCTTCGTAACTACACTAATAAGCTAGCTGACAGCCTAGCAGGCGATTCGGGATCGATCATGACAGATCATGATCATCTCGCTGCATGACGCCACGTCCACCACCAAGAGACCTTTGGGCAAAAGGAATAAAATAAAATAAAATAAAATAAAATCCAAAGGAACCACGTTGTACGGTACATACATACATGCATACATACATACATATCCTTCTAACCTGCATATAAAAGTCTTTCTGGAGACGTCTCGTCATCGTTTTCTTTTTCACTCTGTTCCAATATTAAGGTCCCGCTGCCCGCGGGCCCCTCCCCTAACACGCACACCTCTTCCCGCAAACCAAACCAGGAAGAAAACCGGTGTGGATGGGCTAACTAGTCCATTAGCTTAGCTTAGTTAATTAGTTGGACATGAATATCCCACCCCCCCCCCCCCCCCCCC